>VZRM01001729.1:544301-609660 GCA_013397955.1 Grantiella picta | reverse complement strand
CCCGTGCCCCGGCCTGGGAGAGGGCGGGGCGGGATGGGATCGGCCCGGCCCCCGTGCCCCGGCCTGGGAGAGGGCGGGGCGGGATGGGATCGGCCCGGCCCCCGTGCCCCGGCCTGGGAGAGGACAGAGCGCATGCATCGCCGGTGCCCTGCCGTGGAACTCAGGCTCCTCCGCCTCCGAGCCGCCCCCGCCGCTCGCTGGGACGGGAAGGCGGCTCTGTCAGCGGGAGCGTTTGGGGAGGATGGAGCGAGGGCTGGCGGGCCGCTGCTCTCTCAGCTACACACCCTTAAAGCCCCTTCGGCAATTTAATCCCATACCCAAAGGGACCCCGTGAGCGAAACCCGAGCGGCTCAGCCGAGTTTCCACGCAGATTCCCCCGGTTAGGGCCTGAGTTGGGAAAGGAGCTCACTGTGAGAGGACGCTGTAGAACACAGCTTCACTTATCTTTACGGGGCACTCAAAATAGAACCTGGGTTGTGTGTGTTTGTTTTCCCCATGGAGATGTCGCACAAAACGTTTGCAAGCCTTAGAAATTATTTCACAAAGGGTTGGCTCTACAGCCCACACATCGATACTTGGCTGGTCTCAGTTTGTAACTTGTATGTGCGTGTGAAACACAACTTAAGCTTCCTACCTCCTGCAATAAATGGGGTGGAAAAGTTTGGATAGACTGTACTAACAGGCTTTCTATGGACAGTGAGAGCCAACAGGCTCTGGGCAAAGGTGTGCAGAGGGGCAGTCAGAGGTATCCTGGCCTTTTTCCGAGGAGCCAGAATTACCCCTGAAAGCCCTGAGGTCTGCAGACCATGCTATGAGGAGGGTAGAAAGCTGCTTGGTTGCCATGGAAATCAGAATAAGGAGGCTTTAGTAAAAGTAGCACTGAGAAAAAACACTATGGAAAGAAACTTGGTATTACTGAGATCAAAAAGACAAATCAAAATCTGTACTGGTACACAGAACAGCACAGCACTAACATAGTTACATAGTTGAAGAGCCACCAAACTGGATACCTTGTTTTTACAGGGATGGGAGATACTTCCACGTAAACGCTTGAGGCAAGGGGAAAAAAATAGCACAGAAATAAAACAGTGCACATTTTATTGACAGGTCACATTTTCATCAGTTAACTAAGGTAAAATGAGTAACTTCAGCCAGACAAATCCACTTATTCATAAAAGTAGTCTTATTTAAGGTGTAACAAATTTTTCCTCATAAGATGGTCTGATTGACTGAAGCATATCCAACTATTCATTTTTTTTTTACTGCACCAATAATCAGAATTTTTTAAAAAATGAAAACCTTTGGTAAAGTACAAACACAGTTTTAAGACGAACGGGATGAAAGTTCTATTCTTACTGTGCTGGGAAAAATAAGTACAGCTCTATAGCTGCTTTGAGACCTAGAAAAGTTTTATTAAAGTAAGTGAAAGAATTTTAAAATAAATTTTTAAAGCAAATCTAAAAGAAATAAACTAAGTTCAATGTCCCAAAGATATTTAACAATGAGCAGAAGACTGGTTGTTCCACAGGTATTCTAAATTAGCGACAATGAATTAGTCTGCACATCCTTTCTCCAACCATTACAGATTCCAAAATGGAATGTAATTTTTCCAAACCAAGACTCCTGAATTTTTATATTCATACAATATTTAAGAAATGTCTATTCCACCATATAAAAAAAGCTTTAATGTACTACAAAGTTAAAAACAAAGAGCAAATGACACAAGCTAAAAGTAGAAAAATACATTTTAAAACATTTATATTTTGTTCCTTACACTGATCAAGATATAACAAAATATTTCAGATTAGACCACTTTCATAAAACTCATGGCATTTCCAGAAGCAGACAGGTACTGACTCAACAGTCACTGGTCACCCACTAGCCAGCTGCCCACCCAGTAAAGGTGTCTGACCTTTGCAAACATCCAGTATATTTTAAGTTTCTAGAAGTCCTGTGTAGACATTAAGCTTTATTACTAGAGGAGTCCAAAAATAACAGAACTATTCTAAGTTAGGCTTGAGAGTCAGTCAGCACCCCTCCCCTCTGCAGGGCAATCTCTTGTCAAGGAAAGACCCTGTGGATTCGGGTTGCCCCAAAGGTACGGCAAGGACCTGTGCAGCTCTGAGGCGTGCACACCTAAAAACTCGCACGAGCCATGATTTTGATAAAACAGAGATAATGGGGGGGAGGGGAAAAAAGGGGAAAAAACAAACAAAAAAAGGAGGTATTATCTAATAAATACGGTGAGAGAATACAACGCAGCGGCGCTGCTCCCGCCGGCCGGCAGGTGGCGCCCATCGCCCGGCAGGAGGGCCACGTCCCGCAGCGCCCCTCGGGCGCCGGGAAACACTCGGCTTTCTGTGGATAAGATACACGGATCTACAGTTTCCTTCGGAAAATGTGTCTGCAGCAGCTCCCGAACGCTGCTACCACCGCAACAGGAAACGGCTGCTTTTACAGAGCTCGTCTGGATTAGACATAAGGCTGAGAATACGGTGTAAACAAGTCGGCGGAAGGGCTCTATGTAGCAGTAGAAGACGGGATGGCTATTAAGAAGCACTCTCCTTAGCTGGTATTAGAAGAAAACCAGGTTCCACTTCAAATAGACATGTCTGTTACTATTAAAATCTAATCATATACATGCATGTATAAATACATCCACCCATGCATTCAAACCCGAGTATATAACACTGCCATGGGTAGCCTGTAAGACTGCTTAGGTTCATACCAACTAAAACAAATTTGTGTTCTCACTTCAGGGCTGGAACATAAACGAGGTTTTGCACTCTGGCTTTCTCCTGACAAATTTTGCAGTGCATGACAGTTTTATGTCTAACTCCAGATGCCACATTTCCTAGAAAGCAACAATCGTCTGCACCCGTGAGGTCTGTGAGAATATCAACTCCCTGTTTTGTGCACACGTTGCACGAGTCAATTGTCCCAATTGGCACTTAAGACTGTAAGGAGAATTGCAGAAATTGCTACTAAAGGGTAATGACTGTTCCGTCTTCCTCGATACCTCCTCTGGGGATAACCAGACTGTGTCGGGGATCAGTTTTTAAGGAACTGAGTAATTTGTGGATGTTGCCGTTGCTTTCTCGGCCAGAGTTGTTGTTGAGCACCAGGTCCCTTTGAAGTCTGTGGCTAAGGCTGCTGCCATTGATTCGAGAGAGGCTACTGGAAGTAAGGCTGTGCAGTTTAGGAATGTGTTGTGGCTCCAGACCGCCCTCGATGACAATGTCAGCCTCTTCATCACTCTCCATTTCATCAGGGTGGAAGTTCTGCAGCATGTGGGTTGGAGGCAAGCTATGGTGACTCGCAGTGCTGTCTGTAGACTGGCCAGAGCTACCAGACATCCTACTGCTCCGAATAATATTGTTCCTCTGGTTCGCTGGCTTGACTGTGATAATGAGATTATGGCTGTTGGCAATCATCATGTCTGTGACTTGGTCAAGAGTCTTTCCTGCTACCTCAATGCCATTAACTTCCAGGACTTCGTCATTCACAGCCAGCAAGCCTGTGCTCTCTGCCAAGCCACCAGGAACCATCCGGGAGATGAAGATACCAGGTACTTTTTCCAGTCCATGAGGAGTAACCCTTACGCTGGTGCCATCGCGAATGTAAAATCCCAAGGGTTTCTCACACCCGTGTCGATACAGCCTCACCCTCCTGTGTGTTTCAGGAAGAATGTCCACATCAATTATGGAAGACACTGGTCTAAAATCATGAGGCATGCTAATGTTGATGTGGGGGCGTCGGCGGAGGTTGTCATTGCGGAGTGTGACCAGAGCCTTCTTCTTCCTCGACAGCGTGTTGGTCCCGAAATTGCTGTAGTCCACTTCATCTGAAAGAGAAACAGATACCCCTGTATCAATCAAACAGACTAATTCAATCTGCAGGGCATATTTCTCCTAAAATTGGTTCAGTGAAAGCACTAATATTAATATGGAAAAATAATTAACATGAGAAAAAAAAATTCTTCCATTTACTCTAATGTTTGTTTCACTTTATGTCCATCAGCACAACACTCAAAATGAATTTATTGTTTACAATGACTTCTTCCATGTTTTGGTGAAAATAGACTTCTGATTCTTAGCTCATGTTGTCAGCTGTGCAGAATGCAATTGCTGCAAGCCTGATACAGCATCTTAGATGTGCAACCGCATTTCCAGAGTTGGATTGTAACTTTACATATACATCTCAAGTAGGTAAGGAGTGTATACACATTCCTAACCTAAAAGTCTGAAATGGGGAGTATTTCAATACCCAATACACAGCCTTAACTGGTAGCAGGCCTTAGGTACAAACATGAAAGCAACAGTGTGAGAGTGGTTGAATATGCTTGCAGCCTAGGCTTTTTTAGTAAGGTATTTTTGTTAATATGCATCTCTTGGTGTACCACTTTTCTCTTTGGAATATTTTATTTTATTTCAGCTGAACTTGACAGCAATAGAAAGTGCTAAAAATGCCATGTAAGCAAGCAGCCTGGCAAAAAGAGAAGCAGGGAGAAAGACTAATCTGTATGCTAAGGATGACAGAATGGACATAGATTCATACACACATTCCTGCCTTTGAGAGCAAGATTCACAGGAAAACACCTTTCTAGGGTCTGCAGTTTAAGGAATTAAGTATTTTAGTCTCAGTAGCAGTATCTCAAGGGCATGTGCAAATTGATCACCTTTAATTCACCCAAGTAAAATAAGTTACTCCACATAAGAAGCTCATGTTGTGCTTTCCATAAAAACACTTAAGTAATGAAGTTGTTGGTCTACAAATTGTGTCACCGCATTTTGCAATAAAGATACTGTGCATATTTTAAACATGAACCATGAACTAACCGGAAAATTATCTCACTGGGAGTGTAAGCATAGTAACATTTTTCAGATAAACTAACAGACTTTCCGTTCTTCCAGGAGAATTCCCGTTGAAGATGAGCACTAAAATCCAAAAGTACAGTTACGGAACTGCCACTAAGAAAATTGTTTCTCCGACAAATTAATCTCGCATGGCAATGTTTGAGAACATAACACAATATTCTACCTGATAAAGGTTGGAGGGGAGGAAAAAGTGTTAGTAAAAAGCTTATAATTGCATTTTTATGTCTTGCAAGGTCTCAAATTCAAGCCCAATTTCAAGATGTATTATCGACAGACTTCAATTAAGTGACATTAAGTTACACTAATTAAAGGACACTAAAAAAAAGTGGTCAGTAGCAACCTGATCTAACTGAGCCTCCTTGGAGCAGGGTGGTAGATTAGCTGGGCTCCAGAGGTGGTCACTCCCAGTCTAAATTATAAAGTGATCCTATATAGTCCTTTAGGCTGGAAAAAAAATAATTTGAAGGCTTCAGAAAGACTTTCTGCATTCTTCTATAACTTATTTACATTGGTTGTAGTAACCCTGAGGACATCACAGGGCGTCTAGAAGGTCACCCTGAAGGAAACGTTTCTGTGAAATGAGAATATTTCTTGGACAAATCTGTTGTGCTTAACTTCATATTGACCTCTTCTCTCTCCTCCCAGGATGTTCAGAACTGTACCAGCTGCACAGGTCCTACTTTATTATTTAGACTGGTGAGGCACGTGATTGAAAGTCCTTAAAAATCACCCAAACACAAGAAGCTCCCAGCTGGTTTCTGGAAACCTATTCACAGCCAAGACAGTGACTGTGGAGAGATGGCACCTTCTCAAGTCCACATGGTGAACAGTCAGTGCACTGTCTACTCTTTTGAGAGCAGAAGCCAACTGCTGCAACCAAAGTCAGGTATTATTCCTTTTCTTTCATCAACAGGACCACCATCTACATTCAGCTAGTTCTGATGGATGATTCTGAAGGTTCACAACAAATACTTTTTCCTTGTAGAGTATGGGTGCAAAAGAGATGTCTTTCATCACCACAGTCTCCAACACCGTACCCAGCTCACCCCCACGATTCTCTGGTAAATTTCTGTGACAGTCCTATGAAAACAATGTGGGGCTTCAGATTTAGAATCCAAATTCTTCCTTACTTGAAATACAGTGCTGTGCCTTAAGGTTCAAAAGAATCCTTATCACAAAATTTCAGTTTAAGACGGCAACTAAAATTGCATGTGGCTTTATTTGTTTAAGATTGTCTCTTGCAGTACCAGCAAAAAAACCTGAAAACAAAACTTGCACCCCTTAAAAATTCAGAAAATTAGGCAGGTGAGTACAGTTCATCGCATGGCAGGTAAAATGAAACACACCCCCTGGAAGCACCCAGGTAACTGTTATCTCTCTCCCTCTCTGTTAGTATATTAATACTTAGTTACTTTAGGGCAAACTTGCAAAAGCTTTACCAAATAATTAATCTCTGAGTATTTGTTGACAAAACTGTTTTCTTTCCCCTAAATTAATAACAACCCAGAGAATTAATTCTCACAACATGCAAGTTTGTGATGATGAAGTAGCAAAGTCCCAGAAGTATGACGGCCCTCCTAACACACATAGGTCATTTCTAAAGCACCCCCCTTGAGCTGATCCACCAGCAGGGCAATGGCACAAAAGAAGTGTTTGTTTTGTGCCTGTGACCTTCTCACCTGTGCTCAGCCCACTAACCAGTCTCCCCAGATGATTGCCAGCATTCCTAACCTCTGAACAGCTTCAAAACAACCACATCCTTTAATAACAAAAAGACCATCTCACCACAAAAATGCTAACTTTTTCCTCCAAAGATGAACCAGGCATGAGCAGGGATTACATTACAAGTGATGCAGGTTACCTTCAGTGTGGGACCACTGACCATTCAAGGATTTAGTATTACAGGGCTGGACCATCTTAAAAAATCAAGTCCATGCCGTGTTGATGACTGGAGTTTTTGTTTTTAAAACAGTGCCAAGCAGTAGTTTTAAACTCTGACTCTAAATGGGATTCTATATCAGGAAGATGAAGTCCTAATTTTTACGGGTAAAAACTGTTAAAAGCTATTACAGGTTGGAGAAATGAGAGCTAATTTGAAGAGCTTTAAAAAAAAATACTAATTAACTTTATTTTCTAGAAAAAAATTGAAGTTCAGAATACATGCTCCTTGACAATACAGGGATTATTACATTATTTGAACTCAATATAACTTGCTCTCTAGCAGTTACACTCACTTGAGACATCACCTTAAAAAAACAAAACAAAACAACCAACCAAAAATACTGTAGAACAAAACAGCTACAGCCTCAGTGTTATTTAGAATCACTACTCTTGCTGCAGGAATAAAACAAAGTATCTCAACTGAAGTTTAACACCAGCTATTGCTGTGGCAGCAGAAAGTCATCAATCCCTACCACAATAAAAATAAAATCTCTTTCTTCACAGGGGAACTGGGAGAAGTTAGCCAACATCATTCACTTTTATCAACTACGGGGTGGTCACACAATGGTGCACTACCCACTTCCAGTACTAAACTGCTCAGATGGCATGTGTCAGACTGAAATGGAAACTGTATCAGTGCATAATTTATAATGACACTCTTTTAATGAAGGTCAGAAACTTGTTAGGTTTTGAGTTTCTCACCATATACAATTTCAAGCAGGAATGCCACTTCAGCAAAAGAAATGGACTGTGCTTGATGCCAGGTCTCAGGCAAGAGCAGAATATACCATATGGAACCAGACAGAGCTCATTCTTCATGTTTCATTTTGTTTCACTATCAAATTCCTCTTTTGCTCTGCAAAAGGGGTCTGTAGAACTCTGCATGTATACTAGCATGAGAAGTGTTATCAAATGGCACATCTGAACAGTGCTTAGAGCCCTGAATTTTACAGGGTGTCATGTTTTCTTATGTCTCAAATGAGGCCAGAGTTAAATGTTACTTACATACAGGCGACAGAGGAGAATTAGTCTATTAGGTCTTGAATATGTCCCTCCTTTGTCAGAATAGGCCAGATTATATGGACCATTTTAATCTACAAGATGCAGTGCTTTCAGATAAGATGTACTATGAAGTGGATGGATAATCCTGGATAACCACTAAACTTAAAAAGACTTAGAGCTGAATTTTACTTGTGCCCATAATTTGCTTCCTACTGAAAGTACAGTTCCTTTAAAAAGAGATGAGGAACATACTTTACCACAGTTGAAAAACTCCTGACCTTTTCAATTCTCTCTGACTTGAATCTGCAACCCACAGCCACACAAAAAATACCTCAAACTCTTCTGTAGGCACTGAATAGCCACTATTTTCCCCAAAAGCTCCAGCTTTCTGTACATTTTAAGAAACATTTTCTCTATTAATTAGTTACACAAAATCTGAAGTATTTTGTCTGCATCTTTTCTGTTACTATGTGTTTGGCTGGTGGGGGGTTTTTGGTTTTGGAATTTTTTTAATAGTGTTGTCACTACCTACTTAGCCACAAGGACTTTTCTGTTAGAGAAGACACATGTACAAATCTCTTCATGCACCTGTGTTCACTTAACAACAGTGATGGTGGTGCTTAAAAACTTCTCTGTAAAATCTGTAATCTTTGAGGCGCTCTTCTAGCAATTCTGTGGTCAGTCTGTGACTTTACAGAACACCTTACACCTTCTTGGTGGGCATCATGAATCCTATCGTTAAGTCATACAGGACATAGCATAGCATACTTAAAGGGCTATTTATAAGGCTAAGATAACTGCTTAGAGCATTTGGTTGTAGCCAAGAGAATATTGTATTTCTGTAATTTACATGAAACTAGAAATTATAGGCCTTCTGAAAAAACCACCAGGAGCACCACTCCCACTGCTTGGACAGCTGCTTTTCATAGGAACTGCCTGCCAGATAAAATACCAAAGCTTAGCCAGATAAGATTGTATAAACAAGCTGAATTCCACAGAGAAGCAGACTGCCAGGCTCCTATAGGAACAGTTCGTTTCAGACTCTACATTTTCAGTGTACATGCACTCATGGCTTATTATTTCCTCTGGGAACTGTGGAACATTAGTCGACAGCTCTGGAAAGTACTTCAAAGACAAAATTACTTCCACTAGGGAGAGCAGCACTTCAGGCAGCTTGGGAAGGAGGCCAATGAGTCATTAATAGTGAAGGGTAACCCCTCCATCCAACAGATCTCTATTACTGAGCATTCAAATTAGCAGCAGTCATAAAACCATTTCAAGGGAATGTGTCATGTTTAACCCTTCTACCTTTCTCTGTCCCAGCTACAAAAACCGTCCATGTTTGACAGAAACTGCCATCACTTTCTATTTTCTCAGAAAGATCAACACCAGAAGCATTTGTGAAAGCAATCAGACAGCAAATAAGCTGGCAGTCTCTCACTGATGACCTGTAAGGCTGACTGCATGCAAAGCGATTTAAGAGGAAACAGATATGAAATGAACTATGACTTGGGGGGAGTACCAGTGCCAATACTGCTCATCGAGGAGTATTTAATGGCAGGAAAAATAAGGTTATCTGAATGCGAATATTGCATTGTATGTATTGCAGGAATAGTAAAAAAAAATCCAGCCATACCACTGCCAGCAACCTCTGGGTGAACCAACGCAAAAAAACATGCTGTAGGTAAAGTAGTTGTGGCTGCGATCCTGTCAAAAATCAAGTAATGTACCCCACACACACACAGACTCACACACAGATACTCCTTTCTCTCCCTTCATATCACCATATCAGAAGAAACTGGACACAATCTCATAATTTAGAAGACTACTTAAATGTAATATTTTAACATTCAACAGGACTTCTGAAGCACAAACTAGGGCTAAGAAACTGCAGTTTTGCAAAAGTCCACCTTCCTTCTCCAGTGATTCAATACTACAGAGATAAATTTGCCTTCCTGGTTAGGAAGTGTTCATTAGTAGGTTAGGTTTAAAATCTAACACAAATAAGTAACACAAATATATCTCTCTACTTCCAACGTGTTTATAAACTTATCCTACCTTCTTTCAAGAAAGTAAACATTATTTTGTTCTTTGGTTCAACACGTTACATCCATCAAAACTAGAACTGCATTAATCTCAGGCTCTTTACATGTATAAAAAACATTTTTTAAACTGGTTGCCGTGATGACGGAGACAATCAATACCTTGTGACTTCAGCCTAACCTGCTAGCGTGGCCTCCTGCACTTCTCACTGCTTGTCATCAGAGGCCACTGTTCCCTTGCCGAACCTCTTCCCTTCCCAGCAGGAGGCCCTTTGTTTTTGACTCCCAGACCTGCTCCAATGGAGCAGAAGCTCGACCTGCAAGTTTGCCCCATGAAAGAAGTGAGGCCTTTTGAAGAGACGGGTGCTACCAAATATAAGCAGGCACCCAGGCATATACCTCCCAAAGTTATCCTTGCCCTCAGAAATATCAAAACCCAGCTCTCCAAACTGTCCCATAAGCCAACTTCAGGACTCCAAATTTTACAGTGAAAGTACAATTAGTGTTTACTAGGATTGGCAGGGTTTTCTTCCTCTTAGTTTGGTATGTAACTTTTCTTCTATCCTAAAACATGACAGAAACAGCCTTTCTCCCCTTGTTGTTTGTCACAAACCACATTATGCCAAGATTACGTTATTGCAGCACTAGAAAATTGTGGGGTTTGAGCTTTGGCTTCATTGCTGGGTTTTTAAAAGTATTGGTTAATCTTTCCTACTTCCTGCAGGAGGTCAGTGGGAAGTTGGGAAAAGTCATGTTTCTGCTGCACTTCTCAGCCATCAATCATTTTTATGTTCATCCCAGGTCACAGGTGCTGCTCTGGAGGTTTTGTTGGTGAGATGGTTTCCCAGGACAGTCAGCACTGAGGTCACCCAGCAGCAATAATGGATTGGTGATGCATGCAGAGAGCAAAAGCATCACCTGTAAAGAGCTCTCCTGCTGGAGCCTGGCAAAAGAAGCCTTTCACCATGAATCCAACAACTCCCAGCAACCATGGACAACTGTATTCACTCAGCTGATGGTATCGAAATAGGAGGGCTATCAATGCTATTCAGAGATGTTTGGGGGAAAAAAAATCACCCTCAAAACCACCCTCTCCAACCAATGATTTAATGCAATCTATTCAGCAAGTCATCATTATAACCTTTAAGATTTGAAGTTATTAAAAGCAACCCTTTAATTATTCTATTTCACCCACTCCACTTTTGACTGGCAAGTCATTTAGATCAGACAATTGAGGGGAGTACCTTTTGCTCCCCCAAGCAGACACTTAAAGGAATTACTTTTTACCAACAGAAAATGAGTATGTGTTATGCAAAACAAAATGAGACACAAAATTGCAATAACTCTTATTAGGCAGTGCAGATACAATAAAAATCTTATTAATAACACAAAAAGCAGTAGGTTTTATGAAGTGAATACTGAATATACTGTTTCCCAAATAGTAGTAGAAAATTGTTACTTCTTACATGAGTCTAAAGGGTGGAAGGCATGAAATGTTTACAGATTGAGCCAAAGAGCAAATTCAGGAGAATATAATTCTATTTTTCATAGCTGCAATGTTTGGAAAAACCACAAGTAATAAAAAAAATTCACCTCAGGATCATATGAATTAAAAATATGAATTTTATACCTCTGAGAAGAAACAAAATGTTTGACTTGTACTACTCTTACGAGAAGCTTAAAATGAAGCTTGGAAAGGGAGCAAAACATTAGGCAGCACAATATAAAGGTGGGATAGACTTTGGTGAGACTATTTACACAGCCACAGGTAAAGGGAAATTATTTTTAAGACCTGCAACACTGAACCTGATCAGAACCATCATCCTGAAAATGACAATATTAAAACACAGCCTTTTCCCCTGTTCAGAGGTAACTTGATCAGCACCAAAGATCATTTCAACAGCCAACAGAGATGAGCCACGCCAGGAAGGCAGGACCTCTATTACTCAGCTAACACAGCTTGTAGCTCACTCCAAGGGAACCTGAATCCAATGTGGTACTTCACTATGCTTGCCTTCTCTGCCAGGTGCTCTCCCCTCCTGTCCAGCCTAGGGCGATCCTCCCACCACAGCTAAATGTAATACTGATAGTGATCGAGAATCCTTTATTACCCCGTGCTCAGGTAACTGCTAATCATGTTTCTGCAGCATGCAAGCAGTTTTCCTTCTTGGAAAGAAAAGATAACCCAGAGCTGGGAGCACTTATTCAAAGGTGACAATAGAGACAGTCAATTGCTGCAAACATTAAATCTGTGAGATGCAAGGACACTACTAAAAAGATTGTTTTCTGTTCTGAAGTAATTCTTTCTCATGCATTCTTTTGCTGAGTAACACCTTATTCATCCCAAGCTAGTTCAGACAGGCAAGCTAGGTAGTGCCTTTTCACTTATTCTTCTAAATTTCCAGAAAAAAATAGCTTTTAAAAAATCCCCAAACTGTGAAGAAGTTCATATTTAATGGAAATCTAAGTCTCCAAGAAATAAATGGTGATCATTCCACACTCTTTATCCTGGAATGTTCTGAAGCTGCTACCAGATCTTCTTGGAGAAAGAAGTGGTTTTATGCAGTTAAAATTCTTCTAAGGTTGTGCTTTCTCTCTTCAAAAAAAAAAAAAGGACGCAATAATGTTTTTATGGCTTCACTGTTGTGGTGTGATAATACCACATACATCCTGCAAAGCGGGGGAGGGAGAGAAAAACATTTGCAGTGCTTCACAAAGCACTTTTCTGGTTCCTGCCTCCAACCCAGCAGATTGTAAACCAAGTCCAGATTCTGCCTCTTATCACGGAATTAAAAAGGCTTCAAAACAAGTGTGGCATAAGAAATTAATTACAACACTTGTCTTTCAAGTCACGACCTCTGGGAGTCTCCCAAACGTTGCTGGCTGGAGCCAGGTTAGTCACAAGATAAACACCGGCCGCGGCCAGCCCCGCCAGCTGCAGCCTCTCATCAGCCCCGCACAGCCGCTGCCCCGGATGGCGCAGGCCCTGCGGCGCTGGCAGCCTCCTGCTCCACCTGCGGCCTCCCGGATGCACCGGGATGCCCTCCCGGCTGGTGGAGCTGTGGGAATCCCAGACAGCTTATCTCCAGCGTTCTGGTGGGACAGGAATGGGCGGCACTGCCCCTGCAGAGACATGTTTTGCAGCCCCTTGTTCCCCGGGCTGGAGCGGGCCGGGGCGGGCAGGAGCAAGCCCGCGGCAGGAGCAGGAGCGGCAGCGAGGCCTGGCAGAAGCAAGTCTGAGCCAGTCATCACCGTCCGCACCAAGGAGTACGGCCAGGGCAATCCCTGCGTGCGACGTGGGGATGACGGCACTGAGAAGGAGCCATCAGCCAGGGAAGAAACATCGCGGGCCCCTCAGGTGGTGCGGGATGAGGGAGGAGCAACCTCAAAGTGCTGCAAAGCAGAAAAGTTGCAAATGCCTACATACAAATGTATTTAATGTTCTGTTTTTCTAATGCAGAGGAGAGGCAAGATCAAGAGCCCAGCCTGTTGCATTTCAAACTGCATCTGTTAACACTTCCCCATGTTGCCGGCACTCTTCCCCCTTCAGAGGACACGGCTGCTCACCTCACAAATGGAAATCATCTTCTCAGTTTTAAACAAAGTTAAAGCCAGGAAGCCCTCTTTCCTGAGGACAGGTTGCAAAGCAGTAAAAGCTGCCTGCAGAGCGCAAAGTCAGAATTTTCCTGAACAATCATAAGGGCAGAAGCGAAGGCTACTTTTCTTGAGAGCTCAGTCACAGCTGCAGAGGCCCTTGTGGGCAGAGCTGATCTGCTCTACAGAGAGAGGCTGGGAAGAACTCCCCGCTTGGGAAACAAAATGCCAACACCATCCCTAAAGCACAGCTGCCTCCAGCTGAACACTGTTGCTGGTGTACCCTGAGGCCCTGCCCACAGGCTAAGGCAGGGACAGAAAACATCAGTCCAAGGAGGCCTGCCTGGCTGGGATTTGCCCCATGCACAGCCTCCCTGCAGAGCCAAGGACGTGTTGGCCATCTCCGTGGAGGGAGAAGCTCCACTTCTTTTTTCTTTTTCAGCACATCATCTTTTTTCTTTTTCCCAGCATAACAGTAGTTATTTAAAGAATAAAACTTTATATCACAATTTATCATAATCCCTGTGGTCTTCTAACTCATAAACATATGGCATCCTACTATGTGGTTCCCATAACCCTTGCTGCAGCGGTGGCCCCTACCTGGGCTACAGCAGCATGTTACCTCCTTGTTTCCTTTGCTGCCCTAACACCGTGAAGCAAGAGGGTTACAGCAATGTCCCCACCCATCCTCCTCAAAACAGAAATGAAGCCTTGCCTAACATACAATAAGCATGGCTTCCACTGCTTAAAACAAAATCAACTTGTTACTTTAAACGTTAGATTAGCAATAACCTTTCCTGGCCAACATCAGAAAGCAAGAGACCCTTAACTCTCATCCCCAATCCTGTCAGTAAAAACTGCATGTTTTACTTAGAAGCAGCTTAAAGGATCATGGTGATTCAGGCAGAACGATCAGCTGTGTAGAGTCACTGGCTAAGTGATTTCTCTAACATTTTTACAATGCTGTATTCCTTTCTCCATCACTGGCTACAGCTCCATGCCCAATTATGTAGGCAAAGTAATTAAAGGCTGCAGCTTGGTCAAACTTTGCACCTGAGGGGATTCCCCAAGAGCTGCGGACACTCACAGCACCTGCATACTTGAGGGGCTTTGCCCACAGATGACCACTGACTAGACCGTGAAGCTTCTCTTTTCTTAGAACATTAAACACTGATCTGCAATACTGAAAAAACAAACGGGGAAAAAAATCCCAAATACACCAGCAATGTTTACACTGCTTAAAACCTGGCTTCTTTCTTCCAACAAGTTTTGAGATGCTCCATCATTATGTGAGTGTGATAAGCTAGTGGCTGGAGCACTTTTTCCTTTAAAAAAATGCTTCTTCCTATGAGCACATGATACAAACAAGGGAGTGGCAGACAGGAAGTGATTTTTCAGAAATTAAAGAATTAGATCAGTTTCCACGATATCAGAACAAAACATGACACATGGCAAGTGAAGCTGACATTTACTGACTCAAATGTAAGAAAACTTTTTCTTTATTTACTAAATATAATTCAGGCCTCATGCAAGCATTTTGTTTCCTTAATGAGTATCAGTGTTGGCAGCTGTGACCATCGACACGTCTCCCGGGAGCACAAGTTCCTCCATGTATTTCACCAGCAAAGTTACACCAAACACCGAAATACAGACCTACAGCTTCTACACAAACAAGTCTTTTTTTAAACGAAAGCATAACTCTGCCAGTTGCAGCAGCAAGTGATGGCACTGCTGCTCACGGTTTGACCGGCACAGCTGCTCCAGAGATGCTAAACAGACACTGCTCAAGTTCATCCCTCATCTCTGTTGCTAACAATCTCCTGCCACAATGAACGGAGGTTCTCAATGCCACGGGTACACCCAGTATTCATGCCACTGGGAATTCCCTTAATGATCTCAGTTTTCCTGTTACACAAGAGATAACAACATTGAGTCATCACCACATTTGCCTGTTAATTGTTGGGGGGTAGGGGCAGACATCTACCTGACAGAACATACAGCCTTCACCACCTGATCCCTGCACAAACTATGTTGGGACATGACTTTTACTGTAACTGGAAAATTAAGTTGTGGCCAGACTACTGCTGTGCAACTGCTTAGTGTGGAGTTGCTCCTCCTGATTTACTACCATTTTAAGTTCCAGAAAAGACACCTTAAAGAAAAGCATCTCACACAAAACAGCTAATTACATAAAGTCATTTTCATCTGTGAATCCTGAAGTGCTAAAAATAAAAATTTACTGTTCATGGGAGACTAAGCTCCCATTAGAATGGTTAAACTAAAAGCCTGGAGAATACATCAGAGGTTATGCAAAGCCCAGGAGCTTTAAAGGAAAGAGAAGGGATTTGGAGGGTTCAAAGGCAGGAAAGAACAGATGAGGTATGTTAGGACTTATTTTCATTACACTGCATAGTTTGTTTCCAAGAATGCTTTCAACAGAAGCATCCTCTCAATACAAAAGGCAAGTGCTTCTTAAGCTGACAAGCTTCCGTACAAGCTGTGTCCCAGCCCAGAGACAGTGAGCTGCTACCAATAACCTTGGCTCACCACTTCTTGTGTCTGCCTCTGAGACCTTTCTCCACTTCAGTCCCTCAGGGGTTCTACTGTGAGCAGCCAGTTGCCATCTTCACCCCCCATATGAAACAGGAATGAATTAAAAAAACCTTCTGCTTTCTTTAAACAAAAGCCCAGTGTCCCTTTTCCATGTCTTTCCTCACCTCACTTATATTGCTAGACAGCATCAGGAATTGGCAAGATCTTTAATAATAAGATCAGGCAGTATTACTAAATTCATACTAAATTCCCACAACAGGAGCCAAATGGTGACCAAGACAAGAATTTTTATTTGATGATGCGTTTAATCTTCAGAAGAAAAACATTCTAAGGACATGAAAAGTGAAGACAAATAGCTATATAATACAAAAACAATGGCTCAGAGGTTGATGTGATTAAAATGTCTTCTTACTAAGATGCTCTTGGGGGTGGATACAAACACTCAGCACTAAGTTGTGCTGTATTTTAACGTGTGCTCATTAACACACTAACTAATGGAACATCTTATTCACGGTCTACCAGCTTGACAAAGTTTTCCAGCTGCAGTGTAGAGATCAAAATTAAGAACCAACAACTCACTCTCAGGGTTAAGGAAGTTTTCTTTGTGCCTATGTTAAGTGTTATAAACACGTCTAAAGGTGGCCAAGAACTAAAGTGCAGCCCCTGGGTGTTCTGTATAAACCTCAGTGCAGGTTTCCTGCACTGTTTCTTGCACAAGTTTCCTGCAAAAACCGAGAAGATCCCAAAATTTCCTCCCATGCTGAAGGACAGATAGAAAGCATCAAAGAGACAGGTTAAACAAGTTCCAAACTTAACGACACCTGTCCATAGCTTAGCAGATAACACCACATTAATTCAGGGAGCTATGGTGAGAAAAACATAAAACAGGGAAGAATGGGGTTTTTTTCTGGGCTTCTTTTCCTTACCCAGGCAGATTGTATTTATCTGCTCAGCTCTAGTTTTTCCTTCTGCATGGATGCAATTTAACATCCACATCACCACACTAAAACTCTACACAAGACAGCTCATCTTGCTGTTGTCTGCGTCAGTTCATTTCACACAAGTCAGGCCTTTGACCATGGCAAATCAAATTATATGTTAGCTGAAAGGAATCCACTTGAACTCTTAGTCTCCACTTTTTTCATAGATACTGTACTGAAAGTTTAAGAAAGAAAGCTGGGAAAAAGAAAAGAACTGTGGCTATGAATTACCTGCTTGTCTGGGAAAAAAGAAAATCTGGAAAATCCTGATAAGAGTACCTGAAATATACTGAAAGAGTAGCAAGGCATTCAAAAACAGCTGAGCATCATAGAGATCAAAAAGCCAGTCAATAAAAGGGAGAATCTCATCTCTAACACATATTTTTCCTGGGAAAGCACCACTGTCCTGTTTGGTTTTATGCCTCTCATGTCAGATCAGTCAAAGGCCAATGTTAAGTTAACATGCCAGATTTCGTATCATCTGCTTGCCCAGACAGCTGAGAAAACTGTTTTAGCTGAGCTCTGCTCTTTTGCTCGCTGCAGATTGTTGTGTTAATTAAAAAGTCTTGCTCTTGTGTTACACAGCCCACAGGAAGTGAGGAGGAGATTCCTAACTTCATAATCACGTTAGCCAATAGCTCCCAGCGCTCTCCCCGCTGCTCTGCAGAGCACCAGTGCTGTGCTCTCAGGCCGACGGGCTGTGGGAGGATGCTGCGTAGGAGACTCGTCACGTTATGCAGCGTCAGCCCAAGCTCCTTCACAATGGGAGCTTTCTGCCAAAGAGCAACATAAAATCCTCCCTAAAACTACAAGTCTGCCTGAGTGAATTTCCCAAACAGAAAGCCAGCCTCACACAAATCCACTCGGTAAGTGAAAGATAGTTGCTAGCTGGGGAGTTACTGGATATGGATGTATCCCCTTTGGGCTCACCCCAACCCCTAGCCTGACAAGTGAAAAATATTACTATTGTCACCTCCAAGCTTGGACTTCAGAATTTCCATCTTGGAAGCGCTACAAGGAGTGAGTCACTCTATATACCTTGGCAGTGACTTGCAGGCCAACAGGGAATATCCAGAAGGAAATAATGTCACCAATTTGTGAGGCAGCAGCTATGTTTACCAGCCTAAATAAGCTCGTGTCTCAGTACTTTCAGTTAAGTGTGGCCAACAGCGTATCTCCAATTCACAGGTCATAAAACTTTCAGTTCAGAAGTAATTTACAACTTAATATGCAAAATAAGAGATCTTCAAAAGTTATCAAATCACTGAAGAAGAATACTATGTATTAGAATCACACCAAAGTGGTGAATTTTCTTTTGAATATCATACTGTCCTTGTGCGATCTCTGCAAGGTCTTCAGCAGTGGGAGGTTCAGACACTGGAAATGTAGAAGGCCAGAGTGGCTGCCACTTTGTCCTATCTCTGTGAAGCAGAAGGAAGCCTTCACAAACAGGAGCCAGGCATTGTGGCACAGGGCACCCAGAGGACAGTAACCAGAGCAGCTCAGCACAGTCAGGAACAGGGTGAGGAGCTGTCAACCTGATGGATTTTGACAGCCTGAGGAAGATTTAGCTTTCAGCAACTACAGTTGACTATCATCAAGAACTTGCAAGGTGTGACCAAGCCAGTTAGGAAAAAAACAAACAAATAAACCCCCACCCCAATCCATTTTGTACTTATCAAACTGAGTTTTGAGGGTGATATCAATAAACAAGGCACTGAATAATTAGGAGGACTTGCATGTGTCAAATGAGATGGTTAATACTGTACAAGGTGGCACCTATTCACTAGCTAAAGCTAAGAATAAAGCGAGGAATTAAGGGCTCTCGACACATCACTTTACTCCATAACCTCTAGCAATTTACACCTGAGCTACCTGATGAGAAGTGCTAAAGGCACTTGGCACTGCACTTAAGCAAATCTTTCTTACTTCACCACAAATACACTCCGTGCATGACTTACATTTTGAGCTAAAAGTTTCCTTCTAAAAAGGGCTAATACACCTTTGAAGCAGACAGTGAGGGAGCAGCACAGAGCCAAGTTTATGGCATGGTAAAGTCAGCATGAATGTCAGACCGAAGGTTGGCTAAGAAGCTGTGAGAATACCAGTAAGCAGCCACTTGAGAGAAAGTGTATAAATGAAGCAAGACCCTTAAGCTGGTTTTTGTCTACTTCTAACAGATCTATTATCCTCAGAGGATTTATTCTTTCCAAAGTATGCCAACTGCCTCCATTACCAGAAATGCTTTATAAAAAGCTGGATATGGGTATGAGCAAGTATCACATGCAAAAATTGCATGTTTTCAAAATGGTCTGCAAAAAATGAGGATGCATACCCCTTCCACTACATTGATTCAGAAATCAGGAGACATATCTTGTCACCTTTGCCCCACTCTAAGATCTTTTAAAGCTATCGGACATTAAACTACATAAACATCCTTTCAAGCCTTTTTATTTGTGTGCATTATTGCAAGTCTCTACAATGCTTTCTTTAAGGACACAAATGGAAGAAAGTAACCATGAGTACAGACTTTTCCCTATTCCTCTCTGGGATTTATAGATGCCTTAAGTAAGGCTTAAAGTAAGGCACAACAGTTTGACTAAGGTGCTTATATCGCCAGGTTTTTTCTCCTTCATTCTGTATACTCTATGCCTATCAGCGGCCAATAGTTAACAGGCAGAAATGAAGATGCCATATGCTTTTCACACTGTAACCCCAAACCCGAAAACTAAAAGCCTTGCAAGATTCTCATTTTCTTTTAATAAAATACTACATTTCTGCTGCCCACTTGTGAGGGCACCTAAACATTCTTATTTTATAAGCCAATATAAACTGTATCTTTGCAAACTCAAAGAAGACATCCTGACAAGACCCATGTTAATTTCTTCTTATGAGGAAACAGTTTTCTGAAATTGACTTTCAGACTTCCATTTTTGAGGTATCGGCACATGGGGCAGCAGAACATTCAAAGTGTCCCTAACAGGCATTTGCAGTTATTGTAGATTGTATTAGTTGCTCATGCATATATTAGTTGTCAGCACACACTTATCACAAACCATAATTATTTGCAGACTCTTCAAAAGAAAGCCTTTCTATAATAGTGTTCTCATTACACTATTTCAAGAAAACACTCACATTACAATGGAGATAAACAGATATAAGTGACCATCTTGATAAAGCATTTACAATCGGAGTAACTTGTAAAGTTTGAGAACTTGGTTTAGGCAGAATGTTTGCACAGCAAGTTCTCTTTAGATGACTAAGCTGTCACTGAAACTGGCTGAAACTCTGAACCACAATTCTTCTCACAGGGGGCTTTGCCAGCTCTGCTGCCTACTGCCAGTTTTCATCAGCTCAGCAGCAGTCGGCACCACCACCTGACAAAACTGCTTCCAAATTCAACTTCTATATCAAGCCCCTGCAGTCTAGGGGCAAGGTAAGGCAGCCAAGCATGGCAAGCAAATTCAGACTTCTTGTACCGTGGAGCTTGATTCAGAATGAGGGAAAAGTCCTTTTGTTTCCAGGAATTTACATAAGATCAATACTGATAAATTTCTCTCAATTCCTTTAGCAGGGAAAGCCATGTTAATAAAAAAACAAAAACAAAACAGACTACAGTATCAGACTTCTTCCCTTCTCTAACATTTTTATTTTCTCCCCTTCACATGTCTGATGGAGCATGAAAGCTGTTGCTTTGTCTACTCCACTGTCTCTCTCTGCTGGCAACACAGCCAAGAGATTCTAGCTCTAAAATTTACAGACTGCATTATAATGTGTCAGCATCTCCACCGTAAAAAAAATATGCCAGATCACATCCTTCAAACATTTTTCATCAGAAGTTAGGCTGTCAGTGGGGTGCAGAAAGTGGAGGAATTCCTGTTTACTGTTAGACTTGAAAACTTACTTGGGAAACAACTTCCAATTAAAAGCTAATACCTGAAATACCACACCAATTTGTGTGTCATTCACACAGATGTTTATCTAGAAGACCAGCCTAAAGTTTGTGGATGAAGAATCATTGCAGACAGGTGACTAGCAACTAACACGAGAGGAATGGGACATGAAGGAAAGGGTGTCCCCTTTGTCATGCTATTGCACTCCCAAATATCATTGTCAGGGCTCAGACTGCTATATGGATTCTGACACTGAGCTGCCAGGCACACACAGACTTCAGCTTACAAAAGCTATGATGTGTCATTTTATTTTAGGACAGGCTTGACTTTGTGATGCTTTATGTTTTAGATGCTGTATTACTTTTACAGGTCCCATAAAAGTTAACCCATGAGCTGTTAGCTGGAGTTGGCTTGCTAAATGGTACCTCAGACTTGAAACTCAAACCTGACCCCAAAATGCGGGCAAAGAGTGACTAGTATCCAAGTGTGAGAATCAGATAAAGCTGGCAAAGCTGGGACTGACACTGCAAGCAGAACATACCTAACATCCTGCAGCATGCACAGGTGGATACCACCTGCTTCAGCCAGGGATGAGCATGGCTGTGTCCTACTCTTACCCAACTAATCACTGCAGAATGGGGAGAGGAGAAGTAGACACACTGTGGGTCTTCTCATGAGCACTCCCAACCTAAATAAAAGCCAGTATTGGGAAAGAACACACCTGCTCAGGATATCACCATACCTCTCCTGAGGAAGGGCAGTGAGGCCCTCGGAACACTAACTGGCTCATTACCGGGCTGTAACACACAGACAGCAGATCTCATTTCTGCTTATTCACAGGTGGTTGATTCGTACCTATAGTGCAGCTCTGCCAAACCCACCCAACAGGCCCAGTGTGAACCTTCTAATGCTGCCAGCTTCCCATGGACATACCTGATCTTTGCTAACTCAACTCCACCCTCAGCTCTTTCATCCTGACAAGAGACTAGGTTGTCCAGGATGCTGCTGGCTGATAAGCAAACTCCTTTTGATTATTGACTATACTAATACAGGCAACACTTCAGCAGCTGGCTCCACACAACAGAAAGTTTGAGGAGACAAAAACCCAATCACCACACCAATAAAAAACAGGGCCATTGACAGATGAACCACCTGAAGAAGCAAATAATTTATCAGCTATTGGCTGGTTCACTCTGCTCATGCAGCAACTCTGTCTAGTCTCTCCTGACAGACTTCTTTCAGGGCAGGGATGCATATTTTTGATACACTGAGTCTTCAAATTCTAAACATAATATGGAGATCATCAAAGCTTGTGGAAATGCATGCAGAGAAAGCACTGGTTTGTAAACAACCTTCAAAATGTCCCTGTAAAAAGAACGCAATATCTTTCATATATATATATATATACATATATATATAGGAAAACTACATTCATATATCCATATGATCAAGTATTTCACAATTTTCAATCACACATTTTCATTTGCTTTGGCCCACTGCTGTCTGGAAGAAAGCCACACTGTATTGAACATTCCACGGTTTTCAAGTTTAGGCAGAACAGGCCTAAAGACAATCTGGATTCAACCCAAAAAGCAGTGTTGCCTCAATTGAACTTTATTGGCAATTCTGCCTATGAAGAGGCAGCCTAAGAGAAGGGAAGGCTCCTGTCAGTGTTACATTCCATTTCCGTCACAGAGAGACTTTCCGTGTGAAAGCTTTTCTCTGTTTACACCATGAAAGGTAGGAAAGCAGTATGGAAAACATTTTTGAGAAGCAGTAGGAAAGATATCGATACTGTTAAGTTCTGAAGAAGGGCTATGAACAGACATGAGAGTAATGAGGACCACATCCAGTGTGTTGGTAGTTCTACAGAAAGGACAGATTCAATCCATGAGCAATTCCAGCATGTCTGCATGGTTTGGGCTACAAGTTTAGGTCTCAGATTAAGAATTTTAAATACCTGCTATACTCAAGCTTGAATTTGGGTCAACTTCTTGCCCATACTTCTATCTAGCTTTTGTGTCTAAGTCAATTGGTCCCTGACTCTATCTTCTCAGGCTGTCATAAGCCAAGCTATGGTATGACCATAGCCTGATCTCAGGATTGCTACAGCAAGCCAACCCACTGCTGTATATTTCTCCACTTTCCCCAGACAGCAGGTTTTGTGGCCAGGTAAGAGCATTTCCTCCCTGACAGCCTCTGAGCCATCAGGAGGAAGTCACTGCTAGTTCCTGCAGGTCACCAACTATGGTTTTTAGTCTCTCCCCATGGGAGATTAGAAGTTTGGGATTCATCAGGTTAATGAAGTAGCAGTAATGCTGCCAGCAGTTTCACATACCAGTATTAAGAAGATGATTTTTACTGTAACCTTTTCTTGACTGCGGGATATCAAGTGCATTAACTGTTTCTTCTTTTTAGTCCTCCTAGCTAAACAAAGTGAAATTTCCAGGCCAAGTCAATTCACCCAGCTCTCTCCTAGAATTTCTACCATAATTAGAAAGTTTTCTTCACTGTCCTCTTGCTCCCTTCCTAAGAAGTTCCCAGGATGACATTAAAAAAAAATCACATACATTTTCTGGGAGTACAGAATTATTTAATGCAGTTTATGTGCAAGTTTTTAGTAGAAGGCTACCAATTCAGGATCAGTAAGTTATTTCACATGTTGAAAACACTGGTCCTTAGACGTACATGTTTCCTATGTTGCCTTAGCTCAAAAGCCTGAGCCTGGCCTGTTCCAAGTTTGATTTGCAGACTCTGCTTTGGATAGGATTCTTTTCAAGTCAAGAGAGGCCCGTTAAATAAAGTCAAATACATATGATAGCTCTGTATCAACTGTTTCTGGATGCCTTTATAGCAGTAATCAGCAATCTTATGGATGTTATCACCTGACTACACAGACACCACCTCTGAAGCAGCTACTGAGGAAAGCAGGCAGGAAACAAAGTCACAGCTTGTGCTTTGGAGATAAGGGAAACACTTGAAGGACCATTAGCAGAAATCACAATGATAGCAAGCTAGTAACTGGCTGTTCATCTGTCCTGGCTTCAGAATAAATCCTTGAAACTTGTCTTGCCAATCTTCGTGCAGCCCGAGGATCAAAAGGACAGTGAAGAACCTCTGCCCTCACCAAGCTCCTTCTGGAACAAAGACACATATGTGTACATGCTGGGGCACAGATGATGAGAAGCTCTGCAGAGCACTCCCTGAAGCTAGGCCATGTGGCCAACATCAGAGGGGTGATAAACTCTGTGTGACTATATCTGCATAGAAAAGGCCTTTAAAGTAGGATTGCTGACTCCAGGACATGCTGCTTCTACTGTTAAAAGCCAATAACTTGCTCCAAAAGGATAACTGCTGTCTGTATGGCTGCTCATTGCCTTGCAGTGAGAAAGAGAAACTGACCTGTGGATTACTCACTCATGAATGTAACCCCCAAATTTCTAAACACAAGGCTCTAACCCAGATTCTGTTCCAAATGTTGGATTCCTCCAAGTCCAATTTGCAGGGAATTGACAGAAAGTTACGTCAGTATGAGTAGAGGAACTTGAAGAAGGGACAGTGCCACAGCTCACTTTGACAATCTGGTTAAATTCTGAAGGGACATCTAAAGAAAGGAAAGGTTTGCATCTGATGTTGAGTGAGATTTGGAGTAAGAGCAGATAAAAACCAGGCTTGTTTGTCCTAGGAGGTTCTGACAGGATCTTAAAGCAATATTTAGGGTCTGCTCAGCATCACTAACAAAGGCCAGCAGAGCCATGATGATATGCCAGCAGAGGAAAGCTGTGTTAAGTGATACTGTGGTGGGAGCAGAAAGCATCTGCTGAGCTCACTAAATAGTGGCTACTTAAGTGAAAAAATTAACTTCCAGAAAAACAAAAGCAAGCACAGCTTGTTCTTCAGAAAGTCAAGCTTATAGATAGCCACTCAAAGAGCCTGGATTGTGCAGCAGAGGCATACAAGGCAGTAACCCAGTGTACACACAGGGAGTCAGAGACTATCATGGACACTCAGTTACAGAGATATTTAGAGGAGCACAAAGGATAAAGAGAGAAATAATAAAAATGAACAGGAATATAGGAGGAAGGAAGAAAAGGGGGTTGGGAAGGGGCCTAGTGCTGCACTGATGACTACATTACTAGGAGTGCTTACTACAAAAAAGAAGCACTGAGAGCATGTACAAAAAGCCAAAGTCTGTACAGCCCTAGAAGGCTGGCCACAGGGAAAGAAGGTAAGAAAACTAGAGGGTAAGGCATCAGCTCATGAGGTAGAAAGAACACTGTGGCTGGAATTGAGAAAAGATGAGATTCATTATTTGGGAGAGGATGGAACCAAAACCCGCGCTAAAGACTGAAAGGACCTCTATTAATAGACCTACATACATTTCCTCAAACAACTCACTTCAATCTGAGATATGCTTTTCTTAAAGCAGATTCCAGCAGGCAGATGAAGAAAAAGTTTAAAATTCACCGCACCTAGATACAAAATGCTAATTTATTTCTATCCTCTTTCCACTGAAGACAGTATACAGGCAGAAACTTCTATTCCAAACTGATATCAAAATCCTTCATTTTCACCTCTAGAAAAAGAAAGCTATAGTTTTTATTGTCACATAATACATTAAGAACTTTAGTTTGTAAGGCATCAATCTGCTGTGACTAGATTTACAGGGCTGCATCATCAACTGTCATGTATCACAATCACTCCACTGAAGTCAGTGGAGCTGCAGCAGGATCTGCTTCATGAACTTTACTATTTAAACATCAGCCTGATGTGCTGTCAAGTTGCAGAAAAAAAGTATTATCTGTCTTTCAGAGATTTATCTATTTTCTACTAAGTCAGTGAATCCTGACTTCTGGTTTTGGTCAAGTCTTCAAGGTCTGGGCCTAGTCTTCTGCAGACCATCACAGAAAGCACCTGCCTCAACTGTTCAGAACTTGGCACCAATATTTGCAGCCCAACAATGTTTTGCCTTTTGCAGAAATGAGTGCTGAGATGTTCTCTGACAACTTACTCCTAGCAACATGCAGACAGGTGGATTGCATTGCTCAAAGTCTACACAGGTGTTCAATGAATAGTGCTTTGTAAGCTCTTTAGCTGACAGGGATAGATCTATCACATCATGTCTAGGTGACTCCTCTATGAAGACCAAGCTTAATTTACAAGTGGGCAGGAGCCACACCATTCCACTTAGGTGCTGCTGAAAGACAGGAGCATTGTGTAAAATTAGGGAAAGACATGGCATTTCCAACCCTGCAACACATTGTGCAAAATAAATTTTGACGCTACCCTAAAGTCATTTCATGCTTACTCCCCATGCTTCTCTCAGCCACTGAAGCCATGGAGTTGTACAGCTCCACTTCTACAGCAGAGCACAAAAACACTACTGAGGGCAGAGGATACAGGAGGCTGAGCCAGCTGCTGCACTGCATTCTTGTTCCCTGAAAAGATGAGACCACACAAGAAAATCTCTAACTCCTGCAACTCTGTTCTCTCAAGTAATGCAAAGTGTTGGGAGGAGGGATAAGAGTGGTGGGGGTGGTGGTAGAAGATGATCTCACACAGCTATCAAGAAAAACAGGAGAGAGGGAGAGGAAAGAAAGCACACCTGACAGACATGTTAAGAGATGTCTGAACAAGAACAGGGCTGGCCCAAAACCACACCAGTCTCTTGGGAGTTGTGGAAGTAAAAGCAGTTCTGCAACTAAAGGCTTATCAATCACATGTGTGTATGCTCTACTGAACTCCTGAGGAATAAAAGACAGGAATGGAAGGATGACTCTAACACACAGGAAGAGAAGAGCAGATATGGGCAGAGGGGAGAGCATAAAAGCAGCACAAACATTATGTCTGGGAAAAGCCAAGACATACAAAATGCCCATATGTCATATGCCTGGAACAATTCTTATTGCACCTCCTTTGAATAACCAGTGCCACATTGCTGACTTCCTTCATATTCCCACTTACATCAGACTCTCCCAAAACATCATTTCTTTTTCAGGAGTGGTGACTGCTATGCTACAACCTATGAAACAAACAGCTGCTGAAGGAAGGATGTAGTGAGTTTTCAGTTGACTTACTGGTCATGCAACTCGGTCAAAAGGGAATAATCAAACAGGATGATGAGAATTAGATACTGAACTATCATCATTAGTTTACTAAGCATGTTTGTCCACAATTTTAGCAATCCAGAAGAGGTGGTCACCTTGCTTCCTAGGGAAGAAAAGCAAGCTGGTTAACACCAGGTTACAGACTTAATCCCACAGAACATGACACCGCCTTGTGAAAACATATTCCAGCCTAAGCTTGTTTAGGTAATTAAGACAAAAGATCTTCCACCCTACCTTTGCTATAAGGTATTCCAGTACAACTGTACCCAACACTTAGCCTGAAAACATGCCCATTCAAGTTTGGATACTGGATTCAACCCACTTGAAAATTCTTCTGCATAACTTGAAAAACTGAGCATATACTTCTATTAACAGCTGGATGATTAGCATTAATCAGCCATTTCACTCTTCTCTCATTGTCCCTGTAGCCAAAGGCTGAAAGGATTCACTATAGAAGCAACTCAATTTATAAAGCTTTGTCACATGATAAATATGATCATGATTTAAGATTAGCACCAAGCCTTTCCTGAGTCAGTAGCACCAGACTGACCCATCTCCTGTAGTGAGTGTCTACACAGCCACATTACTCCATGAGGGCACACTCCAACCCTTATTTCTGACCAAACTGCTCTATCCTCACCAGAGCAGGTTTTACTATGGGTTTTAAGTCCAATATGATGCAGCTCTAGCTCTATGTCAGTATTCTTTGTTGCTGGATCACTAAACTGATTTGGTGCTTGTTATAGTTCATTCCTGTTTGAATATATAGCTCTCTAACAACTCTCCAGAATAGCACAGCACACTCAGTAGCAGCACAAACTGCTCTCATATAGCTCCTCCTCAACCCAAAAACAAGAGCCCTAGAAATACCTAGAGTAAGGTATTTGTAAGCTTTCATATTTGGAGGAATTTCAGAGTACCTATGTCCAGTTCCTCACTACCACGCCCAATTTCGTAGAGTGGTCTCCTGAAGCCAGTTAGATGCTTTTTTTGCTTTGTGTTGTGGGAAGGCTCTCTGAAATCACATGCTCCATTGATTAGAGACCATATGAGCTGCAGCACACGTGTATTTCTATTGACTCATAAGCACTGATTGTCATGCCAAAACAAGCCTTCATCTGCTTCACCTCCTTTCCCTCCCACAGTCTCATCCATCAGTGCTTCATATATTGACATCTGTAGAACTCCTCCTTACATGATTCTCTGGCCAGGATCAGTCACCTTTGGACTGGTATGGCCAGGTCTTTGCCATCTAATGAGTTCCCAATTTCTATCTTTCTAGCTCTGAGTGGTCTGAAGGCATCTGACTGCAAGGGTCTGGACTGCAAGCAGAAGCATTTCAGAGCTGCTGCTCCATTATTTCATCTATGACAAAGGAGTTTACAAGAACAGAATAGGAATAGTCATGTTAGTTTTGACAAGTTTGGGCTTGAAAATAAGAGCATGAGGGCAAGTCAAGTAAAAAAAAAAGCACAATTCTCAGAATTTTACGAGAAACTTACTGAGAAAACATTCATGGCTTTTGCCTATATTTAAAACTTCACCCTTCACTTTCACCAGAGTTAACAGAAGATAATTAAGTCCTTTGTTTATTGCACTTGCTTATGTTGCCCTTTTGTAGGGGTGTGTGTATGTAATCCGGACTTTGGCATCTTTCTCTCCCCTTGGCTCCCCTGACATTCCATATCACACTAGACCTGATCACGAAAGACTCCAACAAGTAGCTTGAACATTTTCAAGTATGTCAAATCAGCATTACTACTCCTCACTCAATCTGCCCTCCCACACCCCAAGTAAGAGTATTCATTGTATAAGCAGCACCTGCTGAAAGAGTAGACATCACACAACTGACATGTTTTCATGAGGTAGTGAGACACCTCCAGCCACGCATTTCCTGTGGACTCCCAGCAAGGATGGTCTGCTGAGACTCCAGGCTTGAAAGAAAAAAACAAAGAAAAACAAAATAACCAAGTCACAGTTGCACATCAGCAAAACACAAGTAATATGGAGAAGACATGTCCTGATATCTGCCACTCTCCTCCTCCAGATACCAACAATTCAAGCCTTTCTAGTCAGCAGAAAGTCCTTGAATTCACAGGGGCAAGGGGATAAGAGGTCAGCTGTGCCATACAGCCGTGGTCCTGTGAGACTTCTGTGACAGTCAGCTTGAATCCTGCCAGCATAGACATATTTGTGAAGAAATTAAAGCAGCTTTAGCAACACACTGCACAGCCACCTACGCATCTTGTGAAGTCACAGCTTGGCTCAGTGTGCTGAGGACACCTATGGAATGCTGGCAAGCAGAAACAGTCGCCAAAACCAGCAAACCAAAGTGGTGTCAGCGTCAGAGGGAAGCCAGTGTTTAACACCTGCTGCTCTAAGTCAGACCTACAAGCAAGCGAGGTTCCAGAGAACAGTTTTTCAAAGCCATAAATACAAGATTTAACCAACTCCTGCAGCAAGGATAGAAAACCATTAATCTTGGATGTTTCAAGCACAAAAACCTGTTCGTTTCTTCTCCCTAATCAGACAGCAAAAGCATTTTCAATAAAGCCTGAAATAGGATAAAACCAAAAAACAAATTCTCCCTTCTTCAAACATAGCAGGACAGGGGAAAGCTGCATTTCTCATTCAGCTGAGGCAGCTGCTGAAAGAAGGCAGAGGGCGGAAGAAGCAGTATTGCCAAAATCAGCAAGACAAACATCGGAACAGCTTCAGCATCTCATTCCCTGCCTGCTGGCAAAGCAGATGCCCTTCTGCCAAGGCACAGGGGAAGGTCAGCCATCACAGAAGTGATTGAAACAGAGATGAACACTGGGAATAGATTTCCTCGAAGAGTCTCATTAGCAGATGAACTAGAGCCTGATCTCCTCCCTCTTTACTATAAAAACATCAAAACATATTCTTTATTAAACTCCACTTGCAAGTGATTTCAGAGAGACTAGGAGAAGGGCACATTTAATAACAAAACATGACTGGAAGGGCTAGACCTGATTTAAAAAGTCAATAAAGCGTGTGTTTTCATTTAAGAAACAAAATTTAACTGTGGTTTTAATAAAAATCCAACCCTTATTTGTTTTGGAAGAGGAGAAGGGAGATCAGTGCGCTGCTCCCCTTGTCTCTCAATTTTGAATCCATCTCACTACTCATGGTAACAACAAACAGAATTCAGCTCGTCCCTATGAGAGGTTTGCTCCTAAATCAAGTGGGAAACCCAGGCATGTGCTGGGTGGATAGAGGAAAACCACTTGGAGATTCTTGCATTGCTTCAAAGATTAATCTAACATTTTAATTTTAGACCAGAAACAGCACAGCAAGATAGGGATTTTGTTTTTAAAGGGCAATTAGAACCTTCCTCCTCCATTTGTTCTTTCTTTAGAAGAAATATCTCTATTGTCTTGACATTTTGGAAAGGAAAAGCCCCACTGTGATTGTTTCACAGCAGTTATGAAATGCAGCAGCCAGACAATATGCAGCCCTAGGTTTGTGGTTTTGGTTCCCATTTAGGTGCCCAGCCAGGGTGGTGCAGGCATGAAATCATTTGCCTGACAGCTCAGCTACTGGTCACTTATCTAAGGAGAAGATCACTGATGACTGCAAACCAAGATAAACACCCCAATGCACACAATGGAAGAACTCTGAAAAACAACCTACTCTTTCAAAGAGAGCTCACACATTAATGACCCATTGCTGTTCCACCTTAGCCACTACCTCTGCCATAGTCATATCTTTGTGATCAGCCTATTCAAAGTCAGATACAAAAATATTTGGTTTACAGAGCACACACAGACTTAAGAACTTCTTGCCCTGGAAGGCACACTGCCAAATTTATAGTCTAAAAACATCAGGACAAAAAAACATCTACTGAAATGGGATCTGAAGAGTCATCTTAAAAGTCCTTCAATCTCTTCTCTTGAGAAGATTTGCCAATACCAAATGAATCCCAGTCATGTTGCCTGCTAGCTAAGGTCAAGAGCTCTGCAACATTGTGCTATATGATTTTATCAGGCATGAGAAGTGTAGAACTCCTCACATTTGCCAGCAGTCACCCCACAATACTTGTAGTGAGTGAATTTTCTCACTGTAAGCAGATCCTTGGGGACATCTCAGATTCTTCAAAATTTTGCCCTTTACGAGGTGCTTGATTTTCACGCAGCAAGACTGCAACTTTGTTTTGGAGTCTGAAAGAGGAAATTTTGGGCAGCTCTAGTCAAGACACAGCAGGACAGAAGCCTACTGCATAAAGGCCAGGTCATTATTTATCCCATATAGCAATCATCAAAACAAAACCCAAGAATTCTCAGGATTTTTGCCTCAGTTTAGGGCCAGAGGAGGTGGGGGAAAGTGTTTGGTATTTGATTCCAGATTTCCCACAGTGATTAACACATTTTTAAAAAGTTCCCTGGTAAGACACAAGAGCTGTAGTGATCCAATCAATTTCACGCCATGACACTGACAGTAAGATGCCTTCCTGCCAACAGCTGGCTCTTACTAATCCTCCCATTCAACCTGCTGGAACATGATTTTGCACCCAAGGCCACATGCAAAAGCAACTGGCTCAGGAGCAGAAAAAGAGATGCTGTTAAGCAGGAGGAGTTCCACACCTTTCCTTTTTCTATCCCCATCAATGAACATAAACAATGTTTGATGCCAGATCCCACAGGCCCTGAGATGGAGGCAGCAGCCAGGAAATGCTTCTTTAGAAGCAAAGGCAGAAGCATATGCTATAAATTAGGTACATCCCAGTGCAGATGGCTACAAGGTTGTAATGTAACGCAAACTTAATTTTAGATTGAATTAATTCTGAGTCCACAGGTTCACAGTACATCATCAAAGTCTCTTCTGCTTACTAAATAGAAGAGACCAAGCAGTCAAGAGTCTGCTGTGAATTCCTTACATCTTATGCTTGCTGACTTATATAGGAAGATCAAGGAGGTGAACAGCAGCTTCCAACATATATGAATTCCAGCAGAGACCATTTTAAGAAGTTAACAGAAACAGGGCTGGACAGCAAAAATCCCAAACCTAAGCAGGTTCAAGGCACTCCAGCCTTTTCCTGCTATAACATGCCATGTTTAAATGGAATCAAGTTTTTATGCCTCAATCCAGGGAGGATTTCCTTTTCTAGGACAGAGTAGCATACCATTTCCTTCCCTCATATAAAAGCAGCAAAACTAGGTCTTCTGAACTTAACTTGATCCAGCAATGCTGGCATTGAATGCTGATCAAACAACAAGGGAGAAATTATTTTAAAAAAATAATTAACGTAATAGTTCACTCGGAGACTACCTCTGCACTGAGACTCAGGAAATGGATGGCAGAAGTTTTATTATAACTAGAGGGGGAACATTTTTCTTTAATAATCTCCACAACTGAAGTTACTCAGGTGTGTCTCCAGCAGACCTAGTCAGAGACACATTGCATAGTCAAAAGATGAAGTCATAGCCAGAGTAAAACCAGTCTAGCCACCAAAGACAGAGGCTTTTCTCACAGTCAGCTACTTACAGCAAACATCTGGTGCACCTGAACAGGGCAGAGCATGGCCAACAGTCACAGCAAGCAGCAAGCTCCCCAAGAAGAGCCAAGACATAGAGCATAAGCTACAAATTCAGTAATGGAGAAATCTGTGTCTATTCTGTGGAAGACCAAGTTGCTACACTATGGAACTGTACCATGTTACTGAGAAGGGTTTAAGAGCACTGACGTATATCTGCCTTGGAGCTTCAAAACAAGACAGCTGGAGAGCCTTTAATGCATCACTCTCCTGTCTCAGGAACCCATCCCAGCCATCCAGTCACAGGGCAATTAATGGTGGTTAATGGTTAGAATTGCTTCTCAAGCTGGCCAAATATAAACCTACAGCATAATGAGCTGATACAAAGTGTATGCCATTTAGGACACAGCATCCTTCATTCAGATTATGTTTTTATTTATTTACTATTTACATCAGTCAATAATATTCCCTCCTCTTCCATCTTAGGCAATTTCAAATGTTGGGGAGGAGAAAGAGGGGGGAAGAAGGAAGAGGAAGCAACATCATAAAATCATAGAATGGCCTGGGTTGGAAGGGGCCTTAAAGATCATCCATTTCCAACCCCCATGCCATGGGCAGGGAAACTTTCCACTAGACCAGGTTGCTCAGAGTTCCGTCCAACTTGGCCCTAAATACTTCCAGGGATGGGGCATCCCCAGCTTCTCTGGGCAATCTATTCCAGTGTTTCCCGTGAGGAAAGATAGTACTTTACTTCTAGTGGGACCAATCTTTCTCATGATAGCTACTTTTTGCAACCCCATTCTGGGGAAAAGCATGCTCTTCTTCCCCCACTTTATGTTTGATTTTTATCTTATTCACTCTCCTAACCATCTTTTCAATCTGGGCAAAATATGCTAAGATTGCAACAAAATCATATGCTTGTGGTGAAAGGCACACAGGCATCTCTAAATATCTCTGCAGGAGCACACAGCAGCCAAGGAAAACTCCTACTACATACCACCTGTTTGATATGCAGGGACTGAGAAAGCTCCTTAAGAGATCATTTAATGCAATTCTCTACAGCAAGACAAAACTCAATTCTTTCCCAGGAAGGAAAAATAGCAAGATCATGAAAAAAGGCTTCTGGCAACTTTCAATGACAGCATGAAAGGCAACTATAAAAAACAAACAACCAAAGCAACACAACAACAAAAAAAAAAAATACATAAAAAACCCCACCCACCCAAAGATCTGAACCCACTGAAAGGGAGCACAAAAGTCTGACATGCATTTCCAGTAGAACATGGGTGTCTGCAGCTACACTAAGTCGATATTCAACAGTTCCAGCCTCCCATCTGGGCAGGCTGTCCTTACCACCACACTAGAGCTGGCTCTGCAGGACCAAATAGCTTCGCCCACTTGAAGCAACCTATAGAACAATGATGTAGAAGGTCTCAAGAGCTAGATTATTAAAGGTCTACAAGGCTTTTATTTCGGACAAGGTCTTCTGCCACTGATCAAACACTCAGCACATCAGGTGAGCCAGGTGGGCTTTGAGAATGTAGCTTCTGGTTTTGGTTTAGGTAGAAGGAATCTAGCTTGCATCTCCTGATGCTGCTCAGTAATGCCAGCCATCACACAGGGCAGGAAGGGGGGTGAAGTCAAGAGGTTCACTTCAGAATGTGCCTTCCTCATCCAAGTAAAAATATAAAAGGCAGGCATACCAAACTTCTAGTACCTTTACCCCCCAACCTGTATCAGACAGTTGTTCTCCCCCCTCAATTCATCTGTTCACTTTGGGAAACAAGAGAAGGAAAAAGTTTCCTAAGCCTCTTTGCTTTCTTGCTGCATACTTCTGGACCCTTCTTTCATAAGATGAAGGGTTAACAGTGAAAAAAGGATACAGCACATTAAATAGAGACTCCCCCGTGCCAAATTGCTTCTCAGATGCCAGTATGCTGGTTTTATTGACGAATGCAATCTTTGCAGCATGTTTTCTTGTCATGTTCTCTAGTCTGCCACTGACAACGCAGGATGGAATTAGTGACTTGAAGAACAACTTTTACAGCTATTTTTGAAGTGCTCCCCCACCACTTGCAGCATTACTTACAAAATGGCTCAAGGCTGGGAGCAGTGAGAGAGGAAGAAGACACTGCACTGACAAGTCTATTGCATGGGCCAGGTGCTGGGCTGCTGCTGGAGCAGGGAGGGAGCCAGTAGCTGGGAAGTAGCAGCCAAGGACAAGGACTCTGGCACAGAGGGTCCAGCTGAGACCACTTACTGGAGGAGAGGGAAAGGTATCAGCAGACACTGCCAACTCAAGAGTTCCTCGGCTGAGGAACCTCCCCCAGAAAATGGGCATTTACCACCAGGTGCACCGGGCCTATGGGCAATGCTGTGCAGGGGCATGGGCCAAGAAAAGATGGATGCTTTGCTAGGCTGCAGAGTCTGAAAACACAACTTGGTCCTATATAATAATATCACTTTTTAAAAGGGACTGTTGCTTGTGGGAAGCTTTTGCAGAGAATGTAAATTACTCACAAACACACACATACACACACCCTTACGTGCCTTGAAGGGCTTCAAACAATACTCAAAACACTCCCAAGATTTCCAGTTGCTGTCCCAGCTTAAGAGCTTAATACAGGACCATATACTTCTCCCTCTTCCCACATGCATGTCTTCCCCAGGTTTCCAGAGATCCACCTTTTCTCCTATGAAGATAAAGGTCACACTTCTGGCAGCTGAGAGGCCAAGCTGCACAAACTACACAGTAGATCTGCAGCAACTTCTCACAGCACAAAAGAGTGCTTGAGATAGGGAAGAGGAAAGCACAAGGGGAACACTGTGCTTTTCCCCAGCTAGGAGATACGAAGTGGGAGTGTTTTTGTTCATTTCAAGGGAACAAAAACAATAAATTCTTATTAGTATGCATACTATAATTCAAAGTCTTATGAGCTTCTGTGCAATAGCAACCCGAAAGACACTGCCAGGCAAAGAACTGCTATATGGCAGAAAACTGAGTATAACTGGAAAAATTGCATCAAATAAGTTTTCCTCCTTCCAAAGGAGTTTTATATCAATACACTGGCATTTCATTTCCTCCCTCCATCGCTGCAGTCACTGATGCTCTCAAGGCTGACATGAATTGTCTGCATCACTCTCCCCAACTGGTTCAAAAAGTGAGGACCAGGGTAACTCAGTGCATGCAAAGGGGGATTCAAATCAAGCTAAGAAACAGTGTGAGTAGCAAAGCCAGACCCCTGTGCTTTCAGGAGGGTTTGCTTCTCTGCCCTCAAACAGTGGCCTCCGTCAGTCCCACTCCTCACTGAGGCCACCTTTCCTTTTAGTCCCCATGGCTGTGAGTTACCATCAAAGGGCTGAGGTTAGCCTCTGGAAACCACCAAATTTCTTCCTTCCTGTAATGTGTGGTGATAGAGACCATACAAACTTTTCAGGAAAAATCTGCCCCCTGAGGGCATGCATTTGTTTGCTGTCACCCAGTGACCCTTCTGGCTGCACAGGTAAACACCTGTTTTATTTTAATGCTGGTGAAGAACTGTTCATACCACACACTGCAAAAATTGAGGTGCAGTAGAGCAAATATCTGTTAATAGTAAAGGGACTAACTGGTGCGAGCCACACATTGTAAATTCCCCTCCTCCACTTCCTCACCCAGAAAGAGCACAGCGCAGTGAAAATAAAACAAATATACATAGATCAGTTAATTTACCCCCAAAGGACCAAGGCCAAGGGCATTGCTCTCCTATCCACAGTGGATGGCTGTTTTCCCAGCCCACTCCAGACACCAGGCACAGGAATTGAGCTTGGCACCACACTAACCCAGCTATGTGGCTTCTGGAGCAAAACCAGGTCATGTTCAGCCAAGACAGCGGAGCATCCAAAATGCAGCTGCCTGTACCACTATGCCCTTAGATACTTGTACTGCTTGTGTTTTCAGGTCAATTTTTTTTTGGTAACTATGAAAACTAGACAACTTGCAGAAGTGTCTCAGAAGTTGACCACTGGCTCTAGAATGCAATGGCTTTGCAAGTAAAAAAAACCCTGCACTGTCAGAGCTAAATAAAGCAGCTGAAGTTTACCTAGCTAAGAGCATGTTAACTAAAACATACTTTCTTGGAAATCACTGTTTCATTCTTTGAAACTATGAGCAACAGCATGTGCGGCAGTACCATCTCCTCAGCCTGCACAGAGGAGATATCCTCTGCTACTTTAATTTTCTGCTCCTAGAATTTTTCCTTGGAAGTCTCCACCCCCAACACCACATTCCCATCTAGCCACCCCCAAGCACTTGGACTAAATTAAGCAAAAAAATCAAAGCCAGCTGATTATTTATTAAACAAACCGGACACATTTTCTCTTTGGTGGAATGGAGCACTCCTGGTTAGCTGCAGACTTTAAACTTTACTTTGGTGGGGGGGCCGAGGGAAAGGAAGGAAGCAGTGTTTCACTTTAGGAGAGCACACTGAGAACTCGTTATTTGACTTAAAAGCCATCTGCCTAGAAAATGAAACTGTACACATGTAAGACTTAACAAGTGTAAACAAGCATCAATGGCAACAATCATATTGCAGTGCTAATAGCTTGCTTTGACCATATTTCTTTAGGATAACCCTCCTCTTCAAATAATTTTCAATTCTCTCAACTCCTGTCAAGCCCATCTCCCACATCTACCTGTGAAAGGAAGAAGCAGAAATTGAAATTAATGGGGATGCAGGGATCAAGCTAATGTGCTTTGTTTGTGTGCCAAAAACTTTACCAGGATGCAGAGAGGTCCCTGACAAACAGGGGCCAGCAACACGTGCAAATGAAAAAAAGCTTGTTATGTACATGGAAAGGCATTCCTAAATTTTTCCAGACAAATTCTGAATACTTTGTTTCCTGTGAGAAAATAAGCATTTGACTAAAGATCTCCTAATCAGGAAACAGACACGTCAGGTATTTCTAGAATGCTAATGAATGTACAGAACAGAGCAGGGATTATCTGCTGCCTGCCTTAGCTGACACCAGGGACTCCCAGAATCTGAACTCCCTCCTGCTTTTATTCAAGCCACAGTTTGCAGAAAGATCTTTTGCATGAAAAGAAAAAACAGTATGTGAAGTCAGCTCCCGAATGGATACAGAGAGCTACATGTGGAGCTACAGGAATACAGAGCTTAGAAGCCACTTGCATCAGGGATTGTTTTCTTCTTCAGTTAGGGAAAAAAAGAGAAAACATATCCAAGACAAGAATGTGCAATAACATCAGATTAAGGAATGTTAGTCACTCCTGGCTTCCCCTCAAAACAGAAGTCAAAAAGTTTCCTCCATTTATTCACAAGATGTCTAAACAGTGAGTCTTGCTGAAAGAACAGGAAAAAAAAAGAAAAACAAAAAGAGAAAAGTGAAAGGAAAGAAAGCAGTTTGCTCTTCACAACCTACTAATAAGCTCCCAAAGTGTTTTTCCTTCATCCATGTGCTAAGAGCCAAAGCAATCCCTGCAGCATCAGCAGGCACCATGGTCAGTGCTGGGTTCCAGCCAGCCAAGAGTGCAAATGCAGTATTAAATGCATTCATACTTTCTCACTGAGACAAAGCCTGAATAGCTTAACAACTGCTCCATCCTCTGTGCTCCCTCTTCCCAGCTAAGCTCCTGATATTGCTCCTAAATACAGATGTCCCTGACTGCTTCCATCTATGTTTACACAAGGAAGAGGCTGAGGGTCACAGGGTGGAACAGCTGAGAAGAGCAGACACATTGCTGCAAACGTGTCCACTCTTCTTCAGATTTGGCTCTGGTACTCAATGGCTTTGCTGTTGCTGTTCAGCATCCATTTACACAAACACCAGTGTGGTTCTTGGAGAAAGAAGGATTGTAATTGAAACCACCAAAAATAACCATTGGCATACAACACTTGTTATTTAGCACAGACCCCCTTCAGCAGTTTTCATGGTCATGATTCAGCAGACACAGTGGCAGCACTCCAAAATAAGGTCTCTTTCTCCTTTTTTCTGCAAAAGAACCATGGAGCTGCACAGAGCAGCCTAGGAAAGGACCTCATGCCCCAAGCTTAACCAATTTACCACCACACTGCATTCCAGCCACAAGAGAAAACACAGACTAATGCAGTTGCAGGCAGAGAATTGTGCTAAGCCTTCACAAAGCCTCTCCCATGGAGCCCTTTTTGCCCATGAGCAAAATGGACCTGGGCTGCTATTCCCAGTAGCTGATGAGTCAAATAACTTCATTATGAAAGGCTTGCTTAAGACCAGAGTTGTTATTTAAGGAGCCAGTATCTCACCTGCCTCTCAATGATAATACAGGTACACGAGACAACACACCCACAACACAGCTCCTCTCTTTACCTACAGAAGTGATGGGCTGTGAAGCAGCTTTTGACTGCTTTAAATGTGTCATGCTAGCACAGGAGTTGTTTATCCAACTTTTGCTGAGATAATTAAACTGGACATGTAACACCTCCCAGCAGCTGCAGAAGGTAGTCAACATACAAAATTTAAAAAAAACCCTGTTGTTAGGTTTGTTTGGTTGTTTTTTAAAAAAAAAAAAAAAGAAAATTCTTAATTTCAAAGAGGGCGCGGCAGAAAAAGTTGCTGAATGGATGTACAAACAGATGTTTTTCTCCACTTTGTGCCACACGAAGAACCCAGAGAGTAACATATGCCCAGGACTTCTTGTAAACATATTTCAGTACAAAAAAGATTGTACCACACAGTTTCAAAACAGTTGAAACAAAACTCCCTTCCTTCCTGTAAATCTATACTTAAACTACAAGCATAAGGTACCAGATTTAGCATTTCCAGAGGAATGCAAACAGAGATGACCATAAGGAAGATGGCTGTGGTTGTAGACTTCCCTTTAAACCCTGTCTTTTGCTTTGAAAACAGACAAACAATGCCATGTCTGAAGAAAAGAAGCTGTTTAACAGCTCCCAATTTATGCATCTGCTGGGCAAGAGTTCCCACAGACATGAGAATTTTTGTCTTGCATTGGTCACATCAGATCCTCTGAGCTGTCAGACACAACCGTCTTCATATACAAGGAGTCAGAATCTTCTAACCCAGTTTGGAGGAACAATTCTTCTCCTTGGAGTCTTTATAGAGCTTTAACTGAACCTGGTCCATCAGCTTTGAACCTCACCATCCTCCAAAGCTCCTGGGCTGCTGCCTATTCAGATTGTTACAGGTCATTGTCTTTTTGGGAGGGCTGGGAATCAGGAAATAAAAAAATAGCAGCAGAGTGTAGCAGTGGTATCATGCTGGTGTTTGGAAAGACAGAGAGAAAATGACAACAGGAAACAACTTCTTTAAAAATTGTGAAACTGTGCATTTGACAGCTTTTTTAATCAAAGTAAACCAATCAGAAATGTATACATGTGTTCTGAGCAGTTTGCTCATCACAACTATTTTAAAACTATTAGCTGGCCACTATTTCCCAGCTGATGTGGAGTCCCAGTTGAAGGTGCACTAGACAACACACCCAAACTCCTTAGGTTTTTTCCCTCATCATTACAAACAACTAAGTGGCATGGGATCTAAGTGTCTTAAAAACACCTGATGATTGTTGTCCTCAAGAAAAGCTTATCAGACCAGTGCAAAAGCTGTTTGCCCGGCTCCTAGTGGGATGATAAAGAGTTAGGTATACAACTTGCACATCACAAGAGAAAAAAAAAATTTACCCACCTCCGGCTGTTGGGAAAGCAGGATTCTGCAAGTTGCAAATGCTCACATGTTTTATCATGGAAATGATGACATTATTCAGGAGTGGCTAGTGGCAGTGACTGTGCCACCACCCTGGCAGATGCATCACCTGTGTGAACTGGCAGCTTGGCAATCATCAGTCTCCCCCCTCTGTTTCCAAAAGAAGCACCATTCTGAGGAGTGAAAAGAAAAGCTCCCCATAGATGTCTACACTGCAAGCAACTTCAGGGGTTGTGCTTCAGTAGCTCTACTCTTCCACACCTTACAACAGAACTTTATTTTACTGACATTGAAGCTGCCAAAGATTGAGTTGAGATTTAGATAAACACAGCAAGTGTAGACAAATATTACAACCACTCTATTTCTTCCAAATGCCAATATTCTCAGGGCCATTGGCACTGATAGAACTCTAGTGTCTAAATTCAGTATCCAGCCACCTTGTGATGTCCTCCCTGGTAGAGTTTCTCCAAAGCCATTCTAGTCAGATTGTGAGATATCAGCTACCTAAGCCTCTCGAATTGCTGTTCAGAACAGCTACTGTTTCTTCACTTGTATTTTCACGCCAGCTGATTGAGAATGCTAAGTGCCATAGGGTTAAGCTGATTATTTGTTTTAAAATTATTCATGTTTTATCTACATTAAAAAAAAAAAAAGTCTTGAGGCAAAATATCTAGGAAGCGAGGTTTTGCAGATAGAATATGTGAATTTGGAACAGAAGTCTTTCTTTTTAAAACCAGTGAGGTTTTACCTTTTTTTTCCGTCCATTTTTTTTCCATCCTATCTTTCCCATAGATACTTCCTGTGCATTGTCTCTTCCCCTGCACTTTGAATTTTACTAAAACTTTGCGTTTGGGGGAGGTAGATTCTGGAGGAAACCTCAGCAATATGAAGACAGCAATCCCAGAACCATCAGACCTCCTGCAAGCTAATGAAGCAGCCAAGTGCACAGTTGGAAGTCAGGTGCCATGTGAACCCAAAGAGATCCAGACTGCACCTGAACAGGGACAAGACTTCCCCTTTGGTCCTGAACTCTGCCCTAGTGCTCTACACCAAAGTGCACCAACCTCTGGATCAGCTCACAAAGCCCATCCACGTGCACTGTAGCCAAACACCGTGTTCAACAGGACAGGGTTCACTGCATGGAATAACAAGCATTCCTGATTTATTTTAGGCTGCATGAAAGCTAATAACATAAGCAAATCTTATGTTTGCCTTGAAACAGTACAAACACTAAGAGTCAGGGAACAATGTCCCAGCAAGACAGCAGGAACCAAATATGAGTAATCACAGAATAGTTTGGGTTGGCAGGTATCTTTAAAGGTCATCTAGCCCAACCCCCCTGCAAGGAGCAGGGACAGAGACCCCATAACTGCACGGCACAGAGCACAAACAGGCTCTGCTCTGTAAGCCCTGCCAGTCCACGTGAGCTGACACAGCCCTATCATACAGGAGGGCTGCAAGGCCGTATAAGAGCCTTTGTGCACTTTACAGACATGGAACTGTAGCAAGCACTCTTTTCAAACCTTTGGACCTCAGCACAAGCCAAGAAATATCTCCAGCAGCATTTCCTCCACAGGTAATCCTGCATCCTCAACAGGGATGCAACTTCTGCTTGTAACTTCCATGTGCAAGCAGCCATCCAGAAATTTATGTTACTGACACTGACATGCCTTGTAGTGCCAGGAGGCCTGTAAGGCAGGGAGACCTGGTTTGCTGGAATTGGTCAGTTCACACCAATTGTGAAAGCCCACCATGGCAAGGCACTGATTTAGGGTAAAATGGAAATTATTATTTTAAAAGAACTAGAAGTTGGATAATAATAATCATATTCTTAAACTGATTTAGAGAGGCAGAGATTGGATAATGATTTACTAGGATATGCTTGCTGCAAACCATTTATTATTCCCATAATGAATTTGTGCCTACCTGGTATCGGGGAGGATGGAGAGAAGAGAGCCGAATAATTGAGAGAAACCACCAAGTGTAACCGAGCATCCCGCCCTTGGACCCCAGGACCGGTACAAGTTGGCTCTCAGGCCTGGACTTGGACCAAGAACCAAGGGAGCATACGCAAGGGGACAGGGTGAACAGTTCATCGTGATGAAGACTATCGACCACATCATAATCAATCATTCGGGACCACTGCCCACAATAAATCTGAGACACTGCACTTGCGCGAGCATATTTAAATGAACTTTGAACTCATTATAATACGAAGCGGGGATAGGTATTGAATATGTACAGGGGCTTTGTCTAACTTTATGCATATGTAATCTGTAACCTAATATAAACCTGGTGAAGTGCTGCTGACAGGGTGCATGTCTTTGGAGGGGCTACCCCCCATGCACCCCAGCTGGAATAAACACATACCTACTTCATAACTATCTGAGTTGTGGAGTCAATTCCGTGCTTCAGGCACCACTCAGCAAAACACTGGTAAGCAACCTAGCAAACCTAGGTTACACTAGCGGGGAAACAATTCCCTCTCACGGCTGCTGCTGATGCACTTATGTAAGTATCATCATCACACTGATCTCTTGCAGCTCTCTTGGGACATCCACATGGAACTGAAGTGGTCTGAAACAGAGGCAATAACATTTCTGAAGACAGATGGACCTAGTAACTCCGATTTTCCAAGATAAGCACACACCCATAAACCAGACCAACAAGACTCAGAAGCATGCTACCCACACACTGTATGACACCCATCATGGTAGAAAGGCACCTGCACCACACTCTGCAGCTCCAGTACTTCCTCATGATGCAATACAGCTCTGGGATCTCAGGATGCAACTGGTGAGAGGAAGGGTGTGGGACATTGCTGCCATTTACTAGCTGAACTGGGACCAAATGAGGTACAGTGCTAAAAAAAACACCCAGGGAAATTATTATTCCAGGCATCCAGAGGCAGGACAAGCTAGTTGCTCTCCACATGGTCTCAGATCAACACTGGTGAAGTCCACTGTAAGACAAGGCTTTGTACACATCACCAACAATATCCTTCCTTTTGCTCACCACCCCTGTGCACTTGCCAGGGTTGATACAGATGACACATACCCTTGCTGAGGGGTCATCCAAGCAAAGGAAGATGAGTTTGTTGCGGCAAGCTGTTTCCTGTGATCTGCAGCCCATGAGCTGGCTCCTGTGGCCAGCTGCTTCTGGGAATGTTTCAGGGACAGGGGATGGGTTCTGAGGTACTGCCAAGCCACTCTGCCCACAGCAGCACATGTTAAATCACAGCAGATATCCAGTCAGCAGCTTCTCCCAGATCTCACCCTCTCTCCTCTCCATCCCTACTAGATGACATGGCATGCCTGTGAGATGAGCTTTAAAACCTCCTTGCACCCCAGAGTGCTTGTACAAGAGAGAGCAGCGTACAGCAAAGAGCAACCTCTAACACAGACTCTCTATCACACCCACAAGTACCACACTTCTTTGTTACTCAGCACTGTCCCCGGGTGACTGACACTGTGTGTGTGGCAGGGGGAGGTGTGCTATGGTATGGTAGCCAAGTCCATCAAAAAAGAAGAAATTAAAGTCCACTTTAAGAAAAATACAGCACAGGGAACTAGTGTTCTTCTAGGGGACAGGCTGGGGCCCTTAGGACAGCCTGCAGACGGCTATTTGATTCCTCTCTTTCAGAGCAAGAAATGTTAACTCTATACATGGGTGACAAAAGCTGTCAGGTAATGTTGTCACATTGCCTTTGAAGTCAGCCAAAAAACAGGGAAGGGGAAATTCCACAACACTGTCACCAACACCTTTGGATCCACAAGCAAAAGACCTGAACAGAAAACTAAGTTAAATGAAAAAGTTTCCTGTTTTTCAGAGTCACAACCCATTGCAAGCACAGATACGTTGATGAGGTCAGGAAGGCACCAGCCACACTACTACTGAAACCAACTAAAAAAAGTAATCTCATGTGCCTCTGGGCTTGATCTATCTACATGAGAGGTGTTAGACAGATCTAGTGAAAATCATGAGCAGGATTGGCATTTTCAGTCACCCATGCACATGTGAAGCTCACTAGCAGATCATTGTCAGCACTGTTTGGCCTCAATTATTGTCTGTCCGGGGTTGGGATACTTTGGGATACTTTTGGGCACAAGCTGATAAATGGAGACATCATGTGGTTACCCATACAGAAAAGTAACTCCCTCATTAAAGAACCTCATGGATGAAGAAGCAACTTTTGAACCATAGCACTGTATGACCCAAGTTCAGTTTAACAGTGGAAAAAAGGATCTCACATTTTGTAAACAGTACAGATAAATCCTGTGTCAGGATTTCATGCATAAATGTTGAGTCCTTAAATGCTACCTTCTCCTCCCTAACATGCAGAGATTTTAAAATGCAACGAGTACACTGCAACAGTGTCCCATGCACTCTTAAGTGACTGAAGAATAATGCAGACACAAACACTCCTCCTGCTATTGATATTCTTTGTCTCAGCTAAGAATCGTTCTGAAACAAAATTTTTAAGAATTCTTGTTGCATACTTTACACCAAATGTGCTAGACTTTTTTTTTCTCCCCCTCTACAAAGGATAGGGCATGTTAAAATTATGCTGCTTCAAGGAATACAGATTTAGGAAACTCCATTTTTAATTTTTATTAGCCACAAAGGCATTACCCTTGGACTTATTTATGGGCTCTATTACAAAGCATTCATTTATTCACTCAGAGTCAGAAAGAATTTCTCCCAAACTGCAAGGAACTTTATAGTTTTCTGATTAACACAATGCATTTTGTTAACGCAATGGGTTTTCTTCCCCTTTACTCATGTCAGCTGAATTTAAAACGAGACCTTAGAAGCACACAAAAGCAAAAATGTAGATGACATTATTTTGTAAACAAAATCACTGCATCATACTAATAAAACCACCAAATTGCTTGGCAGAATGAAAACAAAGCCACAATAAACCAGGCTAATAAAGTGAACAAACGGGTTGCCACCAGTGTCCATCTGGAGGTCATAACTAACAGACCTCCTCTTAGGACACCTCAGTGGCATCCAGGGATGAGGGGAACAGCTTTAGCCCTTTTCAAATCCTCAGCTTTAAAGAAAAGAGTTGTGCTCACCCACAGCAGCTGAAGAGGCAGAAAGGCTGGCTCAGAGCTCACCACTGCCAGCAGCCGGGTAGCCTTGCAGCGCCCTTGCAGAGACAGAGCTTTTCCCCAGCTCCACTGAATTCCAGCTCTCCAATTTCCAAAGACACCAGACAGTACAGAATCTCTTATTTGTTTATTAATTCAAATGAAATAATCGTTCTCCTTCGAAACATTACAATGTTTGGGTTTGTTTTTGTTTTAATTCTTGAGTAATGTATTATTTCTAATGCAAAGAGATAATTGGAGAAGAAAACTAAGTGATCCAAGACTCACAGCAAAAGGCCAATTCTCCTCACTAAGTGTTATTCCACACCTGTTCTGTCACTGCTTTCCAAGTCTTTTCCTAGTGCTGGGAGTAAAAAACCACCAGCATATGTGTGCTTTCACCTAACACATTCTCCTGCCTAGGGAGCAACAGCAACTAAAAACCTGAGGCAAGGAGTAGAAAGCTGACAGCTGAGAGGAAGGAAAAAACAAAACATGGGAGAAAGAAGCAGAAGAGAAAAACTGCAAGAAAATTAGGGGTGGCGGGGCAGATGAGTGATGTAGAAGTTATTCACATGCAGCTTTTAGAGGTTACTTAATATCAGCATGTGGCAGGGGCCTGAAGAGCAAGAACAACAGTGAAGTTTTCTAGGTTAATAGTTTCCTTAATATTCCCACAGGATTCTTTACTACTCTAAACATAGCACAGAGGAAAAAATAAGATCCAAGGAGATCATCATCAGGGGCAGGTTCAAGAAAGGGTTCTTTCAGCCTCCCCCAAACTGCTTTCTCTCTTGGAGCTGAAAATTATCTAGAGTTCTTACGCACTATTACTACTGACACATTCAAATTTGAAACATGCAGCCCAACAACACAGGCAGACTGAAGACAAAAGGTTTCATTTATTTTAAAAAATTAGTTTGAGTGGAGTTGTATTTGTTGAACTATATTTGGAGTTCATTTTTCAATGCCTACTACAAACACCTGGCAGAAATATCCTTCACTGCATGCTTGTTTTCAGTGCAAGAGTCTAACAATTAAGTTGGCCGAATGTACTAAAGAGTTTAGAATACTTCAAAAATTTAGCAGAAAGCCTATTCCTGAAGGCCTGAATCTGGAGTTAATGTTTGTATTTGCACTGTGCTGTCTACCTTCATTTGCTCTTTGAAAGCTACTTGGAGCTTGTGAGGTGTCGTCAGGTGAAATCCGGTGTCAAAGAAGAGACTGTCCACTCTCATTATTATCTGCGCATTATACTTGTTTCCATCACTTACAGAAGGGAAATGACAACTAGGCACAACAGGAAAAAACCTGAGCCATGAGCAGGAAACAGACTCTCTTGTTTTGACTACTAAGGTAAGAAAAGGTAAATAGTGGAAAATTCCCCTAATAGGGACTGTAACAGAGGTGGATCATTTGACAAGTCTTCCTCACCACTGTTTTTATCCAGCCAAGCCACCTGTCAGAGTAGCTTCACTATCTCAAATTAAAAGGATCAGACCAAGGACAGAAACAAGGAATAGTGTTACTTGGGATTATCTTTGAGTACACATAATTGCCAAGTCCTTGTATTTTGAAGTACTCTCAGGGCAGCAATCTGCAACTGTAAGACACAAACGTAAGTTTGGAGGGACAGAAGGGCATTTATTTGCTTGTTCTTACGTGGGTTACAAATTGAAGCTAGGCATGGAGTTGAGGAGAGGCTCCTATTAAAGGTTGCATGAGTTTCCACAGTAAACAAGTTTCTTTAGCCTAAATTCAGCATGTGTGTGATGCTGACATGAGCTTGATGCAATTTTTAAGACTGTGAAAGTCTATTTTTATTCTTAATATAGTTGGTTATTTGTACTTATTATTAGATTATTAAACTTTGAAACTGAAAACAAATCCCATGTAGCTTTAACATGGAAATACAACAAATGTTTGCTGTTTTTGCCAGGCTTCTGTTCTGTGCTTACTGTACACTGCACTACAAATATTTATGCAGCACATATTTCTGCGACAGTTCCCACTATCAGCTATCCACTGACCCCACAAAGCCTAGCTTTAAGGCTATGCTATTTCCACCCCTCTTTCACTGAAAATTCTTGCTTAGCAGCTGCTCTGGTTGCAGTTAAAAGTAACTGGTGATGAAAGTCAACTATCTCATACTCTAAAAATGGAGTTTTCGAGGCTCTGCTCAGCCACCAGGTATCACTAACCATGCCAGCAACAAAATTCAAGCCTGTTTTTTGTTTATGTCTGACAAGCCAGATTAAAAACTTTATGTTTTTAAAGTTGCTTAATAATCTAGTAGAAAGATAATGATTACCCAGTCTCATCATTTGCACATGAAAGGTAGAACAGAGAAGTTACAGTAATTTGTTGCCAGACTTCACTGGAACAAACAGCTGCATTTTACTTATCTTCAAATATCAAAGGACTTGAGTGGGACAAAGATTACTTGGCTTGACAAGCTTTCAAAGACCCCTCCAGCTCAAAACCAGAGATGTTTCTGAAGAAAATCATGAAAGGGTTTAATATAAGCCTAGCAGCAATTCCTATTATACTAGCATGGAATTTACCACCATCCTCTAATCTTGTCAAAGCTAAGACAAGATGCTTTGCCTCCTTTCGAAATCCAGTGGAGTTGCTCACTTCCAAAGGCTAGAAGCAGACAAGTTCTTCCTCCCGGGAAGCAGAGGCTTCATGGCAGTGTTAACCTGCTTTAAATCTGCCCATCCCATGCTAGCTCCTCACTCAAACATCTTGTTTTCTGCCAAAGAGCTGGCTCAGGGAGCTCAGCTGCTGGCTCATGTTAGTGCCAGGGCAGAGGAGATAGGGTAGCAACCCTGGGACAGTCTGACCAACAGCTGAGCCACATCCTCCAGTGCACCCATCAGCTACACCGAGTGTCAGGAGAGTTTCTTCTTCACCCTCTTTTGGAGCAAATAAACTGAAGGCCTCAGATCACCTTCTCTGCATTTAAAATTTATTTTGCTCCCTCTCACTCCTAGAAGGCCATTGTGAAAATCTGCTCAGCTAAACCAAAAAGAAGACCAGAAGGTCAGTATTTTCCCTTAAAATGTGCTGCAACCTGCTTTATTATATAATATATCAAACACCTTTGACAAGAGCAGTAATATCACATTGCTCTTGTTTGGAAATAGAACATTTTGAGAAGGCAAAGTCAGTGCCTGTGCTGCAAAACAAAGAGCAGAGTTACTCTGCTACTTTTTTGGTTCAGAGAAGAACCAAAAAGATATGAAAGAATTGAACTCAAACTTTTGTAACTATATCCACTCTAGAAGGCTGAGCAGAGAGTTAAAAGTTTTAGGTAGCTGGAAATAGCTGCTGCCTCAAAGCCAGTTTTTGTGTTTAACACATGTGGTTAGACAGCCAACAACCATTCCTGGGGATTATCTGCTCAGAGTATGAAAGATAATAAAACAACCCACCACGGGTTTTTCAGTCAGACCTGGCCATGATTCCCATTAGCTCATTTTTATTGTAAAAGTGACTGTGATTGCTCTGATTTTATAATACAAGAAAGCTAAGCACAGATGTTGGTACTTAGAGCTGAACAAAACTTTGCCAGGTAAATAACAAATTGCAGAGTTATGGACTGCTTCTGAACATGCACAAATATATTACATGGCACAGCAATTTAAATACATTAGTGATTGTATGCAGTTGAAGAAAAACAGTATCTTCCAAACTTTAAATTAAAACAAGTCAAATCCAAAACCCAACCAGGTAAATGCACATTTATGCCCTGTTGATTCTGGATCAAGCTTTAAGTGAGAACTGATGGTAGACAGCAGTTTTAACTACTCAAGGAGGAAAGCAATGACTGGTGCTCAGTACTGGTTTACTGTTACAGTAATGGACTATTAAAAAAAGTAACTACAAAAGAAAAGACACTTATACCAAGTTTCTGAAGATGATACCTGATGGCTTTTTACATACTATAAGATTTCCAGACTGCAAAATGCAAGACAATACAGGTATCAGAAGTCATCAGCCTTCTCCAACTTCCATCCATGTCAATTAACAGCTGCAGTAATTTGTGGCATTTACTAATTTATGATGTAAGGCCTGCTCCATTTAGCTGTGGAGTGTGGTTTAGGGCATTCACTATTAGAATGTTCTTCAGCTTGTTCACATTTTTTTGCCTTTCATGATCCTGCAAGAGGTGTAATACTTGGCAAAGTTAACCTGAAATACAAATTTGTCACCTGACACTTCAATGCTTCATGTGTCTCCTACTTGCAGGACACTTACTGAAACCATTTAAATCTTTAGAAAGCTTTAAAATTAACTTTAATAATGTAAAGACTGTGAATTTGATCTAGAATTTGCATTAGGATTGACAAAGTGCCCCCACATCCTGCATTGTTCTAAGGTCTTTGGAACATCCATCCCTCCCACAACAGCAGGCAACTTTGGTAGAAAGTTCTGTGTACGTCTGCTATCAGTTACAGCTGAGTGAATAAATCCTCAGGCTCAAAGCATCAGTTGATGTAAATCACTACTGCGCTAATGAAGTCAAAAGAGCCATGTCAGTTTACGGCACAGGACATGACCCATACTTGCAGCCTGGGAAAGCAAGTAAAAGGAAAACTGCTTTTTCTTTTCATAGCCTGGTTCTCTAATTAGGATTTTTGTCTGCACTGTAATTTGGTATTGGAGGAAAAAAAAAAAAAGAGCACCATATACTTTCAGCAGACAAATCACTTTGAGCTATAAAAACTTACTAGAGCTGCGTTTACTCAAACATAGCCTGCAAATGTCCCACATTCTTCAAAACCCAAAAACTATGAACAGCAATTGATTGTTGCAAGCACACTGGGAACACCAATTCTATTCCTTATTAAAGTGGCTGGCTAATAAGCACTAACATGCCCTGTGTGGGACACTACTGGGATTCTGAAAAATCTGGGGCTCAGGAAATTTTAACAAATAGAGAGAAAGAGGAATAAAACAGCCATCCCATACCTGGACACAAACATGGCATGAAGAGTCCAAGCAATAAGCACAATATTTGCCTCTGGGGACAAGTGAGAGAAAGGCTTTTGAACTGAAAAAGTGCAAGACTAAGCTCAGATGAAAAATACCTAGGCAGACAAACATCATCACACTAGGAAATTTTTGCTTGATTATTGTGCAAAGACTGAGTTACCTATTTTGCCACTCTGAGAATGTTTTAAGTGTTCTAACATGACTGTAAAATTGACTTGACAAGAGAAAGGATAACTCAGCTATAAACTGGGAAAACAGACAGGATGACTAATCATGCAGTTGATAAACAGCTCTGCTAGAAAAAGAGACCTGACCTTCAACTATTCAGTCCTTCTATGCATGCATACTTCTCTGTTTCCCTGAAACTCTCCCTACTCTACAACACATGAGAACAACCTCTGGCAGCCAGCTCCCAGGACTACTCCCCCTGAAAAGCAGCAATCCCTGATCCAACAGCCTAGAGAACCCATGCTCTGCGGTCTCCCTCAAAGTCCCAACAGAGCACTGCCCTCATATTTTACTAGCATCCCTGTCACCCTATTTTCCTGCCTCTGAAGTCAGAATTTAGGGTGTGATCTAAAGCTGTTCAGGCACACCGCATTCTCCTGAATGACACGATTTCTTGGTGCTAGTCACCTTGTTCTCTCGTGAAGGTCTCCAACAGACGGACCAGCAATGCTCTATCACCCCAGTCTGAAGAAAAAGAGAGCAGCAGAGCAAAGGAAAAAGAGATGAAGATTTCACCTTCATTCTTGAAGGGAAAAATTTCTAAAGGCTTTGTCTAAGCAAAGGAAATGAGCATGACTGTTAGGGACCATCCACAAGTATGAATCTCAAATGCTAACCTCAGGAGTCCCTTATGAAAGTTAGCACTAAGCAAAGGGATGGGCCAGAATTTACTGCAGCACACGTTAGGAGGAACAGGCCTGTCTTCCTTCACTTGTCAGCATGATTCTTCTCACTGAGCAACAGGTAAAAGAAAAGCTTTTTCAAAAGGAACTAGTGCCCTTTTCCATTAAGGTTAAAAGGTATAAACCTTCATAACCAGCACACTTCTCCTAGAAGAGGAAGGAGAATTTTTTCTATGTGTAGTCTGATTTGCCTACTTCTGTGATCAGCATTTTGGCAGCAACCCAGTGCAGGGTTAGGGATAGTCAGTGGTTTCAGCAGTCTGTCCAAAGCAGAGCAGGGACAACTGTGATCCAGAGACATGAATAAACTTGAACTGAAGTACGCATGACAAAGTCATGCAAAGGATTTCTCACAACCTGACCCACCATGAACATTCACAAGCCCTGACAGGCATTGCAGGAAGACTTAATCGGATTTGTGATCCACATTTGCACTTTCTGCACAAGAAGGAAGAGCAAGTCTTCTCACATAGACATTTCCACTCACCTGACAGTTACACCGAGAAAACAAACTGCTCCAGACCCTCTTCTCAATTGCCTCCTTGAAAATCACATCTAAAAGAAGGTGGCAGACAACATGCTCGGAACGGACAGGAGCTACACAGCCCTGGATGTATTTGATGACACCAAATCAAACCCACACTACACCAGCTCATAGCAATGAGCAGGCTGGAGCCTCCTGCTAAATCCTTATCAGTGCACAGCAAGAGTCCAGGCCAAAAAAAGCTACATGACTGCTCTAAGTCTCAAGTCTTGTTTCTGAATCTGTTGCTGACGAGACTTTAATTCCAAAAGCCCTGTGCTATAAATCACTACATGGCTGAAAAAAAAATACCTAAAAAAAAAAACTGTGGAGGAAGTGTTAATACAGTGTTAGATTCTCCTGGGATTTAAGGAGACCTGTGAGAAGACACCTTGTTACAAAAGCCAATCCTCTTCTGAAGCAACTGCCAAACATGGTCCTTAAGGAGAACAACAGACAGGTCACTTAAACCTGATGTCACATTGATATTCAGGCAATTCTGCCCAAGGTTTGCTTGATGATTCCAAATGAGAAGAATCAGCACTCCTTAGTGTAACGACAGAGGGGAAAAAATCATCATTTGCCTGTTTTCTAGGTTACTATAGTCAAACAAGATGTCATTTGTGACAATTTTTTTCCTTTCAGAACTACGCATATGTGTTCATTCACACACTACACAGGCATGAATAACTTGGGTATGACACTGATTATCAACATGGATAGATAAAATTTCTAAATGTGAAGTAGAAGTACTAGGATTCCCTCCTTCCACCAAGTGGAATGGTGCACTTGGCATGCTCCAATGATGACATGGTACCAGCTGCACAAGGTACATTCCCCTCAGAAAATAAAGGGGGTCATGGTGATTCTCAGCATGGTATCCCTCAAACACCTTACAGCCAGCAATGCAGTCCCTCTACCTGCCATGAAGCCATGCCATTCCTGCAAGCTGCAATGAAGTGTCTGAGAGGAAGAGCAAGACGGTTCCTAGATGCCTCTTACATAATTTCAGCCATTAAATGGGTTCTGTTTTCCACTCTTCCCCTTGCCTCAGCACACTTTGAGGCACTGAAATGAAACTGCATCTTACCTTGTCTTTGGATAAAAACCCTGAGCAGTGGATGAGCACTTGAAACAGCCTTGAAGAAGTTGTCATCATTATTAATAGGGAGAAGGTCTCCATGCACATCAGCATATCCGATCATCACTTCCAGGTTGGCGATGTGATGAATGTGAAGAATTAGTTTGTAGAAGTCTTCAAACTTTCCTGGCTTGTAGCGATCCAGAGAGAACCTTCTGAACTCTGCCCCAAACTGCAAGATAAAGCAAAGAGTATCAGCAGATGTGTCACCACAGGCCGATGCTCCAGTTTGGCATTTGAACACAGCATACATCACCTCTCTTTTCAAAGAATCAGAGAGCTGCAGAATCAATCAGGTTGGACAAGAATTCTGAGGTCATCGAGTCCAACTTCCACCACTCAAACCTGTTCCATGGTGAATACAGCCACATGTTGGTGCTTACAAGTCTACAAATGGCCTTTTAGGTTCTCCCATTAGAACATAACCGTGGCTACCACAGGTATACTGAAGTGTTCCTTCTTAAAAGAAATCACATTTTTTAAATATTAAGTTTCCATTAAATCCTCTAGAGGATAACTGCATTTGTAGCATTTAACTTTGAAGGTCCATCATTCATTATGATCATCTCAGGCATCCACAGAGCCATTCTTCTCCAAAGCAGAAGTATTCACTCTGCTGCTTTCAAAAGAAGTTACTCAGCTATTCAAACAACCTTATAAAAATTCTTTGCACATTTACCATCAATACCACTGGGATCCCAACCACAAGACCTTTAAAGAAGCATGGTATGTGAGCACACAGCTTGTTATTAGAAAATACACTCACTCTACATGACCCCTGAATTTCCTGGCAGTCCATGCAGCAGAAGGAAAGTTAGTTTTCATAACTTTAATTTTTCTATCACTCCACTGGTTTTTATTTTTAAAGCTTTACAGACCATTACGTGGTTGTCAAAAAAAAAAAAAAGGGGGGGGAGGAGGGTGTGATTTGGCACAAGACAATAGAAAATGTTATAAATCCATGAAGCAGTTTTAAGTCAAAGTGATTGAGGAGAAGATTTCAATGGACCTCATTTCTGATATTAGAAACAAAATATGCTATTAAGAATAGGAGGGAAAAAATTGATCCTCTATTTAAGGAAATTGAAATAATTAATATAATAATGAAAACAGGCATCTAGTTAGACTTAACAGCTTAAATCACCTTTCTGGTACATTTAATTTAATATTTCAGATTGTATAGTATGAGTAAACTACTGTTCATCAACCGAACCTCTAAAACCATCCTAACTCACTCTTGAACACATGGGACACGGCCACAAATCCAAGAACAAGTAAGGCCGTGACTAGGATCTCATGGAAGTTCTCATCTGCAGAGTCAGCTAATACCAGGGCTAGAAACCAAAGACACAAAACTAACAAGCACACAAAAGAAATAAAAAGGTGAAGAATCTTCTCTAGACAAATTCTTCCTCAAAATGGAGAATGACTTGCTTAGAGGTTCTCAGCTGTTAAATCAACTATACATGCAAGCCACTCTTTTGCTGAGACTAACAAAGTATGAATCATCACCATAATCATCTTCAAGCAAAAAGGAAAATAAAGAAGCCAATATAACCCCACTGGCTTTGGGCACAAGCATGTTCTCAAATTACTTCTGCAGTTATGAAAATCCTACTCTTGAGCATCAAGGCCTAGTTGTGATCATCTGAAAGCTTGTTTAGTCAAACTATGCTGCTTGTTTTTAATATTAACTGCTAGTTCCAGTTTGGATTTCAGAGTGCCCATCCAAATGCACAAAAAGCAAGCAAACCACAGCTGGTTCCAATGGAAGAAAAAGAGTCCTTTGTCCTCCATCCCCTGCTTCTCTCCAGAAAAATCCAAGTGGCAACTTACTTCTGTGGACACGCTACAGATTGCAAAAAAAAAAAAAAAGCTTAAGTTTTTTTTATTTAAAAAGTATCTTAAAGTTTTCTTTTTCCTGGATTCAAGCAAGGAAAAGCCATCATCAAGTGTCAAGTTTAACACCTATCTACACGATAAATTAAAGCAGCAAGAACAAGGTCTTTGAAGGTTTTGCTTAGAGCTGTATCTACTGTTCTGCACACCTGAATAGGAATCTGGGATTCCCTTAGCCAAAATGCCAGGGCACTCAGATGCCAATCCCAGTAACCATTTGTTTACTGGACAGCTTGTTTAGGACCATTAGCACATATGGTACTTGCGAGGAATCTCAGGCTCAGGAATCTAAAGCTGCTGTGCAGTCTGACCCCAGGCAGTACACCACCCATCCCACACAGCCCCCTGGGACACAGTCTGCTGGGGGAACCCATCCAGCCTGCTCTGCCCCACACACAGCCCAGGCAGAGCTCAGGTCCTCTGCAGGGACATTGCACCCAGCAGGAAAGTGACATGGAAGAGCAGAGAGGAAAGAAGTAAGGATGGTTACTCGCATTTGGCTGGCATGACCCAATGCTCAGTTTAAGTTGCCACATGAGAAGACAGCTGGCCAAAGGGCCAAGGCTCCCAGCCTAGCCCCAGCAGGCACGCTGGAAACCACTGGATCAGTGGAGCCTGACATGTGGGAATGCCATTGCAGGCTTGGGGCACTGAGGTCTGACAGGAATGCTGTACAGTCAAATTGACTTGTTCACATGTTCAGCCTTAGGAAAGCCCAAGAGTCAATTTCATTTGCCTGGGAATAGCACAACAGTAAACAAATGCAAGAGATTTCACTTGTGCTTTCTGCATGACCCAGCTTTTTAAGGCAAGGGAGCTAGAAGGTGATTCTGTAGAGGAAAAGGGAAGAATCAACAGATTTAAGCAAATAATGAGAATTACTTTCTTTTTGTTTAGAGGTTAGTATTACTGTAGTAATAGTTTAGCTGATTTATTCACCCTGTGCATATACACAGGCAGCAACCATTGTCAGCAGGTCTTTTCAGAAGAGGGGGGAAAAACACTTCAGCCCATTCATCAACCCTAATGAGGCTGATAGAGAGTATCACAGTAATAATGGGGTTTGCAGTACTACTCAGCTCAGAGACTAGGTGCTCTGCATTGTATTCAGCCAGGATTTAAAGATATCTTACAGAAACTACAAATTCTGATAGTCAAAATGACTGAGCTGCTTTTCTAAGTCACAAAGTTCATCTTCAGCATATCCCATCACAGAAAGATACACAAGGATTGATGTCTGCCAGCACAGTCTCTGCCAGAACAATACTGTATTACACTGCTAAACTAACAGTTTTAACAAGCAGATTACTTTTCCATATTGAAGTAAATTACTCAGACCTGTTTAACTAATGCAAACACTGCATCCAGTCTTGCAGAAGTCAGAGGACAGGAGGGACATAGGGAACTTAAAAGAATTTAGTCTGACAGAGCTTATTAAGACTGAAAAAAACAATCTAGAAAGAACTGTACATTTTGTTTCACAAAAATAACCTCTGTCCCAAGATCCTCAAAGTATCAGCCAACCACTACACTTCTTGTCTGCAGTTTGATAACAAAATGCACACAACAAAATACAGCACATCAGGCAGGAACCCCGAGCAAAAACAGATGCCCAGAAAAGTGTACTGATAAAAGTTGTTAAAGAAGAATGAAGACACAGCTAGCTGATCAAAACTTACACAGACTGATCAAGAGCGATCAACTGCTCTTTTCGGCTTTTTTTCTGGCTAAAGGGTACAAGAGGTCAGAGGAGATGAGGGAGCAGGATTTTGAGGTTTGTTTACTTAGAGAGCTGTTATTTTGTGAAATGAAAGAGTTATTTGCAAGCCAAGGAGAGCAACTTTTTTTTTTCTTCAAATTTTAAGTTTCAAGATGTTTACAGGGCCAAAAATGAAGCCCTATATTTATGAGGTGCCATCCCTCTAGTTTATTGCTGGCTTTGAAATCAGGCTATTGTAATAAGAAGACATCAAAGAGCAACATTTAGCAATAAACATGAATTACATTAGCCACCTACTTCTCTCATGAAGTAAAAAAAATCAAGAACAGAAAGAAAACTAAACACTTTCATCCTTGCATACACTGCAATTTCTGCTTACATACAAGATTTTCAAAACTGGGAAGACCTAATCAGGGATGCTTTATCAGTGAGAATGAGCACAGGGCAAAAAAAGAGGAGAAAGGAAGACAGTGTAAATGGTTTTGTGCTTGCTGACTTCACCTGGGACTTCAGAGCTCTGCTGTCATATTCATGTCTCTGTTTCTCTGTTCTCTTTTTCTCCCCCAGTTACATCTTCCCCAGCTCACCCAGCATTCTCTTGCTCTGCTCCCAGTCTCAGAGATTTTGTCACTAGTGGCAAGATGCCACCAAACAAGCAGATGTCCTCTGCAACAAGTTCTCTCTTCAATGGCTTGCTCCAGAGCAGCTCTGCTTCACTAAAGTGATCTAGCTGGTGGAAAGTGTGAGATTTCAATTCTGCTCAATCCCCTGCTCACATCTTGCTATTTCTTTCAAGAGAGAGTCAAAAGAGTGAGACAGCCTCTCTTCTATTTGCCCTTCACAGAAATGCCATCAGGGACACCATTTCACTACCTTCTCCCCCAAACTTTTGTCCTGATTGACGTCATGCCATACTTCTACCCTTCTTCCTTCTATTCCCTCCTTTTACTCCCTCAGAAAAACACAGCCATGCTTTAGTATCTTAAATGCTTAAGAATAGTTTATCTTACCAAAGAAAACTCGTGGTTCCCCTTCTTTTTCATGCTTCTTTGACACAATGTTTCACATCTCTGCTTTTTGTGTGAATAACAACCTTTATAACTCCTTCAACCCTCCCCAGTGGTCTGTAAGGCTCAGTTCATCACAACACTCTCCTCTCTTCTGCCTCTACTTGGAAGAAAAATTCTTCTTTCTCTATTCCCATCACCTTCAGATCACCTTCTGCTCATGAGATGCACCTCACATTCAGTCTCATATAGATCTCTTCACAGATGCTTGGCTGTCAGGTCAAGGTCAACTTAAAGCCAAGGTTACCCTTGCTCCTGCCTCACCTACCTTATTTCATGATTTTTGGGAGCTACACTACTACAACTGCCTGTTTTGCCTCACTACCACATGGTAGTTTGTGAAAATAGTTATCCCCACAAACAATTTTCTCAGCCTGTTTGTTTGAATCCATCACCCCTTTCTTTGCCACCCCTGCTCCAGTAGCTCCTCTCCTATCAGCTCATCCATGCAGCTGCTTTCTCCCTACCATCTCAGTCAGCACTGCCTCCAAGCAGCACACTGCCAGCCTTCCTCACTTCTCCCCTCCTGATATTTAAAACCCCAGCGCTGTTCTTCAAGAAACAGTCATTCGCAGGAAAGCAAAGCCTTTAAAATAAATCTGTGATTTAAGTGCCAAGTCTACCTTTCCAAAAGCAAAGCTTCCTTTTTTTTATTCCAGTCCCCTGCATCTCTGGGAACAAACCAAAGTCTGTTTTGCAAATGATGTAGTAGACCAAGATGGTACTGTATTTTCAAGCAACACACACTCCATCACACCACAGAGCTCAAGCACAGATACGGCACAGGATGCATACACCCATGGCATGTCACCATCAGCGTGAAGGGGACAAGGAAGATTTGGCACTTTGCCACCCAGAGGGACAAAGCAATCAGGTCTGGTCAGCTCTGTGATAAGCCCATGAACCTAGCTTCCTGCAGAAAGGCAGCCCTGCTCTACTACAGGTCTCTAGCAAGACCAAACCACTTTCTGAACATTTACTAAGAGGTATCTACATGGATACCGGAAGCCTGTAACCAGAAAGGGCTCTGGCTGGTTGCAAACTTAAGACCCTTTTAGCTGCCGCCAGAGGTTTCCCCATGAGCTCAGTGCCAGCAACAGCTGCAGAGAAGTAATTTGATGCACATGCACGCACACCCCTGGCCAGACCTGAGGGGGGACTGGGAACAGCTGTGCAGGGCGGAAGCAGGAGGGATGGCACAAGGCTGGGTGGCCCTGGGGCTGGTGCACCACACCCTTCCCCAGACATTTCTGCCTGAATTAACTTCAGGCGTTTCCAATGGGAACGGGACTGCCTCTGCATCGGGAGATTTTGCCTTCACTTAGAGGAAGGCAATGCCTCCAAAGGTACATTTCATCTTTTAACTCCTGTCCTGCCATTGTAAAGATAATCAAGGGCAAGCAGTCAATCCTTGGAAAACCCTCCTTGGTTACTACAAGCTCAGATTAAGTGCACACAAAGTCTCTCACAAAGGGAATGATAAGGGACTACAGAGGAAGGCACTATTAATTGCACCTCTGAAGAACTCCTTGGAGCTGGGTAGTCCCGGAGCCTGTCAGACAGAGCCTCCACAGGTATTTTAACCTCACACGGGAGACATTCCTTTCTGACTTGGCTGTAAACAACATTTAATTTTCTGAGGTGCTCTTTAAAGTTAAAAGGTCCATTGTTCAGTGTCCTTTAGGACTGTTTTGGTGTGGCGAGACTAAATTTGAGAAGACTACCCACGTAAGACAGACTGGCTGGACAAAGTTTTAAGCAGATCAGAAATTCCCAAGTTACTAGACTACAAAGTATTACAAACAGGAGAGAAGCTGGAGGCAGGATGAAGAATGGGAGAGTATGGGAATATTGGAACACAAGGTAGCAGTCCTAGCCCTTCTGGTCAGTCTCTCACAGGGATACTGATAACCATCCAGTTAGCACAGCTAGCACCCGAGTCCCTATCAGTATGAAGAAGTTTCTAATTTCAGGAACATTGTTGGAGGAGCTACCATCTTTCTGTGACTAGACAGACCTGAGACGACATAAATCCTGAGCACCAGAGCATATCCTCCACCACACCATGCTCTGTGACACCAGGGAGCTCAAAGCTCATGTTCCAGCCTTCCTTGTATCTCCTACAGACACTACTGCTCCCACGGTGCCACAGGACAGGTCAGAGAAGAGAGTCTCACCGTGCTGGTGCTTACTGCAGCTGACATCTGAACAGAACTATCACAAGCTGACTTGTCTGTGCAACACCTTTCAGCTGAAAGCTTTGGCCTCTGGTCTGTGCAGGGCAGCAAGCATGCACAGGACCCACTGCTGTGGCTCAGCTGAAAGCTGGGGTCACTTTCTCTCATGTTACCTAGCCGACAGACTTAAGGTTAGTAGGTATGACCACTTCAGAAAGCTATCCTACTATGAAAAACAAGGATTTGTAATGAGAGAGCAACCAGGAGTTTAAGAGGTGCTATTTAGCACATCAGAATAAGCACAATACCTGCTGTAGGAAGCCCAGGAAACTGGGAGGGAAAGGAACAGAGGCAACACTTCTTAAGAGATTAATGTTTACAGTGTCTTTCTTTTGACATGTTTTGCAACAATCCAGACCGTCTCGAGTTGCTATTACTGTGGCACGCTGTCTTCATTTGAGAGGGGGAAGCACTGCGGTTTTCTGAGTCCGTGCCACATTTGGTTTGCATATAATCGAGTATGTTTTCAAGCTCAAAACCAGAAGTTAAATCGGCTGGTTACAGGGCTTTTTACTGCACTTATTTTAGTTTTACTCTAGGTATGACAAGTATGACCTTAACTTGGAAGAATCTTAAGTACTGCTTAAAAACTTAAAGCAGACTTAATGTCTGTTTGAACATTCTGTAGGCTTTAAAAAAGAGTGCTGCTTTTTGATCTATTTTGAAGTGTGCTACACATGGAAAACTTTTCCTAAAACTTCAGAAAGCTGTGCAGCTTCAGGGTTAGAGTAAAATCAAAGTACAAAAGGCTGGAAAACACAATTCGTAGACCTCTCTCACTCAGTTAACACCAGACAGCGCAGAACCAGACCTTTAAAATCTCTTTACAGGGGGCTGTTAAAAGCAAGTTTGTTCTTACTGCTTTTGCTGCAGTTTCAACACTACTTGATGTTATACTTTATAACTTTTAAATGCACAGTGTGTGTATACATATACTGCCATGGCTGAACACTCACGTGGACAAACAACATCAGCAACTCTGGCAGGGTGGGGGGAAGATGCAAAAGGTTTAAACCAGTGATCTTTGTGTAACAGCACAGGCACACTTCTAAGAAGGGGAGACAACACGAGAGCAGGAGAGAGCACCCAGAAGCGGTTTGGATGCTACATCTATGTGGCAGCTGGGCAGGCTTGCTGAAGCACTGACTGCTACATGTCTCAGACCAAAAGAGAGCCTTTCAGCTGGTAGTGACTGTGTAGCAGCACGGAGCACAGCTAATCCCAAACACGCTTTTTGTCTTTGAACACCGTAACAGTATCACATCTACTCAGCACGCATCACAAAATGATTGAAAATTTATTAAAAATCTATTTGCGGCACCCAGCTAAACACCAACATTTAATGAGAGTCAAAACAGAATAGGAGAAGAGAGAAAAAAAATACGGTTATAATTAACTGGTTCTATTTATCTTAATGGGTTTGTTTATAGCAGTAGGATGTTAGTCACAATATTGTTAATTTGTAAATCAGTTTGCAATGCAAGAAAACATGACACTATTAATAAGGCAGAAATGCAACAGTCAGCACGTGAGTCAGGTAGCTGTACTTTTACAGTCCTCAGCCACTATCAAAAGTTCCATTGTCCCAGAGGGTTCAACAACAAAGGGTTCTTTTGCAAACGACTTTTATCATGGAATGAAAATTAATTCTTACTAGTACATACAGTTTACAGGAATTCATATGGTAGAAGCAGAAAAAGAGTACTCTGCTGCTTTTAAGCCAGAAACCTGGAACTGACAGTTTCAAAGTAAAAAAAAACCCAGCACACATTTTCAGAAACAATTCAAAGTGCTATCATTTAAAGGCCCAAGGCAATCTTATACTCCTACTTTTCCAAAATATCTAAGATACTGGAAAAGAAATATACGTTTGGGCTGATAGCTACCCTCTTGTTTGAAAAAACTGTGTATACAGTTCAAGGGGACGAAAAATAAAATCTCCTCTCACTCAGAGCAAGACAAAAGACTGGCTACACAGAGTTATAATTAAAGTCCCACCATTAATGCAGAAATTCCTATTTTAAAAGCATTACTTCTGTAGGCTTATACTCACGAGCAAAGAAGCCTGTAACCTCTCTGTAAAGCTAAAGACAAAATGAAAAATAGGTTAAGAACCCTGCCTGTGGCCACAAGATCCCAAACAAAACAAACAGAAAAAAACCCCACACATTGCAGGCACTGGAGCTCTCGGTAAAAGGGAAAAAAAGGGAGAGAAAGGGTCATCTGGAAACCTTTTTCAGAGATTAGAGGCAGTTTCTTCAGAGGGGACAGATACTTCACTTGTCACCCAGCAGAGGAAAGGAGCCAGAGAGTACTAGACACATGAGAATACACAGTTGTTCTAAGCCAGCAAGATAATGTGTTTTCAGATCCTGTCTAAAAGGGCTGAAACATTAATCCTGAGCTACAGAGACAACACCTAGATAAGAACTGAGCTTCTAATTTATTCTGTCATGAAAGATGGGAGAGAAGGGCTAAGGTGTAATTACAATTCAATTAATATTTTCCTATGACATGTGCCAACTTTTAAGTAGGTTTCTCCTTACTCTTCCTCTTTTCTATCTAGCAATAAGCTTTTAAGTGTTTTTATTTTAAGGCCAGCTCTCAGAGAATGAGACACAGGAAGGGACAGAGGAAGGAAAAAAGCAGGGAGACAGACAGAAGGGAACTTTACTTAAAGCAGAAGACTGCAGTAATTTCCACCACTGTCAAGTCTGAAAACAGGTGTGCACTTATGGCAGAGGGTTTTCCCCTTCAGTATTTGCTGCAGTGCAGAGATCCATGAAGCTTTTGCAGCACCTTACAGTCACCCAGAGAAAAAGTGACCTGACATACACCAAGAGGTCCAACACTGTGCCACAAAGCTCATCCTTCTGCAATGACACACAGCCAGAGAACATAGCACTGCCAGTGTTCCCACCACGTGGTCACAGACATTAAAAATCCATGGACACAAGAATCCAGAGCTAAAGCATGCTTTGGGCCACGTTCCCAGCAGGGGTGATGGGTCAGGCTAGGTTCAGCAGAGGTACAGGCTGGTTCAGACCCGCTGAAATCCAATCATCCACAAAGCTCACAAGTCTATTGGACAAGAAAAGAGGAATATCGCCTGCAGGTTTTGGCCCATTGGCACAAGAAGAATGTTGAAAACTGGAGTGATTAAAGACAGCAAGATGCTCCCTCCTTCTCCCCACCCCCCACCCTGATTTGTTTCCAACAACCCTCTGGCACACATCAGGAACCTCATAACTTGAGGATACTTGGAGATTTCCAGAGAAGTGTCTTACCCACTATGGTACTTATCTCTGACAAACTCTCCCCCTTCCAATAATCAAGGGTACACACCACCTTTCAAGAACTTGTTTTTGGAGAAAATGAAAGAAACTCAGAAAATCCAGGAAAATCCTGGTCATATTTCACAGGAACCATTTCTGAATTGTGACTAATGCAAGACACCAGCTGGATGCTGGTTTATCCTTAAGGAAGGAACCACCTGGTTATCATAACAGAGGCAGGGATATCAAAACCCCAGCATCTGCAAACTATCTCCCATCCAACTCCCCACAACCACATTTTCCAGAGCTCCTTCTGATCAAACTCAATCTTCAGAGGAGAAAAGCTATTTCACACCATTGTGTAAAAGCAGCACTCGCTCACACTCAGCTCCTCTGCTGAAAGGGATTCCACCTGCCCACGGACTGCCACTTCCCCAGCCTTTGAAAAGCCACCAAGAATCCCTTGATCCCCAGCCAGCAGCATGCCCCAGCGCAGAGGCTGAGCTGCACCCACCCCCGCTCACCTGGCAGCCTGCGCTCTCAGGCGATAGCTGCAAAATCATGAGTTCTCAGACTCAACTTTCAAGTTCTCAGGCAAGCCCAGGCAGGCTTCATACTTACAAAACACAGGCAACTAAGTGTCTAAAAGGCTGACTACATACGGCTACCAAAAGTAGCATTACTGAATCTTTTTGTTTCCCTCGCCTTAGATAGTCCACGCAAACAAAAAAAAACCCCTCAATAATCTGTATTTATAGATGATCACAGCAAAACAACACAGTGATCCACAGGGACAAGGCTGTTGGCATCACAACCGACCCTACAAGATCACCATGTTTTATAAAGAGGTATAACGTCTTTATACAGCACTTTGCCAGGTACCATTGGCCAGAGCTTTTCACTGGACCTCCTTCAGACTATTGAAAAGTAACTTTCTGAGTGGGAACCTATGAGCTTTACAGGCAAAATCAAACCATCTTGCAGTGTCAGCACCAGCAGCCTGCAACATCAACAGCATAGCTGCTACTGTGCCAAAGTCATGCTAACAGTAAAACCCAGCAGCACCAGGAAATTCAACAGCCCAGCTTCCACACTGCAGGTTCACAGATCATCACTGGGTGTAGGCCCTCAACAGGGTATTTTGAATTTAACCTATACTTTAAGTTTTCTTCCAATGCAGTAGAATTCCCTATAGTAACTTCTGGGCCATCAGCAGTGACAACCCTGAGCTACAGAAGGCCTCCAGTAAATCCCTCCCACCCATACAAGTTTAATTCCCTTCCCTCCAAAACTCTGCAATCATTTGTAGGCTTACAACCTCCTTATATCACTCTGTATCTATAGAACCAGCTAAGATTCACTTACAGAATTCCTGCAGCTGTAAGGGAAGCCACGAGCTATTTACTGTAAGGTTGCTTTCTAATTGTTAATAGAACAAACTAAAGCTACAGCGATATTGAAGTAGAAGAGAGAGGATAAACTTAAAATTCTTGTATTGGTCAAGGCTTTAGTTTAAAACTCATAAAATGTAAAGGGTATAATTCAGTAGACACAAGACAGGATTTAGAGCATTTGGGAGCCACAAGAAATGTTGTGGGTGGGCTACATCTTAGAACCAGGACAAGACGAACCAAAACTTTCCATCAATGGAAGCAGAATGGAACTTTCTAGGCCAGCTGAGCCCTTTCAAGTGGTAACACGAGGTTAGGAAATAAGGCCCTGAACCTACATTTCAGGTGCCATGTTTAGAAATTATTGGAGGCTCCCTTGGACACAAGGCACTTCTCCCACTGAAGCCATCTCTGCTCTGCATTGCTCAAGGCCATTTGACCTGAACGCAAATTTTAACAGCAGCAATGGACAAAAATGAGCAGCACCAAGCACAGAGTCCCAAAGACATCACCTTCAACACCACCTCAGCAGGTGATCAGGGACTCCAGCAAAGGCTAACGTTACCTGGACTCTTTTCAGCTTATGCATTACCTACACCCTGCCTGTTATACGTGTATAAAATACAAGCTTCCAGGGGGATTTCTCAGTTTCGCATAAATACTACTTATTTTTGCTCTCAGACGCGGCAGGCAAGATTTTGGCGTGCTGGCTCAACCGAGGGCGACCAAAGCCTCTTGACGAGAGCTCAGCAAGACCGACGTCAGACACAGCCACCCGACAGCATCATTTCAGGCGGCCCCGCTGTTTCTGCGGCGGATCTGAGCTCCTTCCCCGGCACCACCAGCGTGCACAAGCTGATGCCGGCGCCGGCATCCCGCCACAGCAGGGGGAAGCTTTCCGCGGGTCTCCCTCCGGC
>VZRM01001729.1:515435-543606 GCA_013397955.1 Grantiella picta | reverse complement strand
CGGACACGCCCCGGACACGCCCCGGACACGCCCCTCGGCAGCACCGGACACGCCCCTCGGCGGCCGCGGGGCTCCGGAGCTCCGGGAGGAGCGGCCGCGCCGCAGGAGTCGGTGCGGGAATCGGCGTGTCGGGCGGCCGCAGGGCCGCGCTGGCGGAGCCGCGCACGCAGCACAAAGCGCACCCGCAGCACAAGGCGCACCCGCACGGGGGCTCGCCGGGTGCCCGCAGCGCTCGGAGGCGCCCGCTGTGTGCCACAAAGGGGATCCGCACCAACTTCTCCAGACAGCGCTGATTGTTCTTTAAAGAGGGTTGGGACGTGAAAAGTGCTGCGAGTCATTAATTTGAGACCGCAGATCACCGGCTTTGGGAGGAGAGTTTCCACCACGCCCTCCTTGAAAAAAACCGGTGGACAGCCTACCTCTGCTAGCAGCTCTTACTAATTAGGTAGGTTATTAATTTGAGAATCTCGAAGGAACTTAACTTCCATCTTCTGCCAAGGATCTTTTTAATTTTAACAAACTTTTTCCCTTCAGTCAACTTCTTTTAGTCACTGAGAGCCTTTGAAAGTGGTATTTTTTCCTACACAATCCTGCCCAAAACATCAGTCGTGATGTACAGAAGCTCAGGACACGGCACAGACCTGTGCAACCAGTTTTCTGCTGCTCGACATCTCCTGGGATCGTCTGCCCGTCTAAGCAAGGAGCACAAAGTCCTAACAGACATTACAAGTCACCCATCTCTTCTCCAGACTCGCTGGGCAGGTGTCAGTGGCGGTAATGGGAATACCCACGAATTTAGGGGCAAAAAAAAGAACTGAGTTGATTTTTTATGTGATTCCAAGTAGGAGGATCAAAGCACATGCCCCAAATACAAACCAGCTCCAGCTTACTGGAAAATGGACCTGAAATGAACATTTGCCACATGTTCTGGGCATGCACTGTGTTTGGAAGGCTTGCAGTAAGTTCAACTGGAAAAACAAAGTCTAGAGAGCTGAGAAAGGAAATGTTTGTATGAACTTGATCTTTTCCTCTTTTCATCCTAGCGTGAGCAATGCAGCAGCTTTGCTTTCCTGCTGTGATGGCCGAGGCCAAGCTGTGGAGATACAGCATCGCCAGGGTGCTCAGAAGCTGAACACCCCTTTTTGGGATGTTTTGATGTAAAGATGGATCTTGAAATCCAACAGCTGGATCTGTATGATCTAGTGGTTCAACATCTGGAGCAACAAGGCCTGTTCACTGGCATGAAGTTAATCAGTAGCTGAAGGACTGGCCTAGTCATGTCACCTCCAAAGGGGCAAATGCTGTTATTGCTCACATCACCGGGAGCATCAGAGGGACTTTGGGTGAGATGGTATTCCAGCCTACCTGTCCTCCGGCTGACCCTCGGAAAGGGACCCTGCTGCTTGCATTACCTCCCGGGTCAGGGAACAGTCCTGGGACTTACACTTTACACATGTGCTGGTGATGTTGAATTTGGAATCCCAAGCACAGAAAAGAAAGATCTGTATTAATTTTTTGTTTCAATTTCTTTGGTTTTTTTTAAGAAGCTAAGTTCTTAGTAGGTGGAATTCAGCAAGTAATTTTGGTCTTAGTTTTAAATTCGGTACTTCTTGTGATGCTCATTTGAGAAGTGCAGATAAAACTCACTTGTCTTTTAAGCTTACTTCAGGGAGTGCAAATGTTTCATTACCATCTCTTTTATATTAATAAACTCTTGAAACTAATAATGCCTACCAAGCTGTGTGTAACCAGAATGAGAATTCAATGAAAATTAATTAAATATATATATATATATTGGGTGAGATAAAAGCTGGCCGCCCATACTGAATTCATAAAGAATGAAGATATGTGTTTCAAAGCATAAAACAGATTTATTTACCAGCAGAGCTAAAGGGATTTCCACTCTTCCTCTCCTGTCAGCTGCAGCAGCCATTGCAGGTCCTGTTCACATTTCCACCACACATGAATACACAATCCTCTTCTTCTCATCTACCCTGTCTTTGAAGCTAGCAGGTATATTGAGGACAAAAATTACTTTATTTGAGGAGTGGCGCTAATGTTTTCTATTTCTTCTATAAGAATTTAGAAATGGTAGATTACTGCCTCTCCTTTTTTATCCGAATTAATGCACCTATAAGAAAAGCTGCTTTTGACTGTTCCATTCCTTCCCAATTTTTCAACCTTGCATTAAACACTTCTTATAGGAAACAAGGTGAATACACTAATATGAGGAAATATTGTTTTTATACCTCTAAAGAAGCTACTGCTAGCAAAGGTGCCTTTCAAATTACTTCAACAAAATCTGATTTCTACTGGTTTTTTCTCAATCTGAGTTAAATGTCCATAATTTTGTGGATTAATATAGACAGCTTTAACCCGCTCTGATCTGAGAAATGATCCGTTTCTGGGTAGCTCATTAATTAGGCTAAATAGTGGGGAAGAATGTGAAAAACTGTCTGTATTCTTTTATCAGGAGAAAAATAGAGTATTACATAAGCATTTATAAATTATGTATGATTCATCAATATTATTTCTTAATAGCATTCAATAATTTATTAAAAGTGAATGCTTCTCAATCAAGTTTCACTGAAATCCAAATCAGTCCATTCTTGCAAATTCTCTAAGACACACTTTTCTTTTCCGTCTTTGCAAATTAGTTGCAGCTTTAGTCCCTTTCCTCCGGAGCAGAGCTGGGGCACGACTGGGACAGCTTGAGAAAATCCCTTTTTCTCTTGCCTCCCCTCTCCACGCCCATGCTGTGCTGTAGTGCGCAGTGACTTCGGCTCCATACACCACCAGGAACCAAAGCGCTGGGTGTTGCTCCCAGGCTGCCCCAGCTCGGGTTGCACGAGGTGCTGCAGCCTCTACCAGCTGTTTTCCTCCTCAGACTCAGTCACAAAGATGGTTTTAATTTAACTGCTTTTGCTCAGCCACCTTTCAGGGCTTTTTTTTCTTTCTTTTTTTTTCTCATCGCTTGCCAAGGGCACAGCATTCCTTTGACAATTTCTATAAATCTTCATCTGTTTTAGTAATCTGTGGTTACTTTATCCTGTTTCTGACCTGCAGAGCTTTTAAATCACTGTTTCTTCCCGGCTACCCATCTCTCAGCCCTTCCTTGTGCAGCCTTGTTCCCAGATGCACCTGGAATGTGTGGATACATTTGCTCTAACCCAGCCCCTTCCTGTGTGCTTCACCTCACCAAATACTTTTATTTCTTACCCTAAACTGGGCAGGGATGCCACAGTCCAGGGATCCTCACAGGCCATTTAAAAAATTTTCAGATTTTCCTGTTTTCACTGCTTTTTATTTACCAGACCAACAAAAAGTGCTGCAACATGTGCCAGACTTGCATTCCTGCAATGCCATTTTTCAGCATGCAAGGGGCTTCCTTCTGACTTGCTGCATGCCTCATCAGTATTAACAAGTCAGCTACATGCTATGAGAGGGAAAAATACCCCAGACTCACATCCAAGGAGTTACTTTTCTAACTCCACACGCTGCATTGAATTTGCAAGAGTTACAAATAGCACGTCCTAAGGGCTTGGGGCAACTGCTGGATAGCACGAAGAAGGGAAGAGGGGGGATGACAACCATTGTTTTGCTTGTAGCGAGCAAAGTTCCTGCCACAGTGAAGATGGTTTCTGCTTCATCAGCCTCAGAGTACAATGCCAAGGAACATCCATTGCCCTAGTGCAGGAGATACCTAGAGGGGAACAAGAAGAATAATGCCACCAGCCACAGCAGTAATGGATGCTCCAGGACAAGAGGACAGCTGCTCCAATGGTTCTCCATTGTTCCATCCCTTGTGGTAGTGAAATGACTTGTTTTTCTTTCCTTTTAAGAGCTTTTGCCTCCAGGCCTATAAGAGAGGTATGTGCATTTAAGAGGAGAAAGAGCAGAGAGAGGGGGTTGTTCTCAAGGGCTGGGGATCTTGATGCTTCTTTTCTACCAAGGACGATGAAGCATTGAGGAAACAAACCTCCTGCGTGACTTTACTACAAAACACTTGAAGAGGAGAGACCAGAGCAGGAGTTGAGGGAATGGCACCTGCTGAGCTGCATGCAGAGCCCACAAGCAAGCATGAGGATGAACATTTGCTGCTGCAGCTCCCAGTATTTCTCCAGAGATGTGCTAAGGAGAGTGGATGGAAGCCCCCAGGCTGTCTGCACACTCTTGCTTCAGCAGAGTACAGATCAGACCAACATGCCCTTCTGTCAGCTGAAAATTTTCCCGTTTGGCTTTACTGGTGGATATTATATGACCAGTTGCACTTTGGCATGTATCAGTATGAAAATAATTCAGGAACCAGAGCTGCTGGGATACCACAATCCCAGCAGCCAAACTGAGCATCACAAGAGAGGGAATAAGGTGGGTTATGAGATGATTTCTCCTTTTTCCAAATTACACCTTAGTTGGGATTTAAAGCAACAGTACTTTACAATTATGTGAAAGGTGAGTTTGGCTGACAGAGATTAGTTTAGGATTGGGAGGAGAGAAGAGAGAGGACCATGCTCCTTATTCTGCATCCAAAGTGTGCTTTAATTATGTGACTTACCAGGATTTGACATTTCCACAAAACACAGAAATATTCAAACTGTATTTGTTCTGTACATGAATCTGCTGAATTTAATGATCTTTAGCTCCCTTTCAATTGCTTTGATTCTTAGTTTTCTGTACTTTCCCAAAGAGAAAAACAGGAAAAAGCAATAATGTTTCCCAGATGTCATTCATTGCAGCAGAAACAGATATCATCCTCTACTGGTATCCAGAAATAGGTCCTTCTACTTCCACATGGGTTAAAATCATGTTTACAATGTGCTGTTCTGCAGATAGCAGCTACTCATGATATTAGAATGATTACTGCAAATACTTTTAAAATATTATCGATTTAAAGGCAGTACTGCTGATCACAGGCCTAGGGTGTCCAAGGGCCTGGTTCTATTCTCCTTTTATTGCTGGTCTTACTTCTACAGGAAACAAGCATAATTGGAAGTTGGCAAGTGCAGCATACATTTTCTAATTAGTCAAATGCTATCAAATAATTTATGCAGAAGGCATCATCTTTATCTTCCCAAGCACTTTTTCTGTGTGAAACTATGGATGTTGAAACATACTATGACACTGGAGTAATTTTTCTGCAGTAGTTACCAAATTTTCTAATGGAGTTAAGCTGACCAGATCTGGAAAGAAAATTAGTATTGTTAATTTTCGAAGTTAATGTCTTTAAGAGAATCTGCTGTCATGAAGATATAATCATGCCTTCCTCTGAAGTGCTTATCTAACTTGCTCAGTGAACAGACACACCTGCCTGTGGAACCTTTCTGCCACTCTTCTCAATCACAAACTGGCTTTTATCTCTTCTGGGTAATAATTTAACTCATCTGAATGTCATCTACGGTCTTTGTTTCCTGGTAGCTGAAGTGTAGGGTCTGGTAACAGGGTGAGAGAGCATGAATTTTGCCCAGACTGACTCAGTCCCTCACCAAGAGCACAGAGAGTTTTTAGCTTTGCATGGAATGCAATTAACTGCAAGGAGTGACCAGAATCTTCATGAGAATATAATTTATTGAGAACTTCCATTTGGGAAGTGACTAAATGTGACCTTAAATAAACAACCCAAATATTTCTGAATTGCAGCTTTAGGCAATTTGTAAGGCACTATGTCTAGCTAGTAAGTCAAGCCCTCTCAAAAGTGGTGGTTTGTGGGCTCACCTGCTAATAAAGGAAAATAATAAGAAACTGTCCTAGCCATGCAAGTCATACAACAAACAAATCTTGTCTGTTTGCTTACTGACTTGAATTCCTGAAAAATGTAACATGCTGCAGCTCAAAGCTTCTTAGCAAAAAAAAGATTAAAAATTGTCAGATGACTTTTTAAGTCTGCTATTTGCAAAATTTCTTTGGCAGATCTGCTAGACCAGTGGCAGCATTAAGATAAAGATAGATTTGAATATGTCATTCCTGATTAAAAATAATAACAAAAAAAGGTTAGAGGGAAAGGTCACATACTCACATAGCAAACTCCATCTGATACTTACTGCACATCCATCTGATATTTACTGCACATTGCTGTACCAGGCTGAAATCACCTGATCCTGTCAGAACTACTGAAGCAAATTCCTGTATGGAAAGGCACTGTGAAGTTCTAATTGGCTGGCTCTGGACATAATCTCTTCTTCACCCACCTGATCTGCAAAGAGATTTGCCAAGAAGCGGCTTACTACATTGGAGATGTCCTTCAGCATGCATTTGTGCCCTGCAAGCACTGAAATCTAAATCATTTGTGCATAATCAATCCTTTCCAGAGCTTTCAGTGAGGGCAAACAGCCTCATGTGAGGCTTGAAGAAGTCCTTCAGAGCAGCTGTTTGGAAATGCATGAAGCATGAGACACGTTGTATTCTCTTCCCACAGGCTGAGGGCCAGATGTTCAGTGGGTGTAAAGCAACAGAGCCTCAGTGTGGCTTTTTTGGGGGGCCACAATGATTTATACCAGCCAAGAATCTGCCCTTCTGTGTTTCAACCAATTGACTTCCCCAACCTCTGCTGCTGAAGAGCTTGATTTTGTGAGGTGAGAAGGGATGGGAAGTGTTCAGGATTGCTGGCTGAAGGTGCTGAAAAGAGAAATCTCTCAGAAGATTCCTGACACCACTTCTCCAGGCCAGATTGCTGAAGTAAATGCAGGTTTTTAGCTGTGATGCATTCACATATTTTCTTTCCCATGTTTCTGCTGCTAACAATGTATGTAGATTCTTTCTATCTGTTTACTCCCAAAGCAAGCTCACTTTTCCACCCTCTTAAGACCAGGAAATGAGAATATTTCTAAGTAGAGGTGAAGTTCCTGTATTTTTTTTCCTTCATAACTTGCATCTTCCTGAAACATGAATGAGAATTACTCATGGGAGTACGGATTTCAGAATCAGATCTTTTGGTCATTTTGACAGTGTCATGGGAGAAAAAACTTCCCAGAACCAAACAATTTTACTGCATTCCAGAATCATGTGCAAGACAGGGATCCCATCTGTTCGACAGCATTCCCACTAAGTGCAGTTCTGCCTGTAGCTCACCAGCATAAGCAGCTCAACAAAGGAGCCTCAGTTTTCAATGATAATGTTTTCTTCAAAATACAAGACAGCAGTAGAAAGGGCTTCATAATAATTTGCACAGTTGCCAAGATGTATTTTCTTAAATACTGTTTTGACTGCTAAGGCGACTACAGAGTAGTAGAGCACTAGAGCACTAACTCATCAATTAAGCCTTCTCAGTCATCAATTTTGCCAACTCTTCTGAATCCACAATAAATGAATAAAAAATAAAAACCATTAATCTCAGAACTGATGGATTACAAATGGGTGAAAATAGACTTCTTTATTTTTCCCTTGACAGCTTGAAGAGTTTTGCATAAAGGGTGCTTGATTGTAGCAGTCTAGGTTTAGGCTAGTTTACTAGAGTGATTCTCCAATAAAGCGATTATGAATAAAAAAAGAGATTTAATTTATGAGATTCCACTAACTGAGGACTGGTGCCAGAGATTTTTATCATCACCATGACCATCAGCAAGTTTTGCTTAGCCAGTGCAGTGAAGGACTTACAGAAACTCCAGGTTAGAGTTTCATAGTTGCTTAATCCTGCCTATCTCCATTTCTAAGTATCTACTTTGAGTTACCTTAAAGTCCTCTTAGCAGTTGCTCCATCTGACTGAATTCCCTTGAGAGCTCTGCTTGTGCTTTTCCTTAGTGAAACTGATCTGAGAAATAAAATGCTGTTTCAATGCTTGCCTGTGGAAAGGGATCATTTTTGGTCTGGGGAGTCAGCCTTGCTGGTACACATGCTTTGCTTGTGGGCAAAGACTGATGCCCACCAAGTCCAGTTTGCCCCAACCTCCCTTGTTTCCAGGCTAGAGGAGCCTGGAAATACTTATGCTCAGCTCATGGATAATAGCAAGAGGGCTGGAAGGGAGTTGTCCTTCGAGAGGGGCTGAAGTTGTTTTCTCCTTTCCTGTAAAGGTTCAAAGGGAGGGCAGGATATCTATCAAGCGTTATTCAACCCTTTCCTGCCCAAAGTCCACCTGAGCATGTCTAGTGCATCAGCATGGTTCTGCAGCAGAGCCACCTCTTCCCTGTAGGACTCCTATACAAACAGCTCTGAGATGCACCATCAGAGGATGTCAGCATCCTGATCTCCCAGGATGCTTCTCACAAGATGTAGGTATTACAGCCATCACCCACTGCACAGATTTTCGTGCTGGCTGGGATTTATCACAATGCCGACAGTTCAGCGTGAGTGGATTGTAGGGTGCAGTGGAGATATGTCTGGCTTTCACTCCTTGGATGCATCTGTAGTTGCAGGTGTCAGGAGGGTCACATGCTGGGCAATGACAGAGAGATACAACCCATGGACAATTAAGAGCCATACCTTGCCCGCCTAAAGATTCATATGGATTTGGGTGTCTTCAGGAGAATATCCATGGTGAGCTCCCAGGATTTTGAAAGGGGGGAGGCACTTCCAGGGCAGTGATGTAGGGAGAATAACAAACATCAAAATTCCTCATGATTCTCATCTTTTTAAGAAAACTTTTTTAGGATTTTGCAGGGGCACTGGATGTCATGTATTAATTTTTTTAGCAACAGGTCAAAACTTATTCATGAGCTGGCAGGTGGGAGATCACCCAGTGGCTAAAGGGAAGAGGACAGAAGACGGCTTGGGCTTTAGGACTGGGTAGCAGGTGTAAGCTGGTCCCTCAGCTTCTTCATTTGTAAATCAGAATGAAGAGAAATAGCTGTAACTGTGCATCACAGGCTTAGCAAGAGGCTTAATTAACTTGTGTTTATGACACCCTGCTGGAAAGGTGTTAGGATAATTAGAAACGTAACTCTTATATCTGTTCAGGACTACTCTGCTGGGGCCACAACCCATGATTAAGATTTCTAGCAGATGTCACAATGCAAATGGGGATGACTTGTAAGTGGGAGTACAGTGGCGAGGAGCACGAGCAGCTCTCCCCGCTCTGGGGACAGGAATGCTCATGCCATCACTGCTGTCCACACACCCTCATGTTGGGTCAGGTCCCTTCAAGGGATCCAGCCCCACACCACGGTGCTGCTCAGCTCCGTGTCCATGGGTAAAGGGAGACTATGCTGAAAAATGGTGTTTTATGATAATCGTGCAGCCTATGAAAAGCAGATTAATCCATTCCATGCCTTCTACCCTCACTGCAGGCAACTGCAGAGGGGGGCACTTGCTATTGGAAAGCCTGCTTTACTGACATCGTGAGCAGAGTGACATCATTTAAATTTTTTGGAACAATGGCTTTTTTCCCACAACTGCCTTGGCTTTTGTTCCCTTTGCACTGGCGCCATGAAGCTGGCTGGGATCTGACATGATTCCCCTGAGTGCCAGGAGAAAGCAGTCCCTGGACAGTGGGTGTTTGGGAGGAGTCATCATAACGTTGATAGACGCCGGCTGATTTTTAATCTGTTGGGGGGAAGTGATGATATTTGGATTTAGCCTGCTCCGTATTTCTGACTTGAAAATTGTTGGAAAAAATGCTTGTCTGTAGAGCAGGGATCCAGTCTGTTGGTAACTGTGGTGTCTGAGGTACTGAGACACATGGACAGGAGGGAGATGAAGGTACCTATGCTAGGTAAGGGCTGGAAGCTCACTGGTCTGGATCCAGGCTGGAGGACAGAGATAAAACAGGATCCTGTAAATAACAACTTCCCTCATTACTCTCCTTCCTCCCCAGAGCAAGTCAGTCCTTTTCTTCAAGGTCAAACTTGGTTCTCCTGCTCTTCCCCTATTGCTTCTTTTAAGTTCCCTTGCCTCCTTTGCTTCACTGCATTCCTCCTCCTTAGCTGGATGCTTGTTTCTTCTGTTGCAGCCTGGAGCTGTTTCCCACCAAGCCTGGGGTCCTTGCTGCTCACAGGACTGATGGGACTTATACCCCACTAGGGTACCCTGGCCTAGTGTGACCTGCAGGAGCTGTGAGTGACTAACCAGGAAAGGTTATCTGCAGATTTAACCATTCAGATCTCTGAAAGCTTTTCAAACTAGGACTCCTCACATGTTTGGGAAATATTAGGTACATATCAGTGGCAACACCATCAGTCTGCAGCTCAACGTACTCAGCAAAACACTGTGCAAATGTCATCTGCATAAACACAATCTTTCTCTCAAGTCCTGCTACTGTTAGTAATTTCCTAATGAAAGATCACACAATTGATTTCTTTTAAATATGGGTAAGAGGTACCTTCCCTAGTTTCTGCCCTGGTAATGGAGGGGCTTTTTTGCCTGGGAGAAACAATACAAAATAATCCCAAACAACCCCCTCCAAACCACAAAAATCCCGAACTGAAATCAACTCCCAGCAAGACTAAACTAGCCTGAGGTAGGCACCCAGGGAAGATTTCAGCTAGCTCACTTTTGGTAGTGCCCTGAGGAAGTAAAGGCAGGATCTCACGCCAGGAAATGGCAGACTGAACCTGAGGCAGGCTGCTCCTCTTGCCCGCTGAGCTGGCCTGGACACTTGGCACCCCATTCCAGGTGTGTTGGCTGTGTGTGGCAGGCAGCCTGTGTTATGAATTCCTGCTGGCAAGCCTGCACCTGAAAAGCAGCTCCAGTGACTTTTTTTTTTTTTAATGCAAAGCAGTTTGAAGCATATGAAGCAGTGAGGACTACGTGAGGCTGTTTGGGTAATAACTGCAGAGATTTGGTACCTGGTTTCTAAAACAACAGTTTCCTGGGACATCAAGTCAGCATTAGTGGAAAAGAAAAATGGACTCTTGGGTTTATTAGGAGGGGAAGGGCAAAGCTTCAGCAATGTCATTACGTAAACCCACAGTGAATATCTCTTATTTATCTGGTGTCTGGTCCCAGCTCTGTCTCTCAAAGGTGACGTAGCAGAATTTGAAAAGGTGCATAAAGGGCCAACAAAACTGGCCAGAAGTGTGATACAGCTTCTCTAATACAGAAGATGAACTGAAGTTCCACAGTCTGGGAAAAAAGACGACTGAGAGGAGAAACTGGAGATATTATAAAATCATTAAGTGAATGAATCACAGAATGCTTCAGGTTGAAAGAGACTTAAAAAATCATCAAGTTCCAACTTCCTGCCATGGGCAGGGACAGCCTTCACTAGACCAGGTTCTTCAGAGCTCCATCCAACCTAGTCTTGAACACTTCCAGGGATAGGGCCTCCATAACTTCTCTGGGCAACCTGTTCCAATGCCTCACCACCCTCACAGTAAACAATTTGTTCCTAATATCTAATCTAAACCTACTCTCAGTTTTTGCTGTCACTACATGCTCTTGTAAATAGTTCCTCTCCATCTTTCTTGTGGGCTCCCTTCAGGTTACTGGAAGGACACGTTTAGGTGACTCCTGAGCCTTCTCTTTTCCAGGCTGAATGTGTTGGTTTTACTTGGCCTGGTTTTTGGTAGTGGGTGGGAGGCCACAAAGATTGCTGGAAGCTGCTGGAAGCTTCCACCATGTCCAGCAGAACCAGTCCCTGATGGGTCTGAAGATGGACATGCTGCTAGCCAAGCCTGGGACAATTAGAGATGTTAGTTATGCCTCTGTCATAACATATTTAAAGAGAANGGTGGAGCAGCTGTGCCCCTGCAGCCCAGGGGATGCAGAGATCCACCCACAGCCCATGGGGAGGTGACTATGCTGGAGAGGGTGGATGCCTGGAGGAGGATGTGTTCCAGTGGGAGACCCATGGAGAAAGGGGACCCTGCTCCCAGGCTGGAGCAGCCTGGCCTTGGAGGTCTGCACCCCGTGGACAAGGGACCCACGCTGCAGTAATTTTGGGAGGACTGTCTGCCTGTGGGGAGACTTGTGTTGCAGCAGGCTCAGGTCGTGTGCAGGCAGAATGGACCCATGCTGGAGAAGTTCATGGAGAGCTGGCTCCCTTTGGAGGGACCCCACAGTGAAGCAGGGCAAGGACTCCTCTCCCTGAGCAGTGGAAGATCTTAGTGGTGAACTGACCAAACCCTCATGCCCTATTCCCTGCACTGTTGGTGGGAAGGAGGGAGTGGATGGGGGGAAGAATGGCATTTTAAGGGCTTGTTTTACTTCTCATTATCCTCTTCTGATTCTATTAGAAATAAATTCACTTTGTGACTCTAAGCTGAGCCTGTTTTGCCCTTGGAATGTTTTCTCTAAGTCCTTATCTCGACTCATGACCCCTTAGTTTAAATTTTTTTCTCTCCTCTGCCCAGCTGTGTTAGGGAAGAGCGCATGAGGGGCTGTCGTGGGTGCCTGGTGTTTGGCCAGTGTCTAAACCATGACACTGAACAAAACAAATTCTCTCAGCCTTTCCTCATAGGAGAGGTGCTCAGTTTCTCCAATTGTCTTGGTGGCCCTGGACTGACTTCAAGAGGTTGATGTCCTTCCTGTGCTGAGGGCAGGAAGGTGAATAAGGAGTAATTATTGGCACTTGGTCATAAGACAAAAGTCAGGAAGCTTCCAATGGAGGATTAAAGTGAAGAAGAGAAAGTATTTTTCTCCCATAACACTTCATTAAGTAGTGGGATGCCATAGAATGCTGTGAAGGCTAAAAGATTAAATTAGTTTTAAATCACTTAGACTTATGGAAGAAATTCTATCAGGGCTAATAAACACAGAGCTGCAGATATGTTCTTTGGGTCTAGAAACCTCTGTCTGCCAGCTGCTAGAAGCCAGAACATGGTATAAGGAGGAGCAGTACTGTATGCCAGTCCTAATAATTTTTTTTTTCATTTTTTTCTTTTTTTTTTAAAATTTGCTCCTTTTGTATTCAATCCTAACATTTTTCTGAGACTACAGGCTGAATGACATTATACATAAGGTAGTTGTTTTACTTACAGTGCAACAGTTGTGAAAATGCACCATCTATCAGTTGAGGCAACTGGGAAAACAACATGTCTGAGACAGGGTTCTCTGGGCTGGAAGTTCATTAACACACCATCAGCAGAGCTACATCAGGAATCAATTCTTACTGTTCATTTTCTACTACAAGTAACAGCTTGGAGCACTATTCCCTTCCAGCTAGGTTTGGTGGATTGTGCTTCCTTAGGATGGTTACAGTCTATAAAATAGCCATAAGCAAGACAAGTACAAAGAGTGCTTTGGCTGGCTGCTGGTCTTCTCTCTTCATAAAAAAGATGAGATTGGACTCTCATGCAGTATGTTTTAAGTTACGCTGTATAGTTGCCTCAAAACTACTTCTTAGGGGAACAATAACTCTTGGGAGGAAGCGCCAGCTAAGAATTAATACTGATAAAACCTACATATTTCTTCCTGGGGATTCTCATGGGAAATGTCTAGTTTTGCCATTCAAAATTATTTTTTGAAAAATGTGCTACCAGTTAGGTGTTCTGAAAATAGATTAAGTAAAGCAGTAGGTGACAGGCATAAACATAAAAGAAGAATGGTGAACCTTGTGCCACTGAGCTTGTTATGTGCAATTTGAGTACTCCTGAGAAGATAAGCAGTACATTGGAACCTGTGAGTTTTTAAGCCAGCCACCAGATTGCAGAAGCAGGTCTCCTAGTTTAAATCAGCTTCAAAGTAAATGACTGAAGAGTGATCCTGGGGAAAAAAAAATTTCCAAAGGTATCTTTTCCCTTTAATACACTGCCAAGGGTTTTCTCTGCAACAGGAAGAGTTAGTTCAGAGGGACAGGGAAGTCAGGATTTGGGCCTCTAACACAGTAGCAAGAAAGTTAAAACACATGCAATTATGCTACTAATGAGCTTAAGACAGTTGGCAAGTCATTATCTCCTGTCAGAGAAGCTGGAAAAGCAGTGTGAGGAAGAGCCTGTGCTTCCTGCAAGACAATTTTGTCTGCTAATGAACCTGTTTGAGTGAACGAACATCAAAACCAGGCCAGGAGTCCTTCTTGTTTGTTTATTTCTTCCTGTAGGAATTTGTCTGAAGCTCCTTAGTACACTGCTCTCTGATGCCTTTCATCCAGATCATCCCACCTGTGAATAAAGGACCTCAAACCTGTTGCCAGTAGAAACAGGAGGTTTTATACAACTGTGCCTTTCAGATACCCCACGTTTTGCCTCCTCTGCTGTCCACCATCACTGTGTTGTGAGGTTGGTGACAGCATTGAAGTGACTGCCATGGCTGGGCACAGTCTGACACAGCACGGAGCAGCTCCTTGCTTTTACCTTGGCATTCCACACCATTGTTCTTCTCCATATGGAAGCCTAGGAAATTTTGATTCACCTCCTTGTTTCCCCAGCTGGGGATAACCCAGTGGCTCTGTGATACCAGTAAGACTTCCTCCTCCTAGAAAAGAAAGCTGTGGGAAATGTTTTCTTCTGACTTTTCAGTGTCAGGACATCAGACTGGACTGTATTCACCTCCTCAGGTTTCAGACTGAGCCTTTGATACCAGACCCCACATCATGGTAAGACTTTCCTCCAGCCTTTCGGAACATGCTGCCACAAACTTATCATCCCTTCTTCATCTGCATTTACACATCATCTTGCCATTTCTTGATGCAAGATTTTCTTTCCTTCAGGCCACAGACTGCCTACTGTCTGAATGCCTTGTGTTCAATTCACCAAGTCCTAATAATTTCTGATTACTTTTCCCATTTCCCTGCCTATTTGGGCAATCTGGTATAAACCATTCTCAGTTCTGCTTCTCAGAGGAAGGCGAAGCTCTCCTGTGGTTAAAGTGTTGCCTCATTTTGCCACTTTTATGCTAACCTACATTAGGTCCATTGCAGAGTGATTGACTGTCACTGCAGCTCCCTTAACCTTTAGAAGATGACTAACTTGTATTTCGCAGTGGAGAACAGGAAAGACATTCAGGGGTCCCAGTGAGGAGGAGGGAGGTCTTGGTAGACAGTGAAGTCTGACCTGGAATTATTCTGGGTTTTATATATAACAGGATTCAAATTTGCACTTACCTTTTTCAGAGGTTTCACCAGTGATATCACCTTTGACAGGGCAGAGAAAGCACCATTACACCCAAGAGACCAAACAGTAAGGAGTATGTAGGGGAACAGTAGCTTCAGCTTTGCTTCCTGATGGAAAAGCTCACACAGAATAGTTATTTCCAGTGACAAGGAAGAATTGCTCATTTCTCAGAGACTATGGAAAAAATGAAGCTGACAAGAAAGGGAAGAAATTAGGGAGATGAAATAGTCAGACAAACTTAGTTCCCATATATGCAGGAATAGTACGGTTTTTTTCTTAAAAGAACCTGATATGAAAAATGTTATAATTGTTGGACTATGGGAAAGGAAACATTTTGCCTTCTCATCTTGGCTTGGTTTCAGGACATAGAGCTAAAGCTGCCTTGTGCAGCTCACAGAAAATGAATTTAACTTAAAACTTTTTTATCTGGAGCCCAACCCCTCACCCCATGAAGGCACTGGTGCATCCAGAGAAGCAGAACATCCACAGAGCTGCAATACTAACTCTGTTCTACTGAAGTCAATTCAATTTTGGTTCCTAAGTTTAGGAAAAAGTTGTATGGATTGCCTGGGAATTGCATAAGCTCAGTACATAATGAAAAAGACTCACGTTTATTAAGGACATTCAGATTAGAGTTCCAAGTGATAGGCTGATTGCTTGAAAGACACAACAAGGGTATGAAGTTTGTGGATGGCATCAAGTTTGTGCTGCCTGGCTATGGACGTGCAGTTCTGGGATGAAGGAGTACCAGGCTGGAACTTGGGGTGGGACCAAGTCAAGCTTTGCTGAGCAGCAGGAAGATGAGTCTCATGCGAACATTAATTTACTAGCCCAGGCACACCACCACTGACAATGCCTGGGACCATTCCCAGGAGGCAGAACTTGCTTGTTCTGTTGTTAAACCATTTTGTTCAAATTGTTGAACAATTGCAAAGTACTGTTAAATTGTTATCATAGCTCCTGCCAAAGAGCATCTTACAAAGATCTCCTGGCTCAGAAACTGTTCCCAGAAGGCAGCTTGAGTATAGGCAAACTCTCTAGTGGGTAAAAGAGGTTACACATATGGTCATGAGGCCTTTAGTGCCAGGGAGTGGAGCAGGGCACAATAAATTTACTTGTACAGACGTAGCCACAACTTGTACAGAGAAGGTAACAGCTTGATTTGAGTGCTCCTGAACAACCTATTTGGGAACCAGCAATGATTTTTAAAAGGGTGTTTACCAAGCCGAAAAAAAGGCCTGCAACAAGCTCTGGATGATACCAACCCATGAAGGGCTGCAGGCACTCTTTGCTGCTGCCCTGTCAAAGCCTCACACCAGTAAGAGAGCAGCTATCAGCTGGGGGATGGCCAGCCATGGAAGCAGTACTCATCCTGTGCCAGGGATTTTGGATACCAAGGTCTGGCTCTGTAGAGGAGAAAGGAGTGAAGTCACACATTACAAACACTGGTTATAATATAGATTTTTTTTTCCTATTTCGTTTAACCATCCACACAGACAATCCTTTAGGGTTGTAAACACTTGCTTCTGGTAGATTAATTTGGTTGTTGCTCTATTTGTCATGCTGGTACTTAAGAAACTGAAAGCGGAAACGAGTAGAAAAAAAAGGGAAACAGCTAAGTTTGTGTTCATCCTCTCAAGTAAGTAAATCAAAGCAAATAAATAGCACAGATAATGTAATTGGTGATTACAAGACTACACAGGATCCCTTCAAAACAGAACAAAATGAGCTACTCTCTCAATCTGCCTGTTACTTATGCAGTTCTTGTTTAAATATTGTTGAAATAACAGTGTGCCAAGAAATATAAACTGCAAACACAGCATTTTAAAAAGCTCAAAGCGAAATAAAACAAGCCAGAACAGATCTGCTGGCTCTTGTAGTTTTTTGTTTGAAAGATGGGGAGGTTGGAGGTGGGGGGTATGTAGGGAGGGTATTATTTCTTGCACATGTTTGTCTGGTGCTGATTAACGGGGTGATGTTAAAAACTTTTTGTGACATGTTACAGGCTATAATCTTCAAATTCAGGGCCTTGTATTGCTCTCAATTTAGTCACAGAATCCCCATTAAGGAGTGCAGAGAGCCCTGAGGAGTTTGTGTAAGAGGTTTTAATAGTATCTAAGAAACTAATCTTCTCCTTAATTGTGCCCAAACCATCTTTTCTCACATTTTGCAGAAGGACCTTGGATACTATTGTATTTGTCCTTCATATAATCTGTTGTTCTTTAAGAGTATTCAGGTAAATGTGGTCTTAAAATAGATCTAATTAACAGATCTGACCAGCTGCCTAGTCAGATATAACAGCCACTACAGTGTAGAAAGGTTAATCCCAAATGTGAAAAAGCCAAGTAACATCCTACCTCCCCCCCCAGAATTAGCCATACACCTGTCATTTTCCCTGTCACATTCTCCACTGTTTGTTAGTGCCTTGGTTAACAACCTCATCTCCCAGCTCACATTGTTCAGTTTTGCTTCTGCTTTGCACGGCTAAAATGCCTGTAAACTTCTGAGCTGAAGCTTCTGCTTCGAATCCCCAAATATCAAGTCTTTTCCAGTGTGTAGGCAAATGGTTGTGGCTGTGGTGGCTCCCCTTTTCGAGCATGACCACCCTGTGCTGATGTTGTCAGAGGGGCCTGGTGGATGGAAAGAGAATGCTCATGGATGCTGCCAGAGCTCTGCTCCCAGCATGGCATGGCATGGCATGGCAGCCCTCAGGACAGTGCCACCCCAGCCCCTTGCTCCACTGCTACCTCCCTCCTCCCCTCTGAGCAAGCTCCTGCCTGGCGTTTTAGAAAATTCATGCTAAGTAGAAAATGATGAAAGCATATTACCTGTAAATTACCTGACTAATCATATTCTCTCTCCTGGGACTTATTACACTTCCGAGCTTGCAACTTAGTCATCCTTGCAGGCAAGCTCTCCTTGTTTCCCAGTTTTGTTCATCAGGTTCAACAAGAACATTTGCAAATCTCTTTGTTTTCCTCCAAGCTAGCTGTTCAGTCCTGCCGGCTGCTCAGCTCCCTGAGCTCCCTCCAGGAAATTAATTAAGCACATGCTTGACTTTAAGCATGCGAAGCTGATGGCAATTAGGAAAATGGCAGGTTCTACAGCACTCTCTTTTTGCTGGCAGTTCCTTAGGTAGGTGGGATGAACTGTCCTCTAGAGATGCTTACCTCTCTCCTTTGACTTATGAGGAAATCCTGACAGCCTGTACACCAGTAAGAGCAGTTTGGATATACCAGCCAAGACATAGCATGTGTATCCCTTGAGTAGGGTATTTTGACTCACATGGAAGATAAAGTCAAGTGCTATTTTTAGCATCCTTTATTGATTCCTGTATAATTTCCTTTGCTCTTCCTGTGGAAGTTCCTTCCTTTCCAGTAACACCAGCATTTGAAGTAGCACATCAATCCCTATTATGTGTCAAACCTGACTTTTTTTTCCCAAGCCTCGGCATGATGCGGAAACTCTTAAACACAAAGTCTTCCTGTAATTTAAACACCCAACTCTATGTGTAATTCAAATAAAATGTGGTGAGAACTAATGAAGTTACCCCCGGGCTCAGCAGATAGTACAACTTTCTGGATTATTTGTAAGAAGGTTGATATAGAGCCACAAAAGACTTTATCTTGCCAATGGCTCAATGAAACCTAAACTCTAAATTACTTTGGCTCTGCAAACATCCCTTTTGTGGTTCTGATTTATTCTTCCCATCTGAAAATTACAGTAAAAAAGCACAGTTATTCACAATTTTATTATACCGACTCTCAAGCAAGATGACTTTCAAAACCTCTTGGAGGAGTTGCTGCTTTTAAAACACTTTCACCACCAAAAAGAACTGAGGTTTAATTCAAACCCAAAAAAATGGAAGGAGTCTGGCCACTAGTTCTGAAAGCCAGATTTAGAGGTGAAAGATAAGCATCCAGTGCTGATACCTACTCATGTCTTGATAAACAAAATCAGGCTGTGTGAGATGAAGAATACAAAATTGTTTTCACCTCAGCAGCAATGTATGTTACATCAGAGTTTGTAGGCTAAGATCTGTCTGTGACTATCCATAAAGCACAGAGTGAAGCAAGTGCAGTTTGCTCATTAACTATTTCTGTCTCGTGCATTTACTATTGGTATGCCAGCCTTTGTCTCAGGATGTATCAAACCTTATTGATTTCGTATGGGATGACAGCAGAGAGAAAGGGCCTTGAAAATTTTTGTATCCTAAGGACAAATCACTTCCATCAAAGGTCTTAAAGCCACAATTCCAAGAAGCATCCAGCCTTGTAAAAATGCCAAGTTGTATTCAGTGGGACTAAAAAAAGCCCTGAGCTTATTCCTGTGCTTTTGCTAAGTATAAAATATTTGTCCCTGATCTGTTAGAGCTACATACACAATTTCCACAGCGGAAAATGAGCAAAGGCATTGAATACAACCACATTGGCCACAACTGGTTTGAAGCACAGGGACCCACCGCCTACTCAAGGCTCACAATCCACCAGGCATGTGTGCACCAGGGGCAGACAGAGGAGTGAAGGAAGATTTAGCTATTTATGCTACACATATGCTGCAGGAAAGCCAGCCACAGGACATGATGGTCTGAATTCATGGTTCTTCCATACTGGGTGAGATCCTCCCACACACTGCTGCATTTGGGAAATAAAGGGGTTAACCAAAGTGGTGACATTTGTGACCCTGCCATGCTTCCCAACAAATACTACTTTTTGATTGCCATCTGAGAAGGGGCACCCCAGCTCTATGCTGAACTTCTCAGTACAACAAGGAATTTCCCTTGGCTTCCCACTGCCCCGGTTTGGGGACACAAGTGAGGAGCTGACACTACTAAGGACAGGGGACATTTTTCCCTCCTGAGGATATCATGACAGCCAGCAAAGTATGGGGAAGCTTTTCATTAAAGCTGGTTTCTGTCCAGCTCAGGTGAGCCCTGTGTGAATGCGTAAACTCCAAAAGGCTTTGAAGGAGGCTGGAAATACTTAGCCAATGAGGACAAACTGATACACTCAATGTCATGGAAGAGTTTTCTGTCCTTGTGCCTAGGTCAGTTTGGATTTTGAATGCCAAGACCACAGGCCTAACAAACAATTCACGGGCTGCAATATTTTTATCATTTTCTTCTAAACTCTGAATAGATTTAAATGCTTCATGAAACTCAAGGAAAAGCTAGACTCAACAACAGCTAAGCAGCTTGCACAAAAATGTAGCTGTCTACCTTGCTCTGCAGCTCTGAAATGCTTTAGATGGATGTTCTTGTGCAACACTAGCCCCAGCTTCCACGGTGTGCATTAGGACTGTAATAAATAAGTTGTGAGTTACATGGGCCTGACATGGTATTTATGAAAAGATCATATTTACTCCTTTGAAATAGCCACCCTGCAGAAAGTCTGGCGCTTGTACAAAGGCATTTATTCGGTGCATCCCCTTTAAAGGTCAGAAAAGAAAACTGAGAAGATGGGTAATTGCAAAACTGGTTCTGAAAATGTGCTCTTATCTGCTGAACAAGAGGAGAATGTCAAGAAGGCACGGAGGTGAGCTAAACCAGGCTCAGGAAAGATGAAAATTCCAGGACCCTCACGTAGGCAGATGTTACAAAAGGAATTCGTTCTGCTTTTGCTATCTGAAGAGTGCTGTGCTGTCTTCAGCCAACAGCAGAAGTATCCAAGGGAGGAAAGAGCCATATTCTATTTACCCCACCTATGAAGCTTTTGCAAGAGTGGGAACAGGAAGGACAAAAATATGACTTAGAAAGCATTTAAAATGGCATGTGGACTTCCCTGTTTTCGTATGGCCTGTCCTTTTAAATCCCATATCTACCTTCCTATTCAGACATGAATTCTGGTCTGGCAGATATTTTAGTGCCCAACCCTCTTTTCTGCTGACTCCAGCAGATTTAAGTAGATTTTTTTGACTAACACTGATGTTACTTTCAAATGGACATGTGGTCTTATCTGGTAAACAGCAATTTAAAAAACAACCTAGAGTTATTCTACTCCATCATTCTTAGGACTTCTTCTCCGAGACTGACATGACCCTGTTTTGCCTACACCAGTACTTTCCATCCACATTCTCACTGATTCCCAGGTTATGTCTATTAAACACTTGCTGCACTGTGGTACATGACATTGAAGATTGCTGTTTCTCTCTGTAATGTATGTAATGTATGGAAGCATGTGCCTTGAATTTATTTGGACTTTCAGCCTCTCATGAGTAGAGCGTTGTTGCACACCTGGAGCAAAAGCCTTAATCCTTTTTCTTTGTCTGGGCTAACAGTGATGTGTTGAAAGGCTCAGAGTGGTCCATCACCAAGCACAGTGCCAGCTTTTAAATCAGGATTTCTGGGGGAGCTCCAGGTGCTGTAGTGCAGGAATGAAGGATGGGCAGGACTGATCACCTTGCAAAGTGAAAAGTTTCTTACACAGGGGCAGGTGCTCTTGTTGCAGGCAATGCTTGTTCCCATGAGTGAACATAAATTACCATTTCTGAGTTTCTGGCACTGGTAAAACTTACTGAGCAGACAGAGAGCCCATCACAGGGAAGCAGGGAGGCACTGGGTGTCACCTGGTCTCCCTGAGTCTCAAACCAATGGTGTCCAAGGACTTCCAAAGCAGCAAAACTCCTCCATGAAGACCAGATGAAGAAATCACAAGGTGTGTAATTTCTCCATATACATCAGCTGTTTCTTCCGTTTTATTCATCTGGAAACAACAAAAGGAGATGTCAGATCTCGTCTGGAGTTAGGTGACAAGTACCATGTGATAGGGGTCCACATTTCTTAACTATAAAATGAGACAGCAGCATGCCAGTGAGACCACAAAACAAAAAAAAAAATAAATAACCATTTATGGTAGCAGCCCAAACCCCCCACAGTTCCATGTCTCCCTTTTATTTACAGTATTGATGTATTGGAACTTCTGCATGAACCTGAACCAGTCAAAGAAAACAGAATTAAACCCCAAAGTTCTTGTTTCTGAACCAAGGTGTCCATGTCACAAAGAGCAGCATGGACCCTGTGCTCTGGTCAGTGGGAGCAGTGCTGGGCAAGGGCAGAGGTGACTGAAGCCAAGTCCTGGAAGGGAGAGCCATAGGCTTTGCCGCTGGCATTGCCCTGGCCCTGCTGTAACCTTGGAAGCCTCTTTGTCCCCACCAGCATCACTCCTTTTATCACCCTCGTGAAGGTGTTAATTGCTTTACACTTCCAAGGGCTGCTCTTTTAGTAAGCTGTGGTTTCATTCACTCAGCCAGCTGGAAATACTGGATCTCACTGGTGTTTGTGCCAATGCAGTGGAAGAAAAGAGCCAGCCACAAATCGAGCAACAAAACATGTAAGCACTGGATGGTCTGGGGTGTGCAGGAATCTGCCAAGTGAATGAAATATGAGCATCCTGCTCTACATCTGAAGTCCACAAACGCTAAGGTAAGAAAACCCCATGAATTTAAAGCTTTGCACAACAGCCACCAGGCCGTAATGAGATTTATCCTGTGGTCTCCTAGATATTTTGGACTGCTAGGCCCAGGAGTTCACAGGATGTGGTTTATGCGTCTCAGACTTAGGGCATGCATCTGAAAGAATGCATTTATGGTGGATAAAGGTGAGCCTCTATGTCTCCAAACTGAGCTTCTAGTCTTGTCTAGACTAGTCCATCTTTTTGCCTTTCTGTGTCCAACCTAAAAGCACACACACATGATTAGATCTTGTTTTTGTCCTTGGAAAGGTTACAGTAGTTGCTAAATTACGAACTTCCTCTCCTCTGTTTCTGTCCTGTTTTTGAATAAACCCACAGGAAAAACAATGGGATTAAGCATAAGGAAACCTAAATGCTGGGATGGCTACTTCAAAAAATGTTTGGGAGAGATGTTTATTTGTGGATGAAAAGCTAAATACTCCTACTCATCCCTCTGCACCTGGCATAGCAATGTAACCATCACTTTCGGCAACTATAGGGATTTGAAAAGCAGAGCTCCACAGTGAACTACCTGTCCCATCAACAAACTGTGAATAACAAACGGGAAATGGGGGCTGATGCATATGGAATCTGTTTTCCCACCTAACTCTGGACTTCTGCATGAACACAGACTGGTGTTTCACCAGAGCACAAATCTCATAATGCCATGACACCAGTGGTGATGTGTCCATGTTGTTTCAAGCCAAATGCATGGCTCTCAAGACACAGGTCTGAGATCCACCAACAGAGCACTAGCAACTGCTGTGATGGATCCTCACATCCTCCTGGCACTCGCTCTCTCTCATGAGTTACACTCAATGGAGAAAGACAGGAAGGAGGGAAGGCATGCAGCTTGTGCAGCTCAGAGTAGTTTCCCCCAGAGTAATTCCTGGAGCTCCTTGTGGAGCTCTGTGATAAGGAAGACCACTGGCAGTCATTTGAGTACAGCTAGCAACTATCATTTTATTCTTTTAGATTTTTTAACTTACAAGAAGTGAACACCCACAGTCCTCTCTGCCCATCACTGAAAGTCTTCAAGAGACTTGTCTGCATCCAGAAAAGGAGACCAGATCCTTAATTCACTTATGAAAGGCTTTGAAAATGCATATATTTGATACTGTCAAGAAGTGAAAGCCGTGGCAGGGATGCAAAGAAAGCAATATGAGCCTGGAGGAGAGCTTTAGGAGATTAGGGAAAGATGAATATTTAGATATGTGTATGAGCTGAGCAAGAAGCTGTGCAGAAAATGGGCATGATTTAGATGCTGCCAGTGTCTAAAGATATGAAAAAAGAATAGCAGGTCAAAGCAGCTGTTCATGGATAAGCTGTAGGTGTATGAGAGGAGCCTGTTGGCAGTGGTGTCTCTAGCAAGCAAGAGAATTGATATCACACTTTGCTGAAGAACATATTTATTCAGAAACAATTAAGTGAGAGGGCAGAGCAGCTGCCCCTTCTAGATTAGCTCACTGTTTATAGAAACTGCTCACACACCTTTAAAACCTTCTCCTTTCAGCCTTGCCATTCTCTTTAATGAGTGTAATTGACTGACCAAGTATTTCTCAGGGCCAATAACCTCAAGATAACATCACTGAGAGGCATAACCAAAAATCATTTGGAGGCTGGCTGAGGAGAACATCTGGGCTTTTCATCATCCCTACTCTGAGGGAGCATCCAGTGAACCACACCAGCACATCAGTGAAAGTCAGTCTTAGTCAAGAAGTGGCAGCAGATTTAATTCAGGATTGCTGATGCCTTTGGCGTGAGCAGGTTCAGCGTCTCTGGCCTGAGGCCTCTTTCTTTGCTTATTCTTGGTGTCCACTGTAAAGTGCCTGCTAGTGGCTATCGCTTGGCTGGGTTGCATTTTCTACTGCATGCCCCTGTAATACTTTTCAGGAAATCGATTCTGAGCACTGCCCCATGAAGATTTGGGGACTTTTATGTTTGATTTTGGTCTGGGAACAACCTTTTTGGCCATTGATGAACAAACAGATTTACACAGGTTTAACACTGACTCTTAGCACAAAGCAACAGGCTCATTCCAGGAAAGACTTGGTTTGACATGCAGTGGATAGGCAACCTCTGAGGAGACAGTAACAGCTGTCCTCTTTCATTTAAATGCCTAGAATATTTAAAAACTGAGGTTGCGTTCTCTTGAGAGGTGCTGTACAGACAATGTCCCTTCATTTGTCAAAAGATGCTAAATATACATCTCAGGGTCTGCACCAAAGGCTAAATTTGAAAGTGCTGGCTGATAATTTCATTGTCTCACTGGGTTAGCTCCTGGTGGCCATGACTTAAACAGGGACATGAACCTCTTTTCACTTTTCTCAGTCCCTGATGTGGCCGGTTCTATAGGCATGTGTAACAAAGGGCAGAATTCACACCACTGGGTGGTGAGGGGAAGTTAAGCCCTGGCCACAGGTTGTGCTTGTACAGAATAAGTGTCCCTGTGCATGCTCTAAGGTCAAGATAAACTTCAAGTGATTTGAGTTGATCAGCTAACCATCTCTCATTAATGCGTGATTCAATCAACCTTGGGCTAAAGCATGCACATGGGTAATTACCACAAATTACATGGAGCAATGACTACTTTATGTACCTTGAATCCTTTCTTCTTCTCCAGTGTCACTGAAGTGCATGCCACAGACCAGGCCTGGCTTCTGGCTCTACTGATACTTGTGCAGCTCCAGTGTGAAAGGCAGTGAATCCAGCATTGTGAATAAGAAAATTAGTCTGTCCCCTTCTAAGTACCTCTCACTGCCACTGAGGTGTGGTTACCTACTGAGATTTCTCATGATTGTCATGCTGTGCCCTTTCAGGACAAACTTTCTTTGTTCAGTCCCCTGTTAGATCTATCTGAACTTCTCACCTTGCAGCCTTTTATCGGCTGAAATGATGTTTCACTTGAAAAGGTGCTGCCAGCTAAATGAGCCTTATTTATCCCCAAACATAGCTTTGATAGGAGTAATAGGAAGTCCAACTTTGGTCTTAGACAGCCTTAGGCTGGGTCAGCAGCTGGGACTTCGGTAGGAGCTGTGTGAAGTCAGACATTGATCCATATGAATAACACATTGATATTTTAGTGCAAAAAAACCCCAACCAAAATATCAAAACAACATCAGGAGCGTGCTATTGAATTAGACACAATCAATATTTGCTTCTTAACAGGAAGCACTTGTGTGGCTAGACAGGTTTATATTTAGAATGGGAGTGGTTTAAGATGAGGGATGGGAGTTGCCTCCAAACATTGCTGTTACTTCTTTAATGGAATACACAGCTTGCCTCCCTCCTTAAATAGCAGAACAGGCCTCTGTAACCAATTATTAAAGCTTGCAAGCCTTCCTCAGGCCCATAGATGGCATATTCCAACTATTTGTGTTCTGTGAAAGCAGCAGAGGGCTGGAGAGCAGAACAACCTAAAAGGCAAAACTGAAACTGAAATGTTTCTTCACAGGCACAAGAGAATAGCAGGGTTATTTTCCCCCAGAATTCAAAGGCAGAGAAGTGAGGAACTCAGAGGAGACTCAGCAAATGCTCACAATGGATTCTCAGCAGTTACCCTTTGTCTAACTATAGACAAGAAATGCAATGTGATGGCAAAAATTATTTCTGTTTTTCTGAGAACAAAAGCAACTGGAAAATGAGGCACTAAATGTAATGCAGATGGGAACTACAAGAAAAAGCACACCACCAATGAATCCTGGAAAAGCCACAGACTCTCCTCCATTTCTGCTTTTCAGTGATCTCAGCACTGCAATGGTCCTTGTTACATTGGTGAAGCTGTTGAAAGCTGATCCAGTGTTCCACCAGTGAGTGGCCTTCCTAGACAAAAAAAGGCAACACAAGGGAAAGAAAGAGGACTCAAGTCTGTTCTCTGTGAGAAATACCTGTTAAAAAGCCCGAAGAAGATAAAAGATGTGCCAGATGAAGTAGGACCCAGCTGACCCTTCTGGACCTTTCGTTTTGAGCTGCCTATGCCAAAATCAAATCCAAGAGTTTAAGTAAAACTAAAATTGTATCTTCCTCTCCTGCCTCAAATTCATGCAAATTATGCATGCAAACTCTCTGTAGAGGTTTAGGGAGCTGGGGACAAATAGAGAAGTAATTTGGGAATTAGGTATGGATGACTAAGCAGATTTGTGTGAAGAAAAGGAAAAGATCTTATGTTCTCAAAGCATTTTATAGGCAGAGCTAATTATTAGCATGCTGTGTCCATCAGAGCTGCATTCTGGTACTGAAAGGCTCACATGGAAACATGGAATAAACCAACCCAGCCTTCAGCAGGAGCAGCCTGGCGTAGAAGGGCTAGGGAGGATGCCCAGAGGATTTCTGATTACCCATATGCCCACCAGAGAAGTTCACTTCTAGCTCAGCAAAACTGATGTTGAGGTATATTACGTCTCACTGTGCAGTAAGAAGGAATAATGCTTCTTGCCATCACCGGTGGGGCCATTTCCAAGGTCTTCAGACAGATCCTTGCAGCTACAACAGCATTTATGGCAGGCCATGAAGCACTTGTGTGGCCAGGCCACATGGCACAGGGAAGGTCTTATCCATGCTGCTCATGGTAACCACCCCCAGTACAGCCTAGTTACATCTGCCTGCAAACTGTATGGCCTAGTTCTATTGTGCCCAATGTGGCACCTCAAAACCACCTTTGTTTTGAATTTCAGTGAATCTGAAAATGGATGTATTGCAGCCGGTGGGGGTTTCAATAGCAGGAGGCTGAAGTTTGCACGTGCATGCACTAGCAGCCTGAGAGTACAAAATGTTGTGGAGGTGAGTGGGACTAAAACCTATGCAATTACAGAGTTGTTCTTTAGAACACAAATTATTTAGCCCTTCAGAAGAGGAGCTCCAGACATTGTCCTCGAGAAAATCAGAGAACTTGTTGAAAAGGGAACCCGAGTAGCTCAGTATACCCTGTGCAGTGTGGATGTTTAAAGGACTACAACTCAGCTGCAGACCAGGCAAGAAAATTATCTGGCATTTTAAATTTACCCTGACCACTCTTGGCTCATAAGTTAGGCCAAATAACCCTTTGGCTCCACCCTTGTTAGGGAAATAATGCAGAGATCTGCCTGTACACCTCTTGGAACATATGAGAAACATATCTGCTGACAGAGAGCTCAGCAATGTAATTATAGTAAATGTCTGAGGAGTAATGCTATGCTGAGGAGTCAGCTTTTGTTGAGGTTTGTCACACTTTTTTTTTTTTTTTGGGGTTTTTGGGGATTTTGGCACCTCTGCTCCGTAAACAAAAGAAAAACTCGTGTTTTACAGAGCAAAGTTTGCTGTTGCAGGGTTAGAGGTACTTTTGCAATCTAAACTGCAATCCACATGCAGCAAAGCTCACCAAAACCAAATTAAATAAAGAGTGGATGGAAAAAAGTTTATATTGGAAATCATATCAATAACAGCATTAGAAAAGCAGGCCACATGCAAGAGTGCTGAGAATTCATCAAAAATTGTTCTGATGATCCTCAAATAACAAAGGCTTATTCTTCTTTGTTTTTGTAACACATGCTATGGTGAATTTTCCAGTGTCCTTGGAGTCTGCCAAGAATGGGAAAAAGCAAAAGAAAATTAAGGAAAGAGAGGGGAATGCACTGCAAATATGGGATGACAGAGGGCAGAAAAATGTAGAATGAACTTTGATATGGAACAGATGTACCCCTGCATTCCATAGGCAAAACCAATGCTGAGATTGCTCTAAAAATAATGCGAAAGGAAATGTCTCCTGTCTTCCTTTAGCTTTAACACAGAACCATTTCAAATATGGGTAACAGAATTGTTTCTAATAACCA
>VZRM01001729.1:345195-515419 GCA_013397955.1 Grantiella picta | reverse complement strand
GTTCACAGTCTTTACCCCCCCAATTTTTTCCCATGGAAGGAAAAGTGCAAAAAGCAGGCACAGAGAAATACACTCTGCAGCAGTGCTTCTCCAAATTATTTCTGGATTCAGACACTTTGTAAAGTGCCCTATGTTACCCTCAATCTGGGGATATTTGCTCTGTCTCCTGGAGATTAAACTACAGAGACATATTTAATGTGTTCTATTAAAGTGTTCAATTGACATAATATGCAAATATGGAAATTTTTTTTTTTTTTTGTATTGCAATAGCAGAAAATATAAAATCATAAGCAACGGCAAATTACATTATTCAAATATTTTCTCTTTTTCTAATAACATTAGAGATGATCCTTTCAAGCTGTTAACAGCACTCAGAAAGGGATGGGGGAGGGGGTGTCACAAATGATTTGATATTTGCACTGAATGCAAACCCATGTGAAAAGCTTGTGATGTTAACATTTCTGTTAATTCTGTCTGGGCAGAGAGTGAAATGCAGTTCTGGCCCTGTAAGAAATGAATGGCAGAAGCCACACTGACTTCAACAGAACTATTGTTTAACCCTTTGCATGGTTCTGCTTTATTAGAAACATCTGTCAAAGACACAAAAAGCTGTCAAGTAGATGAGAGGATTTGCGTTGTGGTTTTTCTTCTAGAAGTATATTGAATTATAAATGTGTGTATTATATATGTACGGGCTTACTGCATAGGAACATGTGTACATATACACTTGTATGTAAAGATATGATGCTTTGAGCTGCCTTTTCCATGGGTCAGAATGAGTTTATTTTAAAACTTTCAAAAATTAGTAGTAAGATGTAAAAAGCCCCATTGAATTAGATGAATAGCAAAACGAAATAAGAATCCCAAACTATGCAGCATCAGTTATTTTTTTCAAACAGAGGCAGATTTTTCAGAGAATGGGTTGTGTGTCATACATTACTCTTTTTTTGTCATTTATATGATTGAAGTCAGAAGTGTTTGCACTCTTGTATACAAAAATACTCTTCTCCAGCCCACTCTGTTCAATGGGAGCAGATGAAATGTTCCAGTAATGTTGCAAATTTGTGTATGCTTCCTGTATGATTTAATAATTTCTATTAGATGTGTTAAATAAGAGTCAAAATAAAAACCAAAACATAAGAGAAAAATAAGAATGAGAATAGTTACTGAAAACACATACAAGTGTCAAAAATGCTTCCTAAAATGTCTGGGGCTCCAGTGCAACATGCTGTTACCTTTCTGTGCCCTGGTGCACAGGGGCCAGAGGTATTGCAAACAGGACATGTTGGCCAGGCTGGGCTCACACAAGAGGATGTTTGATGAATCAAGCAGCCAAGGATGAAGAGTCACTTGAGAAGGGCCACAAGTGTTCTTGTACTAGGATACAACCCACAGCACCTTCAGAAACTCATGCGGAGTGGTGGCATGTCCTGCACTTCCATCTGAAACTCCTGATGGTGTCTCCAGTCAGGAAAAGAGACATGGGACCTTGCACTGGCTACTCTGTGGTTGTGCCCAGGAGCCCCAGTCAAACAGCTCAGAGGGCATGAGCAGCTGGTGGCATTTTTCCCCTCAGCTTTTTTACTAGCACCAGCTCCTGGAGACCAGGAGAGAAGCTATGAGCAAATCTGCACAGATGCAGCTGAAAAGATTCCCATATCAATGGGAGCTATCATGCTGGGACAGTGAGCTGTGATAGGGGAATCCCCACCAGACCTATGAAAGAGGTCCCCATGGAAGTCCCAGAGTGACCTATTTGGAAGGAGGTATTAAGAAAACAGTGAATTAATACAATACTTTTTGGTTCTGGACACACAAGTCTCATTGGATGAGTGCACAGAGATCCACCACACCTTCACAGCCTGCTCTGGACAATATTCCCTGAACAGAAGCACACAGTGGAAGCAGGATTAGGCTTGAGAACATCATTTAGGGATTAAGCTGAAATAAAACCTGCTCTATTGCAGTAAGCAAAGTATGATGTTTTATTTCACATGTGCTGGGGTGTGCACAAAAAGGGGCTCTTTGGAGCCCCCAGCAGCTGAATGAAATCGATTGAAGTGCAAAAAAAAGGAGAGAACAAAAAAAACCCCTGAAAACAAAGTAATTGCTTCCAGATGTTTTAAAATTGCCTTCAGAAATGAACAATCAAATCCTACAGGAGCAAGACACAATAACAGAGGCAGGAAGAGTCAGGAATATTTATGAAGAACACCGTAGAGGGCACCTCTTCTTTCAGCAGGGGCATAAAAGACTTAACAGCCCACACCACCCAAAAGTCTGTGTTTTAGATGCTGGCCTGCTATGGACTTTCAGACTGGCAGCCAGTTAAGTGGAAGGGATTGACATGCTAATTACAAATGAACACAGCCATGACAAGTGTTGTTGGCCACAAGTTTTTCAGGCCTTAATTAAACGTGATAAGACACACAAAGCCTTGGTTTATTGAACTGTCAGCATGAGGCCGCTGCCTGTCATTCATCCTTGTATGTGGTCTTATGACAAACAGGAAGGTAAAGTTACAGCCTTATTTCTCTTTTGACTAATTCAGTACATGAACTATTTGGTCTCCTCTAACTTTATTTCAAAATTTAGATTTTCTTATGATGTCCATCCACATATACGTTTTTTAAACTCTAAAACCCCCACATCTGCATTGTGCTTTAAACTGTTACAGGTCATGGTAGAGACCTTGGTCTGATGCCTGCAAGCTGTCCTCCACCTCCTGCCCTTAGAACAGATCCCAGGCTCAGGTAGCAGAGTGCTCCACTGTGCCTTTAGTCGCACACTCAGCATAAAAAACGGAACTGCCCAACACCATGTATAAAAAAAATACCTAGAAGGAGTTCAATTTACTAAATGGGATTTTTGAAGGACAGTGCCCCCACTCACAGCATACTTGAGCCTGAACCAAGTACCAGAGAGTAGTCTTAACATCCACTGTCCAAATGCAATTGAACAGAGCTGTTTTTCAAGAAAGCTGCACCCACTACAAATAAACAGTTTAAAACATTAATCCATATCTGTACCAGCAGGTACCATACTGACTTACATGCAGTATGTAAATAAATGAATGGAGTATTGAAGGAAATCAGAGAAAAGATATGGCAGCAGAAAAAAAAAATCAAATATAGATTTTTTTAAAATAACATTTACGTAGTCACGGTTTTTGTGTTGTGTTTATTGGTTTTGGTTTGTTTGGTTTTTTTAGATGAACGGCTGTATCTATGTATTCTTCATCTGAAAAGACAAGCAGAAAACAGAGGGCAGTATAGTTGAATGGGGTTTCTATACAGGGATCAATGTGGTTGGAGCACAGCTAGCTCTTCCATGCTAAAGTGGGGCTGGAGAGGTAATCTCTCTCCCTCTGGGGTAGATGTTTGTAACCACGACACCATGCCTCATCAGCCCGTAGCAAAAATAAAACGTGCTTTGTTTTCTGTGGTTCCAACAGGCAGCTGAGGAAAGGATTAAAGAGATTAAACCAAGCTGAACCGCGGGAGTAATTGTTTCTGATGATGGACCACGCATTTGCCCACCCTGGAGCTCAGCAGCAGGTCCCTCTGCACAGCGGGGAACTCCCTGAGCACACGTGCAGCAGTGAGGGGAAGGGCAGCAGGGATGACACACAGTGTCTCCAAGCTCATGTTCACCATCTTCCATACTGCAGAAGGATAGCTCCTTCTTGTAGAAGGGACTGAACTGTTCCCCTTTAGCAGCACCCCAAAGCTGGTGTGAGGCTGTTTCCTGGTACTGCACTCACATGCTGGCATGGTGCAACTGCACCTCTGGGAGGTGCAGCACAGCAGATCTGCAGAAAGGAGAACAGAGTGGAGGGACTGTGCAGAGAACTCCTTTATCACGCTTACAGACCCAGCTCTCTGCCATTCTGTCCACTTCAGGGTTGTTACTTCTGATACAGGTTATGCACAAGATATTCCAGGTCTGGTTTTGTAGCATGCTGCTTCTCTCATAACATGAATGGCCAGCTATTACCAATGATGAAGTTAAAAGGTAGAGCCTGGTCATGCCAGGCAGTTTCACCCCAAAAGCTCAGAGAATTACTTGTTCTTCCACCTGCTTATTCAGTCTTTGCTCTGAGTGGGGGAAAGTTATATTTAAGTAACTTATATTTCTACAGAATGTCTTAAGCAAAAGGAATTCTTACTAAGTGTCTTTATGACAAAGGTACTATAACTTACTTTCAAGAAAAGTTAAGATCATAGCCCAGCTTCTCTTTTAATGGCTACAAATTCATTAAGATAGGTTATATTTGGGTCTAAATTTGTTGACGTCATCTGTATCACTTTCTAAGGAATCCTTACATCTGACGTGTAAAGGTACATTCAGGACATCTCCATCACACTACATTCACAACTATTCTGTTGGTATCTGCCCCGTTCTGAGTTTGGTGCTTCCTCATGAGACTGGCAGGCCAAGTTCAGCAAGAGTTGCCCCCTTGGTTGGCTAATGATGCTTCTGGTGCTCCGCAAAAGCCAAATCCTCCAGTGTAAGAGACTCCTGATTCCTAGAAGGTGTTTTTTCTGCATGGGGAGGAGATGCAGCCTGAAGTAACTTGTGCTGTGGCACTGTGAGTTCATGCCAAGGATAAGGTGCCTTGGTTCTGGGCAGCCCTAGCCCAATGATCACCTAGACAGCAGCCCAGCCTCTTCTTTTTGGCAGTTTGATGATGCTGGCATTACATCCCCTACTAAGCAAGAAGAGCAAAACCAGACATCCGTTTTCCCTCCCCATCTTTAAAGTTTCATGTCTTCCTGTCACCAGATTGCTCTCTGTACCTTTCCCTGACCAGAAGGACACAGGTTTCAAGCTCACAGCCCACAGGTTGTCTCTGGCTCCCAAATAAAGGTGGGTGGCTCCCAGTTCCTCACCCAGCCCTTTACACCTGCTCCCCATCCCACCACAAAGCACTGAATACACTTGCTTGGCCTGGGCGTTTGTGGTCACTTGTGGACAGAAGGGCAGCGACTCAGCCTCTTTGTCCCAAGGAGGAAAACTTCTGCTCCAGGGAGACTCATGATGAATGGATAAGTAAAACTTCCAAGTGAGAGAAGTCCAGTGTGTTACCTGATTTAGCAGAATAGCTGACATAGAAAAAAACAAGAGGACCCCAAAGATTCACAGACACCATCCTCTCTAGTGGAGTTAAAGTTGATTCCAAGTTTTTCCCTATACCTCACCCTTTGACAGTCTGTTAATACTCCTGAGACTAACCACAGCAAAGTCAGCTCCGTTACTGTCTGCTTTCAGACATGCTCAGGGATACCCCAATGGTTGACAGCATCTCTCAATTTCCCTCCACTTGTATTAACACAGCCTGTGACTGTCATGTGTTTTCCAGCTAGGTTTCTGTTATATCAAATAAATCATGCCAGAAGCAACCCCTTCATTGGCCTTTGCCTCCCTGTTATGCTGCAGGCAAAGTGCCTGGGATCCTTCCCTCCGGAGCCAAAGGCTTTGACCTTCTCCCATCAGCAGCTGGCATTAAAGTGGTTGTGTCTCTGCAGCAGTTGTGTAACAGGAGGAAAGGAGGACTGAAAATGTCCTCTAACTGAGCTTGCTCCCGCCCCTTTGATGCCTAGTTTAATCTTTCTGATACAAATTCTCCCTCTTGAAAGAAAACTGTTGCTGTTTTAAACAGCTCTTGCTACACTGTTAAAAGCAGCATTTGAAAGCAGATGCCATGGCTGCGCAGCTGGACTTCCCCTTTAACTGTTCAGAGCTTATTTCATGGGTCATCTAAGCTTGGATGGTCTCATGCCTTTACAGGCACTCGGGAGAGCCAGGACTGATAGCAAGAGGAAGAGGAAAAACTTAATATTGCTACAAAGCACATAAACACTTCACTTTCCCTGTCTGAACAGCTCTCCTGACGTCAACGGGAATTGAAACTAGAGCACAGTTAAATACAGTCTTACATGTTTGCACGATTTAGACCTTAAGCAAGCAATGGTTGTTCCACCTAGAAGGAATTGTGTTAGTTTTTCAGGGAAGGCAGGCAGAATTGAGCAATACAAGATAAAGGTTTTGTGCAGTGAGACACAAGCCATTATCAGCACAGAATTAAAAGGGAAAAGTGATAAAGATCCCAGTGATTTTTCTAAACTCAGGGTTGACTAAATTTCTATGAATCCTGAACAAGTCTTTTGACAGAATAATTAGTGTGAAGATGTCTGCACAAACCAGAGAATATTGATAAAATAAAGACATTCCCCATGCAAGAAGTGAAATTCATTATTTCTCTTTAGAATCATTTCTCTGTCTCTCAGATACAAAACTCCCTGTGCATCAGTCCTGATAGTCCTTCTGTTGTAATCTAATATCTTTATTTTGCACTCCAGGTTCTTCTCCCCCACTTTCTATATGGGGTACTGAGTATAAGAGCAAAAAGAATTCCCACCAACCTACTAGTTGATCAAAATGCTTTTTCACCATAAACAACATAAAAGCAGGACCATGAGGAAACACAGATGCAAAAAGAAAAATAAAACAAACTCCCAAACCACATGTAGATTCACTTTTCATAGGGGTAATTCCACTGTTTCGAGTTTGAAGATTAGCACAGACTTAGGTGCCACAACCGAATGCAAACCAAATTTCTCAAGGAGCTTTCCTTTTCTAGAACTGTGGCCTAATGTTCCCATGAAATACCTTATAGCACAGTGTAGAGAAAGTATTGAAAATGATAGAAACATATAATATACAATATATACCTCCATTCTTCCAAATACCTACCACTTACTTGTATAGATGGTCCCAGTTGGTTATCTGGGAGAGATGAGCAAGTGAAGAAGGTATATAAACAAGGAAAGGGGAAAGGTCTGCCAGAAAATCCTTTTTCTCATCCCTGCAGTGAACACACATTACACCAAGAAAATCTCCTCAGGAAAGGAGATTTTTTTACTCCTAAAGACAGTGAAGAGCAACTCTGCAAAAAAATCCAGGGAGAAAAACAGCATGACTTCCAGCTGTTCAGTGCCTTCACCAATCCTTGGGACATTTGGAGAGACAGCAAAGCCTTTTCACAAGACAGCAGAACAAGGTCACATTTGCACTAACCTAAGAGAATTGCTGATCTACTGATGACAGTAAATCAAGAGCAGATAAGAATAATAAGAAGGGTCATTCCTGCAAGCTTTTCTGTTTGCTACCACTGTCCAAATTTTTCATGTGATGTAGCTGAGGACACCTGATGTCCTCCTGCTACTTTGAGGTCAACAGCCTTTAATCACAAGCAGCTGCATCTGGACAGGTTCCGATGGTTAATCGCCAAACTCCTTGAGAGGTCCATGTTATCCGGTTAATCCATTTTGAACTTCATCCCTTGCAGGTGAGTAGAAGCCTTGCTTTTGTAGAAGAAGCTCTTATCTATAACTGTTCCTTCATTTTATGGATATTTTTGCTGTCTCCCAGGTGCAGAATACCCTGTGCTTGTCTCCTGCCAACCTTTTATTCTAGTCTAGGTTTATTCTATTCTCCATATCCTCCCATGGCACTGCATATTGATCAACTGTTTCCTGGTAACAACTGTATTTTCTTAGCTGCATCAGCTGTGCTTTGCAGTTTGAAACGCCTTGTTTTCAGTGCACACATCATGAGAAACAATAGCACACATACAACGTTGTCAGCAGTCAGACTGTGGTATCCAAGGCATGATTAAAGGATACCCCTAGGCTAGAATATTGGTTGGCAAAGGCTGAGTTGTCAGCCTCAGCCTTAAATACTAAGGAAAACTGCATCATCTGCATGCCACAGGAAGCCTAATTATGCATCTCCTACACATTTGTCACAGCAAGAACTTTATCTCCAGGTTACAGTCAAGAAATAAAATCAAGAGGTTTAGTGACTTCTAGACCAGCAATATTCAACTGATATCCCCCCGTGGCATTTGTAGCCTCACCAAGAGGCTCCTTGGGGAGTGGCATACTTCAACCTGCCCTCCTTCCCAGGAGTGCCTCAAGACCAGGCCGCCTTTGCCCAACAGCTATCCTGGCCATGAGTGTGAGTAGTCTCTTAGGCAAGCCTAGATTGCTACTGCCTTTTCTGCTCTGGTCTAAAGTATTTGTCTTTAAAACGTTTGCTGGAAGCTTCTTCACCCAGCTAACACCAGTTACTCACACTTAAGTGAGTTAGTAAACATTCACATCAGCATTAAGGCAACAACAACATTATAATCTGCTTATTTATCAGTATGCCTCATTAAAAGTAAGCAAATAATTATTTCCAAGGGTGTATTGCAGTCATTTACATACAAGGTGAGTTAATGCTACTGTAGAGAAAGCTCACATGAACCAGAGAAAGGAGCTGTCTGGAAGCCACACTGAGCCTGAGCACAGTAACCAGGTTACACAGCAAGCCTGTGCTAATCAGCAAGGGTGAATTTGCTTTTGCTCAGGTGCCAGGGCAAACAGCCTGGCAAAGGCCTCACAGGCATCTACCTCAGTTGCTTCAGTGATGTTGCTTGCCTTGCTTGGTAAGTTTTGCCATGTGTATGATGTTCTTGAAGGCTGCCTGGCTGAGATGAACCTAAATAGTTCTGAATGCAAATGATCTCCTTTAAATGCCATTCTTCTTGTCTTTCCTTGAGAGGACTCAGATAACTGAAGCAGCTCATTAAGTCCATGATACTGCCCAGTACAGATGAAATTAGGAAAGCAATGTTAGCTTTCTCCACGATTTCGTAGCTAAGAAAATAGCTTAGAACAGAGCCCAGGGAATTGGTGCCCTACCCTACAGAAGTCCATGTGCAAATATGTACTTTAGGAGCAAAGCTATGGACAAGTATGGAAAACTTCAATTACAGGTTTTCTTCTTACCAGGATACCAACTTTTTGCTATGAACATCATATGTAACCCAGACAGCTTATCATGGTCTTTTGTTGCCAGAGCTGGCATTTCAGGATGAAGGACTTCTTGCAGGAGGCCTGGATACAGCCCTTCCCATGAAAGACAAGGGCCAAGGACTTAGAGGGAACTTGAATTCCTCCATACACTTTTACTCCTTCCTTTGTACATCTAAATGTGTTATCAATGGCAGGGAGTGTAGATTAACTGAGAAATGTGAGTAACAGAAACCTGATACAATCCTAGCTTCTCAGCTGACACCACACAGCAGGAAGAGCACCTCAGCTCCTCTAAGAACACAGAAAAAGTACATTTATGAATCCCCAAGTTAATCAAAAATAACAGAATGGAAATGAGCAATAAATTATTTTACAGCATTATCACAACCTGGTATTTAGAATGAGGTACAAATATTATCAAGGAAGACAAACTCACACTATCTTAAAGTCTGCCTAAGAGCCAGTGACAGCAGTTATCTGGAAAAAGTTAATTGCTGTTAACATCTGTCACATGTTCCTCCTCTGAGCTTTCTGCTCAGTGCAGTTTTTTTTAAGAGATGAGACATTTTGCCAACTAAACTTTGATGCTATAGAGCCACTCACCTGCCATGGAGTACTTTAACCCAGGGCACCCTTTGGGGCCATTTTGAAGCAGAACAAATTTGTCTGCCCAGCTCTTCCCTTCTCCTATATAGTCTCTGCGGGAAGTGGAGTGTCGTGGCTGTTTTTCAGGCGTCCTTCTACAGGGATGTAACTTCAAAGCTCCATGATTGGTGAGGAGTTCCCCCCACTATTACCCTATCAGGTTTAATAGCAGTCAAAGGGTATTTACACTCGGTGGTGAATCCCTGGCCTTTGGAAATGTCTTATCACAGAGAGGACCCAGATAAGTTGGGAGAGATTTCATGTTATGGTTTTTGTATTCTGCACTGACTATGTCTTTATATTAAAGGAAGATCTTCATAATGCAAACTGAAAGAAGGTGGTCAACTTGCCCCCTTTCACCAGTAACAGACAATAGACTAGTCCATGGATGATGAAGAAATTATGCCTACCTCTGTCCTTGAGAATTCCTCTGACCAGCTCAGGCATAACAGTCTTCCATAACACTGTGGGAAAGGACCTCAGTGCATTAACATGTTTGGTAGCATGAAGAACAGCATAGGAGTATAAAAAGGCATTTGCTCAGAGGAGAAGAGTAGATAGTGGGACAGAGGACACTTCCACTGGCCTAATGGATTTCCACTTTCTATTTTATGAAGAGCCATTGCATCATAACAGATGGAACTTCTGGTGCAATGGCTGATGCTGTCGCATGGAGCTTATAGAGTTAAAGCGTATCACTCTGGGTCCATCTTCTCTCCCCAGCAGACAGGGCTCTCTGCACTGTTTTAGTTGTGCCCTTGAAATATGTTTAGTCAACCTTCCTAGTAGTAGCTCTGCTCAGGCTGAGGCTGAATTTTTAAAGTTATGAACCATATGTGGCTGAAGGGAGTTTCTACCTCCTCACAGCTGCATGTGATTTTCCCCACCCTGTGGTCAGCCAGATGCTGACAGCACCAACCATGGTCATCATCAATCTTCAACAAGTGTCTAACAGTCTGGTAGGAAGAGGTTAAGAGAAAAGGAGTTAGAAATCCTCCCAGCCACACATCTATTTCTGTGTATGCACAGTGCCTGGCATGGCAGTGACCCTGATCTAATTTGGCCTCCCTGTGGCAATATCTTTTAAATGTCATTACTTTGAAAATAATGATGTTGATGTTTAATGAAAAAATGATCCCAGGAAGAATAGCATAGTAGATTTCATAAGCTAAGGGAGAGCTTTAAGGTAACAAGCCTGACATGAGTGTTTCTTCAGGGCAGAGGGTTCTGGGACCTGCTGGGACCTTATGCGTGTGGTTTGCTTCTGCTCAGGTGGGTTTTTACAACTGCCCAACCAGCACACATCTCAAGAGGATTTGTCTTTTTATGATCTTCACTTAAAATGAAGGACTCAGAAGAGAAGGAGATCCTGCCCCCTAAAGGAAAAGGCCACCCACTCTGCAAAGGGACAGCAGTACAGCAACCTGAGTGAGGACCACTCCAGCCCCAAAATGAGCTGCTGTCTATCCCAGTGGTGGTAGGGTTCCTTCTTTACTAAAAAATTTTAGTGGTGCTTTCTGTGATGAGAAAACATATCTAGACAGAAGCAGATTAAAATCCTTTTCTTGTTTCACCCTGCACAGTGCACACTGCAATGATTATATGAAGATAACATTGAATAACTAGTCCCCTGGGACCATGATACTATGTTATACAAATCCTGTCTTCAATCCACCCTGCAACTGCACAGAAACTATTCCAATCAGGCTAAATGCAGTGAAAGGATGTTTTTCATCTGTATGTCATCACTTAGTCTTTCTATATTTTGCGGCTATTTAATGCTTTGCACACTTTCTTTCAAAATGTTGGATGTGCTTATCCCTCTCCAGGCAGTTTTCCAGACACTCTTTTCCAAGCCTGTAGCATTGCATGGGGTTGTTTTAATGCAAGTGAAGGACTTGTGTGCATCTCAGTGGTGTAGACCATTTCTGCTTGGATTGTAGGTGCTTCATTCTGCTCCCCATTTTTGTCTTCCAGCTCAGGGGGCTGAGCACACCAAGGACAGCTAGTCTTACTATTAAACACTGAGGTAAAGGAGGCATTAAGTATCCCTGGAGTTAAATCCAGTTTGTGACCCGTCACAAGGGGTGTCACCCAGGGCTCTGCACTGGGGCCAGTCCTGTATAATGTCTCTGTTGATGACCTGACAAGGAGATCAAATGCATCCTCAGTCATTTTGCAGATGACACGAGGTTGTGTGGGAGTGTTGATCTGCTGGAAGGCAGGAAAGCTCTGCAGAGGGATCTGGACAGGCTGAATCGATGGGCTGAGCCAATTGTGTGAGGTTCTGCAAAGCCAAGTGCCAGGTCCTGCACTTGGGTGACAGCCACCACAGGCAGAGGTAAAGGCTGGGGACAGAGTGACTGGAAAGCTGCCGGTGGAAAAGGACTGTGGGTGCTGTATGACAGTGGCTGAACATGAGCCAGTGTGTGCCCAGGTGGCCAGGAAGGCTGATGGCATCCTGGCCTGTAGCAGGAATAGTGTGGCCAGCAGGAGCAGGTAAGTGATCATCCCTCTGTACTCAGCATTGCTGAGGCCTCACCTCAAATCCTGCGTTCAGTTTTGGGTCCCTAACAATGAAAAGGACATTGAGGTTCTGGAGTGTGTCCAGAGAAGGGCAACAGAACTGGTGAAGGGTCTGGATCAGAAGTCTTAGGAGGATCAGCTGACGGAGCTGGGGGTGTTTAGCCTGGAGAAAAGGAGGCTCAGGAGTGGTACTTTTTTGCTTTCTGCAACTACCAGACGGGAGGTTGCAGCAGGGTGGGGTTGGTCTCATCTCCCAGATAACAAGTGCCAGGATACAAGGAAATGGTCTCACGTTGCACAAAGGAAGGTTAAGATTAAATATCAAGAAAAATTTCTTCACTGGAAGGCATTTGAACAGGATGCCCAGGGAAGTGGTGGAGTCACCATCCCTGAAGGTGTTTAAAATATGTGTAGATGTGCCACTTGAGGACATGTTTTAGTGGTAGATTTGGCAGTGCCATGTTAATGGTTAGACTCAGTGATCTTAAAGGTCTTTTCCAACCTAAGAGATTCTATGACTCTGTGTCATAAGGTGGAATGCTGTCTCAAATTTTTTTGTGAGGCTTTCAGCAAACTTCTCCTCTGCCAGCTCACCTTGGTGAGTCATGATACCCAGCAGCTGAGGGGCACATTGTATTTGCAAGTGCTTAGTACAGTTTCCCCTGAACCATAAAGCTCAAGACATATTTTGTGATTTGTTTTTTTTCTTCTGGCCACACCCTGGGAACAGTCACCAAACAAGGCTTTAAGAACTAAGGGCAGGGACATCTCTCCTCAGGTGTATTTATTCAGAAGCTGGCACAACAAGGTTTTCAGGTGTAATTTAATAATTACTTGCTACTAATAATTACCATCTGTGAACTAATCATCATGTAGGATAACTTTAACAATTGGTTAGTCCAAAAGGTGCTGCTAATGCCAGGCACTCTGTTTACTCAGGGATTCTACCTAGCAGCCCTGTGGAGCTCCCTGGCCACGTGGCTGGCAGATGCATGCTGGCTAGTCCTGCAGCTGGGGAGAAGCTATGTCAAAGCCTTCATTCCCTGCCAACAGCAGAAATTGGCTGCTGGAGCAGGCTGGACCAGACTCAGTGGCAGCCAGCTATTCCCAGCTTTGCAGCGGCTCCACAGTTCCAAACCATCGAAATTAAATGTCAGTCTGACTGAGTTGCTTACACCAGAAATGCTAAATTATAGTGTAAGCAAACCTCCAGAAGACTTGAATTGCTTAGATGGTAATTTTACTGTCTCTGGCATCCCATGCATGCTTCCATCATGGTTTTCCTAATAAGACATCCTTGTTGTTTTTTGTTTGATTGAAGAGTCCATGCAACCTCCAAATAAATATGCACGTGCTTAGTTACTATATAGAAATTTAGGTATTTAATCTATGCATATATGTTAATGTATTTGCATATACAGAGCCACTGTATGTAGCTGATAATGTGACTGATACATGTTGCCCCCAGAAATTTAGGATTGCCTCATTCAAGTTACAACTGTGTGTTTGGATTCCTGCCTGTGAAGCCCTGTTGCACACAAAAAGTGTTACCAGCATTAAAGTCTCCTTGGTACACAGGGCTTCAAGTCAGAGGCAAGGTGCTCTCAGCCCAAACTGTACCTGCTGGAAAGTGTTCCTGAGCTAGGCAAGGCTAGCAAACCTGCAGGTTGTGGCTCTATCCTCGTACAAATATGACCAGAAATATTAATATGTTTTAGCAAAACACGCTAAATAAGATAGATAAGAAACCATGAAAAATTCTGGAGTACATGAGTTATTTTGGCACCACAGTAGAAGTGAAGTACATCTTAACTTTTCCACATGTGCTCCTAGACTACAAATTAGGAGTTCATCTACAGTGACACTTAAGTGTCTTCTGTAAAATATTCACTCCAAGTTCAATCAGTTATGAGTCACTGGAAGGTATTAATGTGGCATTTGCAGGATTAAGAGAACACTCTAGTCCCAGTCCAGAAAAGAGGTTAAGGCTCATGCCACTGAGCTCTGGTCTCTGGCCAGCCTGATAAAAGGTTTTTAGCTTGTGTTGTACCAAACGGTGGCTGAGCAGTCTCTGAGCTGGGGATGCAGCACTAAGGCTGCTGCTGTGTGCCCTGTTGATCCCCCATCAGCCGCAACCCCTCTGATTCCCCATGCACCTCCCTTCCCCGTCAGGCAAGGGGCGTTTAGGAGTGCTCTGGGGAAGAGGTGTGTGGAGAGCAGGTTAAGCAGGTCAAAACAGTAAGCCCTGGTAATTCTTCTCAAGCTCTCTGTTGGTTTAACACTGGCTCCCAGTGTTAATGCAAGGTGGGACAGGAGCAATGAAAGCCTCCTGGTGAATTCTTCACCTGCTGTAATAACCTGAACTAATCTTCTGGCGTTCACTGCTCCTTTATCTCTGGTTATGAATAAAACAGATCCTTGTTGTGGCTGCTAAGCTTAACTGCCATAAACCCAGTTTTGTTATGCTTCAGCATCATTTACAAATAAGAAACAAAGTGCCTATTCATACAGAAGAGAAGCACAGAATAAAAAAGAGGCAGATGAGAAGGGATTCTTTGTGTCCTCGGAAATTAGGCTCGGGATGGAATACAGGGATTCCCTCACTGGTGGGACACTGGCATGTTAGACTGACATAGGGGAAGAGCCTGACTTGGCATCAGCTGGGCCCTGTAAGATTCCAGCTATGTGCTAACTCTGGGTCTGGCTGGGAGATGTACAGCCAAGTACCATGGGCTGGAGGTTCAAATGTCAACTGGCACTGTAGTCAAAATCATACAAACATCACCCCTGGGCAGAAACCTTACTAGGTTCCTATTAGCAAACCCCTGCATAGTGCTGGTGAAATAAAGGCTAAGACAAGCTTAAGCTGATACTTAAAAGATGTTACGGGCCACATCCTTCTTGGAAAGAGCTGCTCTTCAATAGCTCTAGCTGACACAATGCAGCATAATAACTTGGCTTTTCTTTATTCAAAGAGAAACCCAGGAAAAAAGTTCTTGGAAAGTTATGGAAAGCTCTATGAGCCCCCAGGCCAGAGGTCTGACTGCAGTTAAATATGTTGCAGTTAACCTTAATTGCAAATCATAAAGGGATGCCTGTGCAGCCCACTGCAGGTACAGCAATATATTCGAGCCAGGAGAAAATGTCCCAGAGTCTGTGCACACCAGCCTGGGTGCTCTGGGCATAGGTTCTGCAGATGGTGGCATTTTAGCCCATCTCCCTCTGTGTTGCTCTGTGTTCACTTCGGTAAAACCTATAATTTGTGCATGGAATGGCCATTTCCTTGAATGCTATGAAGCAATTGAATTTAATTTTCTAATTTGTAGTTTCAAATGCTTGTTTGCACAAGGAGCCATGTCTGTGGGCAGGGGGATTCAACCACGCAAGCACAGACTGCTGCACATCTGGACTGTGGGATTTGAGAATCACCAGCAAAACAACAAACCTCACAAAAAGGCTTCAGAAAATAGCATGACCTTTAAATGGCAATATTACTAATAGAAAAAACAAAGGGAAGGAAACAAGGAATCATTTAATGCAAGTGGATTTTCAAATATAATGTAGTTCATTAAAAGTTAATTTCATTTTATGTTAATTTTTTTTAGCTCACATCTGTTGCAGATATCCACAGGACTGATTTAACCTGTCAACTTGGGCTGCTTTTCCTTGCAGTCCTTTACATCAATTACAAAATCCTACCACACTGTAGTGCTACACATACAGTTGCTCCCTTTGGAAAGCTGCAGGGAGAGGATGAGTTTTGCAGAATGGACACTGGTCATGTTGCTCAATGTACAGCAATGAGACCTATAGATTCTCTGCTGACAAGAAAACATCTCCAACATAAACAAGACAGAGCCTACCCAGAGTAATAATTTGTCTTAATATTGGCCCATGCAAAATTTTCTGTGGAAATGAAGATGCAAAAATACTTCCAGAAGTCCTAGCTGAAATTTAAAAGATCATTGATCACTGGTCTCTGTTCCTTCATTTCTTGTATGCTCGTGACTAGCTGAAGTCTGCTTTTCACATTGGTTTGTGATAAGTGAATTTTAACTCTGGAAGAGTCCTCACTGGAAAATTACACGGAGAACTCAAAAAAAGGAGACTCAAAAAAGAGATGGTTTTTTGAAGCCAGGTTAGACTTTTCAAAGCTGATGTTCTGCATTGTGATGATTTCATATGAATGTAGTACTGTAACACTGTAGGAGTGTTAGAATTGTGATCTGGATGCACTGGGTACCCTTAACACAACTATCAAATGGAATGTGCAGCGATTTAAATTAACGAATCACTAATATCCTGCTCTTTCAAAGAACTCCATTTACTGTAATAAGACTTCACAGAAACACATGGACACATGCCTGCTTATTTAGCGGTGTGGCCTAAAAGCCTCAAACAGGACTGTTAAATTAAACAAGAACAAATATCTGATACATTAGTTCCAGTGGTGGGCTTTGTTATCTCAGCACCCAAGTGCTGCATTTCATATGCACTCATTTTTCAAAGCAGAGTACCTATGGCAGACTTACATGGCTCTTAAAGGGAAGGCTTTGACATTTAAAAGATTTCCATTTTTTCCTATTCTGAAATCTAAGCCTGACAGACTCATGGACTAAATTAATTCCTTAAGCCCTTTGCCCAGTGATAAAACTTATCTGAAGCAGAAAATGGAAATGCACAATGTGCTTTATAAAGCTGATCAAACATCCCCCAGAAAGTGCTGAAGCAATCAGAAATTAGTGATCTGCTCCCATGGATAGGAAAAATGAATGTTTTAATTGCATCAATTATTCACCACCAATTATTTGTGAGAAGCCTTTCATGTCTGGGTGGTTGGAGAGCCTATCTATGCATGTTAAAATCAGCTGAGTTTTCTATTATTTTTCTGTGACCACCAAGTTAGCTGTGCTGACGGTTCAAATCAGAGATGGAGCAGCCTGTCCAAATTTGGAGCTGGCAGCTGCTGTGTGGCTCCTTCCCTACTGAAACTCATAAGTAATTGAAAGTGTGGTAGAAAACTGATGGTCTTTAAAAAAAGGGAAACCAGACAATCTCCTGAAGGAGACAATGTACATATATGCTGTATTTTAACATACTAATACATTATTATGCAGCAGAAGACAGCACATGCAGAGGATGCTAACATGAGCCATTTCTTCTTGTTATTCTTCCACTAAGGTAAAAAATAACTTTGTCACTGACTAATCCATCAGTCTTTTCACATCTATTTCTACCTACACACAATGTGTTTTTGGGGACCTGTGTTTTTGTTAAATTGTTCATTGCTGCTGAGGAAAAGCAGCGCCCACCAGGTTAACAGGAAGGGAGCTCATCTCTCCTCAGTGATTCTCCAACCTGTGGGAATCCCTGTGTAGTACCTGTGCTGCTGGATGGCTTGAAACAGCTTGGAAGGGGAGTTCATAGTCCAGACTATTGTATTTTTGGTGTCCTTTACAGACTTGAGGCTGAATTTCTTCTCAGTTAATATTAATGGGCTTGCATGTGTTGACATGAGGACAGAATGTGACCTGGGAAATGTCCAACTATGCTACCTAAAGGGGTGAATGTTGGTGTTGATCAATCAGCCATCTTGATGACACTGTTTGCCATAGGTGAACCTGAGATATTTACGTGACACCAGGGAGCAGTCCCTGCTTGGTGGCTGCTGTGTCTGGCAGGGATAATCTGCATCATTTCACATGAAGCTGATTCCTACAGCACATCCTAACATGTGAAACAGCCTGTACAGACCTGGTATCTCCAGAAAAAAAAAGCAGTATGTCCTTTTCCCAGGCTGTGTCCTGAAACAAACTGTGTTTCCTGCAACGTTGCTCTCAGCCTGCTGTGGCTGGCAAGAAGAGCTCCTATCACATGTAACCCATGTCTGAACCCCAAATCCCCCTGAGATGAAGTTGCTATGCAGTGATTGAAGACTCCTTAAGCAGAGCAGGAAGAGATCAGAAAAACAAGGAAAGTCTATTTGCAAAGCTTAGGAAAGACATGGTGTAGCTGGGGCAGGAAAAGCAACAGCTGAGCGGCAGCCGGAGGCACTGCCAGGCTCTGAACCTCTGCAAACACTTTAAGGCTTGTCAGACCTGCCAGGTGCCCCTGAGCATGGGATGTCCTTCCAACACAGTGGGATGATCCAGGGAGAGTGGCTACATATAACAATACTGCCTCAGTGCTGTCTATGGTCACTAGAGCTTCTCTACAAGTTGGTGAGACTTAGTTGCTACTTCCTTCCCAAATTTATCACTATAGGAAGATTGCTGATATTTTCCTATACCAAAGTGATAAATGTTTGTATGTGTTTAGTATGGCATTAGAGCTGGATTGTAATGGGTTTTTTTATGAAAAGCTACAGTTGGACTTAATGATCTGAAAGGTCTTCTCCAACCTAAATTATTCCAAGATGAAATTACAAAAATTAGCATGAACAAATAGATTGATTGTGAATGAATTTCTGCTGGTTTTTCAATTCATTTCAAAAAAATGAATTGTAGAGAAAAGCTTGAAGTTCAATAAAGGATAAATATCATTCCACTGATGTGAGTTTTCCCCTCCCTTTGAAGGCTTTTGGTGCTGAGCCATCAATTGTGTACTGCTGATGCACCTCTGTAAGGTATGGAATATAAGGAAATGTATTAGGGGAAAGCCATGTGACAGATGCCATGGACTTTTGATTCCTCAGCTACCTGCTTCAACTGGGGCCACAGCATCTTTCCAGACAGTGACTCGGGGCTCCATGCTTTGGGATGAGGTATTGTGCATCTTCCTTTCCAAATTCCCTCCAGAAGAGAGGCAATGCTTTCTCCACTGTTGGGGCATTTTTCCTGGATTGCTTTGAAATGCTAGAGGTACAAGGAATTTCCTCAGCTTGTGTGCTGCAGCTCCTCACACATAGCTTTTGGAGGTCTCATGTGGTCAGGAGCAGCCTCAGCAATGTGGTTTCCCCTGACTGAGTCCAAGCAATGTCCACTCCTGCTTCCAAAGGCCCAGCAGGTTCAGGAGGACTTTTAAAAACTAGGAATGTGCCCAACAAAATATATATTTAAGGTTACAAAAGAGGACACCCCCAGCACCAGCAACCTCAAAGGCAGTGGAAATAAGTTGAGAGGAAAGTCTCAGGCATCTGTCAGGACCATGCTTGATGCCATCCCTTACACCCTTCTCTGTGTGGACTGAAAAGCTGTACAGCTCCCTGCTTCATTGAGCTTGAGCTGTCATGGGAGCCTGATGAGATTTTAACCAACACCCTAGCATCTCCCAGACGTATCCTCAGTATAGGGGAAGAGCTGCTCTTCTTGACAGAGGTGCCTAAAGGTGTGAATTTAGGCAAGGATGCATGTTTGGTGATGGCATGGCATATTCCTTGCCTTGAACTAGCATACTCTCACCTTTCTTTTCTTCTTTCCACCTGCCTGACTGGATTTCTATGTCTCCCAGAGCAGTGAATCAAGGAAGAGCAAAGCTTGTGGATGCAGCAGCCAGTAGGTTTCAGAAACAGACGGCAGGATAGAAAGAGTCCCACAGATTTTTTTAAAGTGGAAAAACAGAGCTAAGATGCAAGGGGGCAGTGAGAGAAGGAAAACCTAAGAGATTTTACAGCTGTAAAGCTAGCTGCACGATCTGGTGTGGCCTGATTCATTAGCACTGCATGCCAGGTGTTGGAAGTAGCACTTCTGGATCCCATCAGCAGGAGAGGGGAAATAGCGGCCAGGGCAAACATAGGCTAAATTTCACAGTCAGCAAGTCAGAAGGCAGAACATGCACGATATTTTATTGGAACCTAAAACTAACACCTACAAGACATTTTAAAATCAGGCAATTTCTAGCTCTTAAAAATTAAAACACTGCTTTCTGGACATCATTAATGGCAAGCCCATAGAATCTCCCATTGTTTAGACATGAAAAGAAATCCTTTCTCTAAAGACTGAGGGGTATTGGACAGAGATGGTTAAATAAATTCTAGAATGAGTCTCTAAATGTCATCTTGTTATTGCATCAATCATTTAAGGTTCTTGTAATTTGCCGCCCATATTAGCCTTTTATGCCTTATGATAAAAGTATAGATAGGAGCTATCAATGGATTTTCTTGGAATCTCCTACAGCCTAAACCCAAGATCACTCTCAGCTTAGTGACCAGGAAATGTCCCAGATGCATTTCCATGCTCCTGTGCACATTTACTAATCAGGAAGGCAGAAACAGTTACCTCTGATGATCTCATTAATTAGGTCTTAGGCAAAAAATCAAGTTATTGTGGCACCTTGGCAGGCTGCACATAACATCTGAGCCATCGCGTGTGTTGTCTCTGCTTGCAGGAAGAACTGAAAAAAAACTCATTGGCCTGAATTTCATGTTCATTCGTGTGTTTCCCAATGATCTGGTTAGTGTGTCTGAAAAGGCACTGCTCGTCCCCTAACCTGAAGCAACTGGCTGCCTTTGCTCTGTCTCTCAGCTCAATCAGGGCTCATCTAATTCCCAGAGATTCTACATTCCTTCGGGTTCTGTCTCCCAGCTACCACCTGGATCCTCATCAAAAACCAAAATTTGTCCACACACATCCTTGAACCTGGCAGTCTCCTGGCTCCTAGTTTTTTTGTGCTGGAGAAATGAACCCCTTTCTTAAGTATTAACAGTTACAAATGAAAATTATTGGTCACACTATCAAAGTTGAGAGATGTATTAGCCAAAGTGACAGAAGATAGCAATCTATTCAAACAGCCACCTAAACAAGACTGCTGAGTGCATCTCTTCTCTATTCTCCTCTCTACGAGGCATTGGGAGTGATACTTTACATGAGACTTGACAAGGAATCAAAAAATGAGAACATGTTCTCCTTAGCTCTACCAGCTGCTAGAAGCTCCTTGACAGCTCTGTAACAGCCCTTTATTCGTATAAAGCAGACAACATCCTCCCTCCGAGCAAGAGGCATTTCACTGTAGTGTCAACCTGAGTCAGCCTTCATGCTGCCACTGACACTACTTAATTTAGAAACCTTCAGCTTTAAAAGCTTTAGAATATGTCTGGAAATGGAGCCACAGTCGTTTATCCTGCTGTCCTGAGCTGGTCTTGCTCTCTCAGAGTTCAGGGGGCTCTGTAGGCTGGCAGCAGCTGGGGGAAGAGGACTCAGCCTTGTGGCTGCCTCATGCAGCTTCTGTCATTAAAGCCCATCTCCCAGCTCACAGAGAAATGCAGGAAGGGTGATTTCTTCACTGCATCAGCAGTGACCCTTTTCTCTCCCTTTACATTCCAGTATTGATTACAAAACAACCACGGAAGAGTTGGTACAAACATTACTGTGTAGGGATGCAGGCCATAGCTGGATTGAAAATTAGTTTAGTGATTAAAGTCCTGTATTTCCTCTGGAGATCCTTTCCTGTGTTTTGAATCCAGGGTCTGGTGCAGGAGGACCTCAAAGGGGTGACCAGGTTCACAGTAAAGTGCAACCCATACAGTCCCTCACACTGCACGTGGGCACTGGAGCCCTCAGCTCTCCTTTAGTGGGATGATGGCTATTATTGTGAATGCATCCCTTGAAAGTACACTTCCACACCAAAATGACTCATTTTAAATGTGCAATTACATGTTCTCATCATCCCCAGCAGAAGCCTTCCCCTGGTAAGACTGAGCAAGTTGAAATAATTTCAGATTCACAGCCACAATGCTGGGGAGAGCAGGGACCCCAAACCAGGTCTCTCTGAGCCTGGAGCAGATGCCCATTCTCCAGCCACGTTGCCTAATAATATTATGTCTCATGGGCTGTGGTGCCTCCCTAAAATCCACTTGACTTAATTTTCCTGAAAGGGCTCATCTAAAGAGGTGCCAGATGATCTCAGCGATGCAGCCTGAACATTTGTCCATACTCTGTGTGCCATTGCACTAAAAATTTTTTCTGGGCAGAGACATCCACCCTGGTTCTGCCATCATCTATGCAAGGTGTCCAGCACACCTGCAGGGTGATTTTTTTATGGACTAGAGCAACTTTGAAGGAACAAACTGAAGTGCCTGAAGCCAGTGTAAAGGCTAAGCATGTGGCAGGCAGCAAGCAGGACACTTTATCATGGAACAAGTTTGTGAAAATCAGTGATTTCCAGCTAAGCAAGAGAGGGAAGGGAAATGATTTTACCTCTGGGACCCATTTGGAGCTCCCTGTAGATGTCTCTTGGCATTACAAAAATGGTTCCCTTATTTTCTCTCATAGTGGTCATCACGGGCATTCTTTATTCCCCCTTTTCTCATGTAAAAATATTACTTAAAATGAGATTCAATTCTCCATGAAAATACTGAAAATACAGGTGCCAGAAAATGAGAGCTTTTCATTAGCAGTCAGTGTAGCCTTCAAACAAAAATGGCTTTCATAGTTACTTTGCCCCATGTAATTACATAGCAAAACCCTGTTTAACATCTCACTACATAATGGAAACTTTCTGTTTCAAATCAGATTAATGTTAAGAGTTACCCAGACATTTCAAGGGATAATAGCTGTAATTAAGGTGCTCCTAGTGATGGGTTCCTATTGCAATGTGGCAGATGAATCTCTGATGGTCTTGTTGGCTGCATTAGTCACAATTGTTTTCATTTATATTGGCACTATTCTCTCACCAGACAAACAGAAAAGGAGATTAATCAAAATATTGTGCTGGTTTCCTATGCTCTGAACCTCTCTTTTGGACTGATGCTCAATTCTTAGTTTTCAGTTGGAATAAAGAGCAGTTTTTGTAAGATATGCAAGCAGCTTTGACCATATTATTTAAAGCAATATTTTTAGAACTAAGAGAGATAATTATTTTATTGAAAATCTGAAAATAAAGCACTGATGAAATTGAAATTCCTAAACATCTCATCTGTTTCCAGTTTGCATGTCAGTGATGTGAGATTGCTGGAGTGTGTTCAGGCTGGGGAATAAGGTGAGCATGCATATGTGGGTTCATTATCTTGGGGAAAAAATTACACAGACCAAGGCACAACTGGCATGTGAGCAATTTGGGGTTGTGAGACTGACTCAGAAAAATGGGAGTCTCCAGTGGCAAGTTCCCATGATAATGGCTTGGGACAAGCAAAGAGTGGGTTGAATTTCAAAATGATGGGAGAAAAGATACCTCCATTTCCAGCAGAACCAATGAAGTTAAACAAGGGATGGATTTGAGTTAAAAAGCCCTATAAATGTTCATTTTTCATGGGTATCAGTTCTACACAGTCAACTGAAGCTGTCAGAGTCAGTTTCTCCCGAATGAAGTTGTCATGGCAAGTCATCCAGAAAAACTATGTCAAGTACCAAAAGTGAGAAGGGCCAAGACGAGCAGTGAGCATGACAGGAGTGCAGGGCAGGATCTCATAAAACCCACAGTGAAAAGGGAAGCAAAGGAAGAGCTTTGCTCTGAGGTAATTTACACATTGATTTCCAGATACAGCAGTTTGCTGCTTAAACAAGCAAAGGAAGAAAACCAACCATAAAATAGCAAATTTGGGAGCACTGTTCCTGTAGACCAATATGGCTGGGGCTGCTAAATGTGCTTTAGAAACACACCTATTAAGTATGATGAGTTGATTAAAAATTGATTTCAGTAGATTTGCATACTATGAAGAATAGAAAACTGTGAATCCCTTATCCCCAGTTTTCTTATGAAAAACACGAAAATTATCTTCGCAAACATTTTTGTTCACTTTCTGCTTTCAAATACTAGTTATCAAGATGCAGCCTCCCAAAAAGTGAGTGATAACCACAGAAATTGTTGCCATTTTCATATATCTAATGCAAAACAAGTATTTTTGTGTAGGCACTCAAATGTGAAATATTATCTCAATTTTTATACATAAGAGTATATAGCAGTACCCTTCAAATTTGCAAAATGGAAAACAGCTATACTTTATCAGATGCATTGCCCAGCTTTATATCTATAGGAACCTAAAAGGTTGAAATCACCAGAGCCAGAGATCGAAGGGCCTTATACATCATTTGTTATTGACGTGAAAATAATAATAAAAAACAAAATAGAAAACCCAAAACCAAGCCAAACAAAAAACAAACAAAAAAAAAACAAACAAAAAAACCCAAAACCAACAAAAAGCTCTACAAACAAGGAACATGTCTCTTCTGTGTGAAGTCTCAAAATGCCTGTCTCCTGCCTTAATGTCGACTTTCAGAGAATACAAGTTTATAAAACCATGTCTCACTAGTAATTGCCTTGCTGACCTTTGTAACATGGCCTTAAATCCCATTGCACCTGATATTTTGTTTTGCTCTGAGGGGATCTGCAGCTCATGGAGGCTGTAATCCCACTGGGATATGGCTCTCCCTTATGGTCCCTGCAAACAAGAGAGAATGCATGTCTGTTTTCCAGCTCTCTGGTTTCGGCTAGGACACAATAAAAAAACACAAACCCTCACGGGAATGGAAAACTAACTCACTAACCACTCTCTGATCCCAAATTACTTTTTGCTAATGTTTTGTAAAATGCTCTTTTAAACTCACTTACTGGAGGCCATGCACTCACTTATTTAAAGCTAGTAGAACTAGTTGTGTGAAGCCTCTGGCAAAATCAGTATTTAGAAAAAAAAAACTCCCAGACTTGTACAAAAGGAGCAAAATACATTGCGACACCGACATCTCAAATTCATTACTGCTCAGTGTCTGTTGAACAAGAACTATTGGCTGTAGAGCATGTGAAAAGCATAGGGCTTCAATAAAATGAAGTGTATAATTCTTGAAATGAGAGCTGTGGTTATATAAAGTCTTTAAAAATTAGTTTTCCCTTTAGGTTAAGAGTAGTACTTTTGGTGAGGCAGAACAGGATATGCTTGAATTTATACTTAAATAAATAAGAAGAAGTTCTACTGATATGGGTAGGATTAAACAGAGATGAAACAGAATAGACCTGCCACACTGAGAAATACAAATAGCAAAAATACCCTACATATGTTGTGAAAATAAATTGTAGGGCGTGGTACAGAAATTACTTCCACGTCCAAAGGAATAAAAACTGTAGTTTAAGAAAATAATAATAACAATTAAATTGATATAAAGACTGAAGGTAGAGGAATAGAAGAATATACTTAAAGGCATAACTCTTTATGCTGATCAGTCACATCCTACAACCTATTCGAGGTACAATAAAAAAAGAGTTGGTGTTGTAGCCTGCTACATTTGTTACAAGGTGTTCAAAGATGATAAAGCATGTCTGGTAAACAGCAGTGTGTGGGATTTCTCTGCTGGTGGTCCCGCACTCCTGACCACAGCTCTTCCCTTAGAGGGGCTGGAGCATCCGTGAGTAAAACTGCATCCCTGCTGGCTTGAGGAGTTGCTGCTAAGGCCTGACTCCTTGTTTATGGCTTTTTCTGAACCATTGTGAAGTTCTGTTATTGTGGCTGTGATTTGTGCTGCTGCCAGGGTGATAAAAAGCTGTTTCAGCGCTTAGAGCCCTAGCTCTTTGCTGGGGTTAAACAAGCACTTCGCACTTGTTTGGTCTATGAGATTATCAATGAAAATAGAAAATGAGCATAAGTTGAGTATGTTCTATAGAGCTTTATGTAATCAGTGTTTACATCTCTATTCATGTTGACAGAAGGCAATTTCTCATTAATTTTTATAAAACTGAGTATAATGGGAGGGTTTAATTGTGCTGCCTGGTACGGAAAACATAACCAGAAAGACCCTAGTAGCGTCAAGTGTGGGTATGTCATATGTAGGAGACAGAAACTGTGAAATGGGAGGAATTTTTACCAACAACCCTTCCTCCACAATTTTCTCTTAGGAAATGGAGAAAGTATTACACGGGCATGATATTGTAGGTAAGACACTTTCTGAATATTCAGGCAAAGCCGTTGGTATAGGGAAACATGTGGCACAAATGATGCTGTTGCCACTGGGCTCTGGAATTACACTCATGGTCCAGGAGCTATGGAAGCTTTAAACTCAATAAGGGTTATGAGTATCTACCAACCCTAACAGATTAAAAAAAAGAAATAAGCATGTGTAGGAGCTTGCTCTCCTCAGGCTTCTGTCCTTCCAGTTTATTGAAACCTGGTAGGTTATTTCAGGTTGGGTCTGAAGAGAAGTGTCCTCCAGAAGTGGTGTTACTCTGTGGCTTCATCCTCAGGGTGACATAATTTCCTGGTGTGTGTGCTTTCCCCATGGAAAGGATCTGCCATGTTTCATTGCACATTTAAACCCCACAACAGATAGGCATCACAAAACCTCTTGCCATTTGATGCATCTTACATAAAAGGCTACTATGTACAGTCTGTCAGCCTGTGGCAGATGGCTTTCTGTACATAACACATAAACTTTGATGTTACTGAATTTCTGTAATTGCCATTTTATTTCTGCACAAATACACTGTCACCCATCCAATATTTAAAATGCACAAAGCACAATGTTCACCAAAGTAATGACTTCACACATCTAAAGTGACCATCAGAAACACCTGGTAGCTGCTCTCAGAAAACTCTGAGAGCACTGAGGGGATATTTTTAAAGAGATGCTTGCTCCTATCCTAGGAGACTGGGCAGGGCAGTGTTTCATGAGGGTAGAAGAAAAACACGCTCTTTTCTGAGCAGCTCATCTGCTGGTGAGCAGAGACATTGCTATGGGGACCCACAAGTGGCAGAAGCAAGCGAACGTCACAAAGGAATTGGTGGAGCGAGGAGGTTCCTGTGAAAATCCCACTGTCCTTCCTGGCAGCATGGTGCCTCAGCTCCCCACCGCTCACACAGCAGCACAGACACACTTCTACGAGGAGCAGCAGGCAAATCTTTCAAGGGAAACACAACCACAAGCACTTTCCCAGCTATGGGCTAATTTTCAGCCCGAGACACAAAGCCAGTTCAGATTTCTGAATTTTCCCATCCTTGTTCATATCGCAGTGGTTGAGCAGGATCTGGCGGAACTTGTCCAGGTCCACTCCACTAATGCTAGGCTGCGGGCAAAGAGAAAAACAGTGCTGAGAGAGAAAATGGCTTTGGATTTCCCCAGCTTGTAAAGCAGCCCACCATGTAGCAACTGGGAAATCCGCCCAGGGAAGGACAACCAAAAGACCCCACATCAGCTCATATACTGTGGGGAAACAAACAGAAGATGGGCAAAGTCTGCCCTGCAAGAGCAGAAGGGGCATGGAACAGTGAGTAACTGTACAGAAATGCACCATGACTTTTCTGCTCAGTCAAGGCCATCAGTATCTGATCCATATAAGAGAAAACTTCAGACAGTTGCACAATGCAGATCCCTGCTCTCCCTAACCTGGGCTTTCATCTGGTTTCCTCTCTCAAACCTGCTGTGCAAGGACTGATGTGACATTTCTGTCAGCATACTCCTATTTTACAGGATAGTCGGCAAAAGATGTAAAAACATCTTTTGTGGACCAAATTGATACCAAAGACACATTTTACAGGCACACAGTCTGTATGGTCCCAATACTGTACCATCTGCTCTGCTTCCCACTTTCTCAGGAGGGGATCAAATTCACTTGCACAGCTTGTGGTGTCCAAGGACAGTGCTGATGAAAGCTCTTAGGCAAAGTACAAACTTCCCTCCTTTACCCACACTCATAGAGAGCGCCTCCTGCCTGTCCCCACACCCTTCCCTGCACACTACATGGCCAGAACACACACATACAGCCATCAGCACACAGCTGCCATCCTCTGTTCTCTCCTGAATGGACGTGGCAGCACAGACAGCCCTGTGCCAGCTCACACTGTGTGGAAATGCAACAGCTCAGGCTCAGAGGAAGCTAAAGATCAGATTCTGTTTGGGTCAAAATCTCTATCTTGTACTGCATCTGGAAACTCAAGACAATCCAATGAAGAAAGACTCTTCCGTCCATCAGAAGCTGAAGAGACACACTGGTTACAGTATTCTCACTTAGAGATAAACGTCAAGTTATTTTCAAGTGCAGCCCTTGAGATAAACTAATGAACCATGAGGTCATTCTGGTGAGAACCACATCCACAGGGAAAAGAGAAGAAAGAAATTGTGATGACTCATCCATGTCAACAAGATGTCGTCATGCTGTAACATCTGCCTAATTTGAAGTGCAAACTAGAATGGACCTTTTTAAAATACAGTTGCTGAGGGAAACTGTATTCATTTGTGAGGCAGAATTTTTGTGATACAGCGAAATGCTCTACAGTATATATGCTGAGACTGTGACATTCCCTTCTGCTGATGATCAAACTAAAATTTGACTCTATGTTCTTACTAGTCTCTCTGTGTACATAGCATTTCCAAAAGCACTGATCTTAAAGAAATACAGACTATTAACAGACAGAGCCATGAAGATACCTTGACAAGTTCCATCATGTCTTTGACAAACCCATCCACTTCTGGGCCTTCAAGTGCTCCTGTTTTACTCTGAAAGAAGGAATAAACAGCAAAACTCCCCAGTGAGTCAGAAACACTACAATGTTTACTGGTCAGTACCACCACCTGGTCACCAAGATTTATAGCATAAAGTTCATGGAATCATAAAATGGTTTGGATTGGAAGGGACATTAAAGATCAGCTACTTTCAACCATTCCACCACGGCCAGGGATGCCTCCCACTAGCCCAGGCTGCTCAAAGCCCCATCCAGCCTGGCCAGGGATGGGAAATCTACAGCTTCTCTGGGCAAACCTGTTCCAGTGCTTCAGTACCTTCACAGTAAAGAATTTCTTCCTAATATCTAAGATCCTTCTGTTTTCTCCAAAGCATCTCTTCCCACCAAATGGGAGCAATGTCTCTCACCATCCTGATGGAGTTGTGTGACTGTCAGAAGTGGCACTGAATTGCTGATGTCTGAGAGGCAGTTAAATGGTTGTGTCTGTCCTGAGCCAGGCTCCCTAACCAACCATGGGTTCAGTATTGGAAGGGGGTTTATTTTCCGATGTGGTGCTGATGCAGGTCCCAAACTCCCAGAGACTGTGAGAGCTAAAGCCACCACTTCCTCTGCCTCCCTTTCATCTCCTGCAGGAAAACTGCTAATGCAGCAGCACTGGCCATGGCAATGGGGAGAGTAAAAATGGGTCATTGCCACAAGATCTCTGAGCACTGATCCCCTCTGTCCCTGCTTTACCCCTCCTACTCTGGCATCTGGGCTCATGGGCCATGGGCTTGGGCACAACTGCTGCTCCTGAGTGACTCCAATAGCACCCAGCAGAGGAAGATGTCTCAACAACACATGCTAAATCTGTCATTTACAAACTGCAAGGGAATGAACGGCCTCATGGGACTCACAACATCGTAGTGGGCAAAGATCTTCTCAAAATCTCTCCTCCTTTCTTCCGTGCTGCAAGCCTGAATAGAGAGAGGAGAAACAAAAGAAAAATTAAAGCAAAAATTTCAAGTTTGGGCTCAGGTCATCTTAGCTGAGAGAGACATGATCAATGCATCAAAAATTAGTGCTACTTACATCCATTTTAAATTGTAGAAGGAAATTTTCCTGGAGCGCCAGAATCCTGAATGGAGAGATTTAAATTATAATCTTTTCGCTTGATCATCTGCACACAAACTACTCTGAGCTCTCCTTGTTTGTAAATCAAAGGGATGTTAGATTATAGGCCTATAAAAAAGAAAATTGCCTGTGGGGTTATTTACAGGGTGCTGTTGTGGGAACACATGCCTTCTTCCCTGTCTGATGGGGCACAGAGAGTGCCCTTTGGCTCACCACAAACATGCCTATTAGCACTATTGCTTCTCCCAGAGCATTTCTGGTGGTCCTGCTCAACAGAGGGTGTCAGCTTCCGAAGCAAGAACTACTAGACAATCCTTGTAACTGGATTCCTCGTAATTCCTTGCAATTGGATTGCTGTGCTGCACTAAAGAAAGAGTGATTTATGGTTCTCTGTTGGAGGGAGACTTGGTGGTTGTAAAAGTAAAGGACAAAGTAATACTGGCCTGTGCACCAAGACTAGCAGAAAACCTCTCTTTTCATCTCCGAATGTCTGTCAAGCACTGACAAACCCTTTTCTCTCTCCAAGTGCTCTGCTGACCCTGAGGTTTTTAGAGCCTGTGCCACAGGGCATGCTGGGCTGTGTCTGCACATGGAGGGATTTGGAGTGTGAGAAATATGCTCAGATTGGAGGACAGCCTCAGATGGCCTGGCTCCCAATAGGGAACTGTATTTAGGAGGAAATTGTAACAGCAACCCCCTTTAGAGATTTTCATCCTGCCTCTGATTCCCCTCATATATTTCATGGTCAAAGGGAACTGCTGTATGCACTGCAGTTATTTGTGCTGGCATTTGTCATGATCCCAAACAGAAAGTAACAGTGGCAGACCAGCACCTCTCTCCCCTCATAATCTAAACTGGTGTTTTAAAACTGTATCTGCAAATTTAAAGTCCTATCCAATCAATGCACGGGCCTTTATAGAGAGAAGCATGTTCTCTATCTGTAGGAAGTGAAAACCATATAAAAGCCTCTGAGGCATCAAGGACAGAAAAGACAGAAAATGACTGAGTTCACAGCTTCATTCACAAGCATCTCACTTTGGCTCTCCAAATTCTTTCTTACTACCAGTGCCAAACTCTTTTGTGGTGGCATCTTCATTATTCAAAATGCACTAAAAATGCTTTGCAACCCCTGCTGCACATAACGATGAAAAATAAACTCATGTCTGTAACCCTGTTGAAAGGATTATCATCCTTCTTTTGGAGAAACAGACCCACTGGTTGCTTTGCCACCTCCTGGAAGCATCTCAGAGGTAGCACTGGTCATGCCAGAGCACACTGATATTACAGACAGATTCTGGCATTGCTCCTATCACTGGCTCTAGATTCTCAGACTATTGCAATGGGGACCACGTGTTGGAGATGTGGGATCTGAGCAGATTTAATTCAAAAGGAGGTAGAACTCAACTGCACATCCCTGGAGGAAGAACATCACTTTGCCTGGATCTACCACTGGGAGCTGAAAAAGCCCATCAACATTATTAAATCCTACCTTGCCAGGTCATTCAGGTCCAACCGTCCATCTTTGTTTTTGTCAAAGATTTTCATCTATAAATCAATAAGGCAGAGATAAAATAGATGGGCCATTAGGAGAACACACATACAAAAAAAGCCAATATACATTTTGCTCTGCCCTGTGCCCTCCCCTCTGCTTGCTCTGGGTGCTTTTCCAAACCTCGGGCAGCATGGCATCCTGTGCTGGCACCAAGTGCAATGGTGGCATAAAGGAACGGCAAAACCCGGCAGCTTTCTGACAGCAGCAACCCAAGGCAATCAAATACCAACACTGCTCTCTTCCCACCTTACATGGGGATAAAGCAGGTCTGCAGCAAACACCTTCAGAAACTAAATACTGACATTGCCTTGGCCCCAGAAAAAAAAAAAAAAAGCCAAAATAAAGGGGGGAACTTCTAAACACTTCCAGCTGAACTCCATCCTTACCTTTGACTGTTGCTGTGGCTACTGAGCAGCTGAGGTGAAAATGTCATGTTCTAATCAGCACTCAGGTCAGGATTTTACACCACTAAAGCTGTGGAGTTTGCTTGGCTTAAGGCCTACTGTCAGAATGCACTAAGACTGGGAAGAAGGTTCAGGTTGTGAATATCAGGAGCTTAATCTGTGTGAATTCAAAACTTACCCTCTCCTTTTCCTGAATAGCATCATTTTGATTAGCCCTCACCAAAAAATATTTATTTACTTATTGTGCTTGGTTCTGCATTTCTCTTCAAGGCACAAAAAAGGGTAAGTTACAAGAAAAGGGGTGGGGGGATGTTTAATCAGTTGCAAACCAGAATAACTCATGGCTCAAAGTTCTGGAAAAAATATATTTCACACTGGGGTGATGGGGTGGGGCAGATTCTTTGCCTATTTCATCAGTGCTGTCTCTTCCCTGTCCCTTGCACAAGGGCAGGCAGCCATGCTGAGGACAGCAAGTCCATGGTAAACCCTACATTTACATGGAGATTCTGCAACAGGTTGTATCCCATTAATTATTCTGAGTATTTTACATTACTGAGGTTTGGGTGGGATTTTTGAAGAGGCATTTGGTATGGGGTCACTTTTCCTCCCCCTGAAAGACAGGACTTCTGTGAATGACTGAAGGCCCACAGTGAGATATTTGGAAAAATGACATCATGAGAGCCATGTGGTTGTTCAGTCACACAAGGAAAGCCATTTTCCCCATTTAACTGGCCTCTGCAAAACATGTGCTCTGTGCACAGAGGAAAGACTTCTGAATCTTCCTTTGTTCAAGAAATGAACAAAGCTGCCAAGATGACCTGAGGACTTGTCTCTGGTTGCATCAGTCCAAGTTGCTCCTTTCCAGCTGATCTAACTTCTTGCATGCTGCTTCCTGCCCCATTAGCTTTCCCACGGCAATATGGCACTTTTCCCTGGTCTCTGCTGGAGCTGCAATGGGACAAGGCTGGAGGAAGGGATGGGATCAGAAGCTGCCTTTGCTGGTGCCACCAAGGGGAGAAATGTCCTTACAATGACAGCCTTCCACTGCCATCAGAGAGATAAACCCAAGCCTTCAGTTCTTGTCTGATAAAGGAGTTATTCTGCAGGTCATAGAAAATGATTCATGCTCCTTCTAGAAATAAATAATCCCAGATAAGATTTTAAAAGCCTCTCTCCAAATAAAACATCAATGCCTAACCAGGTTTGTCTGTTGTCTGAGGAGAGAGAGAACTACCTCTACTACTTCACTTTTGCACACACTCCACCACAGGTGACTTTTCAACATCCATCTTACATCAGTGCTCTAAAATATGTTCCCTAAAGGAAGCTTATGGAGACAACCCCTGTTTAGAGGGCTAGAGGAAGTACCAGCACGTGGATGGTGGGAAAACCATAGTCCTTGGGCTCTGCAGTAACTTCAGTGCTTTTGAAAATATCACTCTAAATCCCTTGGTTTAGACCACGAAGGAGCATTAGTTACCCACACGGTGTGTAGGAACTCACCAAAAAGCAGTGCAGCTGGTGTGGTGAGAGAGGACAGCATTTGCTGGGAAAAGACAGCTTTTGGTGGGAAACAGGGCTGCTGGGTCAGGGCAACTCTGGCTGAAGGCACTGGTCTTTCCTTCATACAAAGATACAGTGTCCTTACCAAAACACACAAAAACTTACTGCCTGTAGCAGTCTTTGAACTTGGCTTGGATTCTCCTACACTTTCCTGAGGTCCTGAAAGTTTGTTTTATTTTCTCACATTTCCAGTGCATCTCAGAATTACTGTCTTGAGACTAAAATTCAGTGCTTCAGCCTAGACTTCAAATTCAGATGTGCTTTTCCCTCTGTGATGCATCAGAAAAGCAAACACAGACTTTCTGGGAGAAGTTCAGCTCCCTGATCACAATGTCCTGATTGCCATACGAGCTCACTGATAAACACCATGGCAACTTATAGGACTGGGAGAGAACTGGCAGTTTCCTATTCAAGAACCAGAATTGGGGCATAATATTCATTTCACATAGGCTTGTCTGGGACAAGCCTCAAGTCTCTTTTCCAGTGAAATATCTCCAGCCTCACCTCCTCTTCCAGGGAATAAATAAGTAAGCATCCCTGAATAGCTGTCCTTGCCTTGAGACTTTATGTGTCCCACCTGCCCTGCATCTGCTCCACTTTGTGGGTGCAGCATATTTTCATGGTTTCAGAAGTTGCAAATAGCTGGGAGGCTCAAGAGTTTTGTGCATTCTTAATGAAACAGACTAGATTAGAGATGATGGTTTAGATATGAAAGGCTTTCTGCTTCATTATCAATTTTGTGTGCATATAGTTTTCAACCCTACTCATTTCTGAACCCTTTACAGTATTCCTGCAGCAGTGCAGACCCTATTAAAACACATTTAATAGATAAATAATAAACCCCTTAGAGAATAGCTTAATGAAAGGAAACATCCTATCTTTGAGCTTGATATTAAATTTTCAATGGCTGACCATGTCTACTTACAGCTAACCAGCTCCCCTCCCTGACCTCCTTCACTCAGCCCTGCAAGAGAGAATATTTTTGTTTTCTATTTGTTTGGCCTTTTTCTGCCACAACTACCCTGAATACCATTTTCAAACGTATGCAATATTTTGATCATCCATACCAGTCAACAGAAAGAAAATAAAAGTCTGGGTGGAAGAGCTAGGCCATGCTAATTCTTGCCCAGTGACTAACACATGAAAGGTGGCAAACATGTAGGGAAGATGGGCTAGTGTTCACTGAATTAGTTCAGGTGCCACAGCTAACAAGATAGACCTAATCCTGTTATCTGGACAAGTGGAGTTCGTGCATACCCACTACATGGCAATCGTGCGCTGCATTACTTGGGGAACAGCCTAGGGAAACAGTTTTTAATTAAACTTTCAAGTTTCAAGCATGTGAGTGTTTGATCTGATCTGCTAATTGTGTGCATGAGTACATAAAGAATGACAGAGGGTACCTACCCCATGTGACAAAGCATGCATCATGGGAGAAACAGATAATTGAAATGGTTATGAGGTTGTTTCTAATTCAAACTTTTGCCTTCACACACCGTCTTGATATGTTAAATTTGATGGATTTTCAGTTTACACTCTTGAAAGGTATATTTACACTGCCAGGTTGATATGAAACATCTCAATGTGGTTAAGGACAAGGCCTGGCATGTTTAAATAGCACTCAATTTTATTAAAAGCTTTGTTGCATCTAGCAGTATGCTTTATAAAATGATGCATTTCCTTTACTGTCAAGCTACCCCATGTTTTAAAGTGTTTGCACAAATTAATTCACTGACATTTTAATGGCAGTGCACCAAGGGTACACCTTTGTTTGAATGTACTCTGAGGCACTCTGAGGCAGACAGAGAATATATAAGAGCTTGGTTTTCACATAAGAGTTGTTATGTTTCTGTTTTTTAAAGTGCAAAACCAAAACTGCCATCGGCTTTTAATTCTGGAAAGGAAATATCTCTGATTTCCCAGTCCAGTGTTGTAAAGAAGGCCACTGAAACACCACAATATGAAAAACACACAAATTCTTTGAAGAGCAATATAAGACTATAAATCTGAATTATTTTCCATGACAGAGATAAGGAAAGAAGTAAACAACCAAAATAAATAGTTCTGTGCTCAGTAGACTCACAAAAACCTGCTTTTATACCTTTTCTGGTTGTCTTTGTGTGTAATAAAGTGGTACACTGAAAAAGTCTGTTTTGTTTGACCTTGCGACCTCCTACTCTCACAAATATATTTTAATATATATAATGGGCATCTATGCCCAACAGCTGAAACAAAAGTTGGACAGTGAGTACAGAGGTTATTGAGACTGTATAAAGACAGGCATAAGCCCAACCTGCAGGACAGTCTATGGCCTCTTTCTTTAGGAAAGGATGGGGTCACAAGGGCATTTGCAGAGTGGCAGGAGGGCTAGTGCAGGTGGCTTCAAATTACCTTCAGGACAAAAGCTCAATGCTCTGCCCAGCCAGATTACCTGTGTCATGTAGACAAGTCCTTTAGCACAGGATTTCTATGCATGTTTTGATTCCTAAGAGACCAAGGCATTATTTGTTGGGGTTTTCAAAAGTCTGCAGGCTCCTAAGTTCTGTTGGTTTTTATCTTCAGAAATGAAGTTTGAACTTAAATGGGATTTTCTGCTTCCCTTGGTTTATGCTACAGCAAGTGTGGTGCAAAACTGGAGGTGACAGCACCACTGGCATTAAATTGAGAAGGGTCACAGGAGGCAAATTTATGTTCATCAGCTGTGTGGGTCCTCTCAGCATCCTTACAGAGTTGCCTGGGAGGGAGGCCAGCATGGACCACTACCAGGAACAGAAAGCGTGTGCAAAGACTGCTCCTAAGGCAACCAATCTTGTAGGCCACACTCCACTCCTACTCTATTTCTAGAGCTTTGGGAAGTTTGCTCAGTGTGTTCACAAACATAGCAAACGCTCTTTAGGCCTTTTTTCACTACAATAAATATTTGTCTTTCTAATATTACACCATTCCTTTGGTGGTCATAGGAGACTTTGTTAACAAAGATATGGTAGCTTGACTAGTAAGGAGTTAAGGGTCTAAATCACCTGAATTTTCTGTGCTCTGGCTTTTATTTCCCTGCATAAGTACATTGGCAGTAACACTGAGCAAAGATAAACTTTCACAGCCATGGAACTGACCACACTGAGACTGGCATTATCCTTGCAAAGGCGACAGGCAGCAGCCACAAAAGCACCACAAATTCCCCCAGTGTACAATAAAGGTAGCCCACAATGCATACTTGTGGGCACAGACCATCTTCAGTGAGAAGCCAACATCTTTCCCTTTGCACCGAGAAGATAAGGAGCTCTCGGCCACAGGCTGGCATGCTCAGGGCACATAGCTCAGTGCCCAGCAAAATCTTTGCAAATAAGCCCAGCAAAACGCTGGCATCATTACAGATGGGAGAAACACCTATTCTGACTTCTCTGGGATTAAGAGTTCATCCTCAGTCATCACCATCTACAAGCTTGCAAATGCTGTTGCTCATGACCAATACTTGTTGAATTATCAGTCACTGCACTTACATTATTGCCTCTCTAGATTATATAACCTGTGGTGGGCAAAGATGACATGTTGTCTGGGCTAGAACTATCTCTGCATTTTACAAAAATATAACAATGTTCAAATTAAAGGAGTTTTTTAATGCTGCATCTGACATTATCAACCTAAGGCAAAGTAAAAAGTGAATGTCAGTGTTGCATGTGTCACTGTTTTGACAGAATATATAACTTAATTTGCTGAAGTTCAACTCAGAAATGAGCTTGCAGACATTGGGATTACAAACTAGAAGTAACATGCTGCTATCTAGGAAGCTGTGGACTATCAGAAACCATATCTTAAATCTAGTTCATATCCCGGCATTTACAATATCCTGCTTAAGCACACAGCTCTGTGCTTGCACAGTTAGGGAATTTGTCACTCATAAAAAAATATTGTCAAATGCATATGTGAGATGGGTATTTCTGGGCTGAAACTTCACTAGGACCCAGAAACCTATTAACAGTCAAACCCCCAGTTTGACTTCGGGAGCTGGGGGGTGGTGGGAGTGATTGGAAAATGCTGTTCTGCCATTATCATACACAGTATCCTCATCAAGAAGTGTCAGGGGGGCTGGTATTCATTCCTCCAGCTTGTGTTAATTCAGGAAGGCAGAAAATTCTCACCAAGCTATTTGAACCCTCCATCCATTTTCAGCTACGTTCACTCTGTCTCCCATAGCACACACTGCAGGACCTCTCCCACCTCCCCTCAGTCCCCAAAGTCAAGCTGTCAATAGATTTCTGCACCCAGAACTGCACCTGACTATACATCTTCTCATGCAAGTGGGTGCATGTAAATAATTATTAATACATACGTAATGATTAATAATACAAACACATATCTATGTAGGCATGAAAAAAACAAGAACAGTGCCTACAAAGGGGCTTCCTCAGCACAGCATTGTCACTCTAATTCCCCCATGAATAGTCTTGAGAACTCAAATATTCTTTTGTGCTTTTCCCCAGTGGCTTTAGTGCTCTTTAAGATTTGATTTAGCAGACTCACAGAGCTTGTGCAATGCCAATGCGCTCACTACCTGTTTTCTTTACAGGAGTTCATCACTTGTTCATCAAATCCCTGATCTGTATCAGTGTTCTCTGAAGAAAGAATGTCAAGGTCACAAGGAAACAGAATAGCCTCTTAAGAAGTGGCTGCTAAGCAACCTGATAAAGTGATGCTCTTTTCCAGAGACGACCAATCTCTTCCAAAAGAAATACTTTCTCCCTCTTCTCAGCTTTTTTTTTTAATGCGGCATGAGATCATTCATAACAGCACAAGGGGCAAGAATTTAGCATGCTCTGGTTGGTTGATATGATATCAGCTCACACTGCTCACTAACTGCAAATACCCAGCACAGAACCATAAAATGCTGCCTTTTTTTCCCTCAAGCCGGGCTAGCTTCTTTAAAATTATAGTTTATGTTTTTCCTCTTTATCTCTATCTCCAGAAGCCCTAGGGTCCACTCAGGATATCAGTAGCTGCTTAAGATGTGTGCAGCCAGCTGTGCATGTACAGAAAAAAGGGCAGGGATGTGTATATTCCTGTGGAGACAGATGGGTTTACAGCTCCTTGGGACACAGCTTGTTTCAGCTGAATAATAATTACATTGGCCCTGGAAAGCCCTGAGTTGGATAGATGGGCCACCCTGAGAGACCCTGTACTTGTGTGCAGCAGAAACAGGTCCTGGTCCCAAGGACTTTGTCCTCTAAAAAGATAAAAGGGTGAGAGAAAAGCAACAGGGGAGAGAAATGTAAGTATGTCCAATCTACAGTAAAGGAATCACTGCTGGTGGTTGCTAAAGATACAACAGAAAGTCTGTTGTCACAAAAACAAACCTTTTTTTCCCCAACCAGTGGTGATGGTGGCAGAGTCCAGTGGCTGCGGGTCTCTGCACTCCAGCTGCTCCTCCTTTCCATGTGGAAAGCAGAGAGAGAAAGCGAAGAGTTGCCATTGCCTTGGACCTCGACATCAAATCTTTGCTGCTTAAGTCACTTCTCCCTCTTTAATCTAGCCCTGCAAATGCAAGGCTGAATCTTTCTTCTCTCCTTGGAATTCTGCCTTCTTACTTCAGGTAAATTCCTATGCAATCATTTGTGCAGTGTATCTGATGCTATAGGATACTGCCCATGTGGATACTTTGTTGTTACACACAGAATTCATATCCTCTATTTTATTTCAGGACATCACAGGGTAAGATTATGCCTGTGGTAATTTCATACCCTACCTTAGCTTTTGGGATCAGATGTGTTTATAAACATCCTTGATCTTCAGCTTAGAGAAAAGAATTGCAAGGAAAAAATAATCATCTGCCATATCCTCATTTTCAAATAACTATTATCATCCCTGATTCTTTTGGCATTGCAGTTTGGCAAACCTTTGTCCTTAGGAGCCAAATTTGCATTTCAGACCATAGATTTCCCCAGATATACAAAGCATCCCTTTTCCCAGATCAAATCTTGTCTTCTAACATTGAGACTAAACTGCCTCTCTAGAGATACACAGGCTTTCTTAAAGAAACCATGGGAATAGAAACCAGACCTCCTGGCTCCCAGCCCTGGGCTGCATTGATACCTAGCTGCACTGGGGTAGTGGAATCACAAATCTTTATTGGGGAATTAAGGGGAAGGGAAAGGAGTTGGAAGAACCACCCACTGTCTACAAGCTTCAGATCGCCTATTCCCCAACACCTGATCAGAGATTAAGCACTGGGGATGGAAACCTGAATGGAGCAGAATGGAAGCTATTTGCGACCAGCAAACGCTACCAGAATGATTTCTGAACTAGCTGTAATTTCTGGGCTTTTATTGTTTCCAAGATCTGCCAGTTGGAAAATAATTTCTGCAGCTGGCATTCCTCTCTCTTCACTGTCTTATAAATATGAAAAACAAAATATACAGTCTGCAACGGTACAGTTTCTCACATTGCTCTAAAGGGTCACATTTCTAGGCACACACACATCACACATACATAACATGGTATTACAAAATATGTGGGCAGCTCCTTGTTTGCTTGCATACCAAGCTGGTTTTTAGGTAAAAACACAGATTTTGTGTCAAGAAACAAGGCAGTCGCGTCTGAAAACCATTTAGAAAATTGCGGTGATAGATGTCTGCTAGTGGAATGCAAATTATACCCTTGAGAAAGGCATCGGAAATGAGACTTTTTTCCCCTTCTTTTCTTGTTTTTAGATGTTTAGACATAATAAGTTTCTCCGACATCCAGGTGACTGATGCTAAACCTACACCAAATATTATGTTGTTGATTGCAGTATAAAAGCTATATTGTGATAAACCAGGCAGAGAATTTAAACTTTCAGCCTCCCAGTCTTTCAGAGAAGCAGCAGGAAGCCAGCAATGCTTGCTGGGCTTTGCAGAGCAGAAAAGCCAGATACCTGCATGTTTGGGTGCAAAAGAAATTGCTAGGAGGGAGGGAAGAAGGAAGTGAATGAGCTGGAGATCTGGCTTAGGCTGAAGATATCCTGAAGGAGAATGCACTTCACGTATATTTAAAGGGGTTAGGAGCTCAGCCTGCTTTGGTGTAAAGTCGAGGTCTTTCCTCATAATAAATAGCTCAAGTCTAAGCAAAAATATTTGAAAAGCCTTCACAGCTGATGTCTAGTGCAAAGAACTGTTACCAGCAGTGTGCACTAAATTCTCACAGGGATCTCTGATACACATTTTAGGACCTTTTATGGCCCTAGACTTGGACCCTAAAGGAGATTTTGGGCTGTACTCTGATCTAAACAATATTAATTCTATCTTTTCTTACCATAGTATCAGTATATTCTTCCAGCTTTACTTCAGCAACCATCTTGTTGTGCTGCAAAAAGAGATCTCGCAGGAAATCCTGTAGTAAAAAAAGAGAGAAATTTTACTCTCTACAGTAAATTCAAGAAGTAACAGAAAGAAAGTAAATTCAAATTCAGCAGGGTTACACGAATCTGGTTTCACATTCCTGGTTAGTACTAGTGTCTTCCATTTGACAAAGTTCAAATTTTTTTAGATTAAACTTTTTAAAAATAAATTAGAAAATAAACAAATTTCCCCAGAATAGGTATAATGGAGTGAGTCCTAATTAACTCACAAAAATAAGTAAAGATAATGTAAGTCCTGCAATACTTGCTAACTGATCTCAAATCAAAATATTTGCCATTCAGCAAAACACTTGAGCATCTCTTACATCATTGCTGGGACACAGGCTGAAGCCACACACTGAGACTTCAGCATATGGTCTGCAGCCCAGGGATGGAATTTTTGTGCTTGCTGGCTCAAAGTGTTTGAGTTATGGTTTCTGCACAGGCTCTTGCCTCAATAGCCTGAGCTTTAACAAAAAATCAGTGTTCAGAAAATCTGCAGGTTCAGGATGAGATTGTGAAGAAATCCCATTGATAAAACACAATGTTTTTGGCTCTGTTTAGCTGGCAGAGGTACATGTGCAGAGCCAAGGTGAGGCAGCACTTGTGGGGCTCACTGGATGCCTCGGGTTTACCAAGACAACTGGGGTCATGGGACGAGGCTAGGGGGAAGCAGGACATCAAGGGCAATAGCAAACCATCCTCCCTCCTGCAGGGCCCTGAGACCATGCCAGAAGGCACCAGTCCTTCAACCCTCTATGAACAACCCAAAAATGCCATTTGTCAACCACATAAAAAGGCAGCAAATCAGTAAAGCTGATGGAAGGGCTCCCATTGACATCAGTGAGCTGTAGGTGAAGCCCAAAGAGATCTGTTAGTATAACTTACTTTGAGTTCACCAGCTGAAATAAATCCACTCCTGTCAGCATCGTAACTGCGCCAGATCTGAATGGAGATAGATTGATAGGAGCACATAAATATTGCAGTTACTCATCTGCTTGGTGATAGATTGTAAAGATTCAAAGCAGAACTTCCATAATGAGCAAGCTGTAGCATTATCCAACGTATAATTAATTGTAGATGAAATAAAATAAACATTTCACACAATAGCTCTTACTCATACTTGGATACATGCTACATGCTGCTATTACATTTTAAATGCAGACACTGTCTATAAAAGGAAGACAATACTAAGAAACTGCTTTGCATTTCTTACCTAATTTGTACATGCAGCTTCTTTTATTGCCCTCAGTCAAGGCCAGACACAACTGGCCATTGATCTGCAGAAGCCCCAGCTTGTATGTGAAATAAAAGTAACTGCATGCGGTCTTGGAAAAATTGAAATTGTCTGCTGGGATACTTAGGGGCAGAGATCAGAGGAAGATTGGGCAAAGTTGTATGGGCTTGTTGACCCAACTTACGGAGGTTTCCTCTCCATGCTCTGACAGTCTAATATTTCAAGACAAAGTAGGGCTTAAAATATGCCTGGTCCACCCTCTTGGTCTATGCTGAGCTACAGGTGAGGAGCTGCAGGGGTGAATTTATGAGTGGGGAGGTTTTGCCTGTGGTGGCATGACTAATAGGTGGCTGAGAGCATTAGTGAAGTGTAATAAGCTCTCTGGGTACCCTTGGTCCAGTCCTAGCTACCACACCTCTGTTTTGCTGGTGTAAATAATGTAAGATCTTCTCTACTTGAACAGGTCAGAACGTGTTTTGATTCCACAATACCATCTATTTCCCACGCTCTATTCTACAGAGGGCAGAAGGGTTGGTGTTGAAGAAGGTGCTGTGTGCAAGGGGGAGGCAGCAATGTGGAGATACAGACCCGCATGAATTCCACACTGTTGTCCAAGGGAGTTTCCCGTCGGAAAAGCAGTAGGAAGTTCTCATCATCCGGCAAGATCATATTTGCAAGCTGTATAAAAAACATTAAAAAAAACACCCACAACAAAAAACAAACCCACACCATGAAAGTAAAGAAAAGTAAAAACTTGGGTGGCTACTGAGCCAGTATGTGAAATATTAGTTTGGCATGTTTCTCCCTTGGAAATAAACTCCAGACCAAGAGATCTGGCTAATGTAATACTCCATGAGTCACGTCCTCCACACCCAGGCTTTATCTTCCAGATCTCCTAAGTCTGCCACAGGTCTTAATCATAGAATGGTCTGGGTTGGAAGGGACCTTTAAAGGTCATCCAATCCAACCCCCCTGCAGTGGGCAGGCACATCTTCAAGTAGATCATGCTGTTCAGAGTCCCATCCAACCTGACATTTGATGGGGCATCAACCAACCCTCTGGTCAACCCCTCCCAGTCCTTCACCACCCTCATTAAAACAGCCTTCCTTGATCTACTCTTAACCTACCCTCTTTCAGTTTAAAACCATTACCCCTTGTCCTATTCCTACAGACCCTATAGAAAGTCTGTTCTAATTCTCCTTCCTTCTATAAAAGAAATCCTGGGCTGTGATTGGACAGAGATACCTCCTGGATTTGCAAGCGTCCATCTGCGGTGACATCGTAGACAGACATGAATTGCTCCTTCATCCTCTGAACTTTTTCTTCTGTGATGGTGCTCTGCCATGGGGAAAACAAGTGCATGAATATTGCTGAGGGCACTAGAAGACCCTCTTGGAGAAAATCTCACCTCACTCACAGATAATCACCACAATAATCACATCCTTACAATTAGGTGTAATGATTTTAAAAGTCCAGAGACACACCATTGTGGATGAATTTTTGGAAATAATTCCTATGCATGTTTTTGTAGCTACTAAGTTTTCAGTTGGAAGAGCAGTGTTTGGAGATCCCAAAACATTTCAGTGACACCTGCTTCTTTAGCTAACTGTTCCCATTATATCACTGGAGTTTGCCTTTGCTAAAGTGTGTGTTACACCAGTTTCCACCCTGCTTGTTTTCACCTTGTGCTTTTCAGGAAGATATCCTTATCCTTGAATGACACCTCTGCAGTTCATTAGATCATCAGCCTTGAAAGGTGTCAGTGGAACTAGATTGTGGCTTATTATTGCCTGTCAGCTGGTTTAAGACCTGACACCAAGCCCTGTCAGTGTTCTTGGGTTAATAGCATAGAATTTCAAGCAATTGACGTTCCCTTTGTATTCGCTCAACTCCGTAATCGATTTATATGTAGTGATGAGCTCTCCGGACTTGTCAGGTTATGTGTTTTGACAGGCATCACTGTGACAGGTGAAATACAATGCTGAGGTTCATTAGGCAAGGTTTCTTTAGCAGAAACCATGAGGGTACCCATTCTGACTGGACTACATGAAATACAATTTCCTCACCCTGTGAGAAGGCCATATGAGTTGTGTGGCTGGGCTGGGAAGCTCACCTAGTTAATCTTGCTTAAGCAATTAAGAGCTAAGTCCTCAGCAGCCACACTGAGCAGGTCCTGGCTTCTCTCCCAGTTGTGTGGGAGGTGGCCCTCTCTGGGAGGGGAGGGAAGGAAGGGAGAAGGATAACCCACACTGGTTTGTGGCATACCTTTGTAGCAATTTTTGCAAGACAATAAATTAACTTCTTCCCAACCCCTGAATAAAAGTCCTTCAAAGTTTTTATCATCTCTACAACCAGGTGGATTAAGGACTACAGCTATTCCTTCCTAGGTCTTCTAACCCAGTTTCTCGTTCTTCCAGCTTCTATTGCAGCTCCATTAGGTTGTGCACTCCGTTTTTTATTACTGCGACACAAGACCATGAGTAACTGTTCCAAATTTACTGATCCATGCAGCGTAGCCCTTGAGGTGTACCCTTGCTGTGTAAAACCAAGGGCTGGCAGTTCCAAGTTTCGGATGAAACACTCAGCAGTGATCCCACAGGGACGTACCCAAGGTGGCAACCTCAGGAGGGGGTCTGAGTGGGTCCCAGGGCATGGCTGCAGGACCCTCCTTTCCCATGGTGGTGTCCAGAAAGCACTGTGGGCTCAGGTATTGTGGGCACAGCACATCACTGAACACACACATTTGGTTTTCTTTCCCCTTGGCATTATAACTCACCTTCATGCTATTTAAATTGCCTTCTGACAGCACCTTGACACTTTGAGACACCTCCCAGGAGGTAGGCAAGCCTGTCAGTTGCCAGCTTCGATAGGCTTGCAAAATACTCTGAAATTATCGTCCTCCATGCCTGGTAGGCTGAGTTATTTCCAAAATGATAATCGTAGTTGATATTTGAAAAGTTTGCTGTGCATTTCAAACTAGTAATTTGTTAAAATGCTAACTTGGGGTCAGCTATTAACCACCACTTCATTGAGCGTTCTGTGGCAGGGACACTGTTATCTGCATAAAAATCAGACGGCCCCCTTTTTTTTATAAACTGATTTAAACTGTGGGATACATCAAATAAATGCCTGGAATACTTACAATATTTACAGAGCTCCAAAAGCTTTTAGTCCAAGGGGTTACACTACAGTGGATTTTTTCAATCTGGACAATATTACTCTCTTCATAAATATTCTGTTTATGAAACACAACTGGTAATAGTTCTAGCAAAACCCAGCCTTTATTCACAAAGAATAAAAGACACGGCACAAACCGGTTTTCCCAAGTTGCATGTTCAAGACTAAATTATCTGCATATTACAAATTTTTACACTAGGAATAATACACCTCGTGTATCATTTGAAACCATTAGTTTTTGAAGGGGACCTTTCTGTTTACCAAAACAATCTCAGAAGAATGAGAAAAAAAAAAAAAGAGAGATCAAATAAGACATATTCCAAGGAGAACCTAAGGTTGGGAGACCTGGTTTCCAAAATCAACCCACTGGTGGTGCAAACCAGTAGCTTGCTCTGATTGCCTTTCTATTTCAAAAACATTTTAAAGGCTGGAAAACTCCCATCATCTACATGATCTCTTCCCCTTGTCCAAGCAAGGACATGATCTTCAGATGCACCTCACCCCACCAGCAAGGAGGCTGGGGATGCACAAGAAGCTGGGAGGGGACACAGCCGGGACAGCTGACCCAAACTGACCCAAAAGATACACCATACCATATGGTGTGGTTCTCAGCATGTAGATATGGGGGAAGAAGGAGGAAAGGAAGATGTTTGGAGTGTGGTGTTTGTCTTCCCAAGTCAACATGATGGAGCTTTGCTTTCCTGGAGAAGACTGAACACCTGCCTGTCCATGGGAAGTGGTAAATCAATTCTTTGTTTTGCCTTGGCTTTTGCTTTACCTATTAAAACATCTTTATCTCAACCCATGAGTTTTTCACTTTACTCTTCTGATTCTCTCTCCTATTCCACTGGGGAATGAGTGAGGAGTGAGGAGTGAGCGAGTGGCTGTGTGGGGCTGAGCTGCCTGCAGGGTTAAAGCATGACATAACAAATAGCAGCATACAAAATTGTGCCTCTTGACTCATAAGACAGAACGGGGGAAAATGGCTTTCCAGCAGGTAAATGTCTGCAGCTGAGCACATCTTTCTTCATCATAGAATGCTGTCTTGATTATGTTGCCTGTCTCAAGCAACAGATCCTTAGCCACTTTTAAAGGTTTGCAAAGCTTTCCCTTTCATAAGAGTTTAAGTGAATGCTGTTGCATCCTTTCCAGTCACTGTCTGTACAAAGAAGCCTCTCTCATAATTCCTTGTTTTCCCTGGTGCATGCACCTCCCTGAGTTTGTGGATGCTCTGTGCTTTCCAAGGGCTGCTGCATGTTCTCACTGTCCAGCCAGGAAAAAAATCCTTACTACTTACCATGAGGAGAAGGCCATATAATTTTTATTTTCATAAAAGAACACAGTTTAAAATATTGCCATGACTTTGTTCACATATTTTTCAGGGTTAGCAAGTAAATTTCTTACTATGGATGTTCTTGCACAGAGTTTTACAGAGAAAAGCTTCTGTTCTCCAAGTTGCCATAACAAATGAATTTTCTGCTTTCTCCTTTCCATGTCCAGTCTCCATCTTCCCTTTTGTGAAAACCCTTTAGAAGTATTTAGCATCACAAAGGTAATCTGGTTTTTAATAGTGTTTGTAATCACAGAAAGGGCATGATCACATATTTTTTAAATTATACAGCATTTAATTTCCTTGTCATGGCTGGTTATGATTGTTAGGAAACCTGGCTGTAATCTGTCTTCTTTGCTAATCCATTCCTTTTATATTGTTGCACTCTTTGCCTCATGCTGACTAATTAAATTTTTGCTCCTTAAGGGTTTTGTGTGCTTGGCGGAAGTTTGCCTCGATGAAAACACAACTGTGAGTCATTTGGTTTGAGGGGCAAAAAGTGAATGTATGGACCATGGGGGAGCCTTTCCTACTTGATGAAATGGGATGTCTCATTTAATTCCTGCAGGTCAAGACAATCCTGTAATAAATTGATCTATTTTTCCTTCCTGACATGATTTTAGAAGCAAGCCTCTATATTGATTAGGGTATATAAAAAGATGAAATTACATTTAAGTGACTATAGTACCCTGTCTCTTGAAACAAACTCAGAGAATATTCTGAAAATGCTGGCTCAAGCACATGTGTCTTCTAATGTTTCAGCCAAATAGGATAGAAAGGCCAAGGGTCCCACAGATATCGAGTTCCTACAAGACCTATGAAAATAAATTTTGTCTGCCAAGAAAGAGAGTTGGAAAACAAAATCAACAACTATCACCATTCCAAAAGCCACACAGTACAGATATGAGGCCAGCAAGGACCAGATGAGAGACATCATCTCTACACTTTGTACACTTTGACTTTAGAAGAACCTTTCATTTTTGGGCCAAACATTTCTTCATTATAAAAACTAATCTCATTAATGACCTTTTATTCCCCATGCAGTTGTATGCTGGATTGCCTGCATATTTGTGAGATATCACCTTACATCTCCAAGGCTAATTTCTCCTTTGGGCCAATCTTGCTCACTTAACTTCACTACTATCACTTGAGAATTTGGCCCTGTATTTGGTTAGGATTTTTGGTTAGGATTTACTGTACTCCTGCATGCTACAATAGATGAGCACTTATCCTGTCATCTCACGTTGCATTTTTGGTTCCTTTTTTAACTTCCATCAGCGTAATTATGCTGATTTTTTCCCTAGTAGACACCAGCATCCAACAAAGGCTACTGCAACTTTCCTTGTGCCATTATGGTTTTGTGGTTAGGCTTTGGACAGGTTCTTTGTTCTGTCCTTTCTGCTAGACTGAAAGTTGTTTGATGTGCATTTGGGAGTTAAAAGGAAATTATGTATTTTTTACCATGGGCATGTTGAGTTTTCATCAAGAAATACCTAAAGGCACTTCCATGCCTTAATGTGGAGGAACAGGAATAGGAACTGGCCAGGCTAATCAAGGCTGATGAAAGCCACACCTAAAGAAATTACTCTATTTGGCAATAATCAGAATGATAGAATGGTTTGGGTTGAAAGGAATGTCAAAGATCATCCAGTTCCAACACCTTCTCCTAGACCAGGTTGCTCAGAGCCCCATCCAACCTGGCTTTGAGCACTTCCAGGGATGGGGCATCTACAGCTTCTTTGGGTAACCTGTTCCAGTGCCTCTTCACCCTGACAGTAAAGAATTCCTTCCCTATTCACTAAAGTAGAATATTTAAATAGACAGGATTGCCTGCGGGTTAGAATTCTGAAATAGTCTGGATATGGTTGCAAGCTGATTGCTTTCTGCTAGGGGTCTTCTTGCTGTTGACCTGCTGGTCACCAGCAACCTTAGGTCTCTTAGGGTGGTAAAGCATAGGGGAAGTCTGCTTTGGATGGCTTTGAGGCTGGCTGATATTTTGGCCATCAAGCTTTGTTTAACTAGCTGTTGCATTCCTGACCATACTAAATTATACACATTATTTAGATAGACAATGCAGTGTGCAAGGCAAGGATGAAGTGCAAGAGTAGCTGGAAGGTGCTTCTATTCTTTGAAAATAAAAAACAAGGACAAATCCTTAATGGCTGCTCAGAGTGAACTCCAGAGGATTAACTTCAGTCCCCTCTAGTCATAACTATCCATGTGGTTTTCAGGCAGGAGGGATTATAACGAGGCTAATACCTGTCTTGTCCAATCAAATTTATACTTCAACCATTTTTGTGGTCTCCTAAACAGTTAGGTGAAGGCAACCATCCTCTATCTGAAAGTCTTCTATCTAATTTGAGTATAATTTAAGCAAAGTGAGATACCTTTCTGAGATAGCCCAATGGCAATGTGCATTTCTTTCCATATCTGCCCAGACGTTCCGTAATCTAACCCCAAAATTTATATCTTTCCTCTATAAAACTCCTACCTAATTATGATGAGACTACATAGAGCTTGATGAGCACTATAAAAAAAGAGCAAGCAAGGAGATCTTAAGTGGTCTTGAAACAGAAAGAAAGATGGACAGGAATATAAGAAACAAATGCAGGGACTGTAGTTCCTGTTCTAATAAAATTACTTCTTTGTAATGCTGAAAGAAAGATGCTGGAAGAAACTGTCCTTTCTGCTGAACTTTCACCTCAGTACAAAAACTTTCAGAAAATGCATGGAAAGGGGTGCCATAAAGTAGAATGAAAGAGCAGAAGAGAGCCAAGGCAGCTCATGGAAGCCATGCAGTAGCAGGTTGGAAGCTGGAGGCTCAAATGGTTAGACAGAAGTCACAAGAGTGATAAGAGAAACAGGTGGATAATGCCAGCGGCTCAAAAATTTAATGCTTGTGTGAAGCTGAATTACACTCACTTGGAAACTGAAGGCATTTTCTTAGGAATAGAATAGAATAGAATAATAGAATAGAATAATAGAATAGAATAATAGAATAGAATAATAGAATAGAATATTCCAGTTGGAAGGGACCTACAACAACCATCTAGTCCAATTGTCAGACCACTTTGGGGCTGAACAAAAGTTAAAACATGTTGCTAAGTGCATTGTCCAAATGCCTATAGCAGTCACCCACTGCTGGAGGAGAAGGGACAGGAAGCAGCATCTGGGATTTAGTTGGTTTACTACAGGTCTACCTTCATTGCAGTTTTCCCTTCCCCCCCACAACTGTTGATGGTTCAATAAAAGACAATGAATTGGCCTCCATCACTGGATGCTATTTCAAGTTTTGTCCTCACTCAAAGCTCTCAGGAAGCACTGTGTTTCTCAGCTTCCCGACAGGCTCGTTTTTGCATTGTTTTCCCAGATGCTCCCACCCCCTGGCATTTAGTGTCAGCTGGGCATGCTGCAGAGCTGGGAAGAAAAACAGAGCTGAAGGACAACAGTGGTCATTAAGAAAAATAACAACTAAGAAAGTGAAGGCTGAAAAAATATAATTATGAAGCCATTCCCTATTCAAGCAGAGACAGCTTTCAGTGCTGATAACATTATTTATCACTTGTGTAGCACTTCAGACACAGTCACTAATTAATCCTTGTGACACATCTGCAAGTTATGCCAGTCTTGCATATTGCTGTCTCCCCCTTCTACTGTGCAAGGAAACAGAGATGTTAAGAACCCAAATGAGTAAAGGTAAATATGAGTGGTACAGCAAAGAAATGCTCAGTCCCAGCTCCCTGCTTCTATCACAGAGGACACTTTCTTTCTGTAGGATGGTCAAACCAATGCAGAGGGGACTCTTTACCCCTCGTGCTGTAATCACAAGCCTGTACAATATAAATTGTGTGAAAAAGAGAAAAACACCTCCATGTTGTTAGACAAATTCATTGTACAAAGGTAGTAGAGACCTTTTTTAATCTGGTGCTACAAGTGATCCTCATACCCAGGGGAGGGGGCAGAGGACTGCTCTCAGCCTTCCAGGACAAAGCTTCCCTTGAGTTTTCTGCCACAAAGACAGCTTGCTCTGCCTGATGCCTGCCCTGTAGTTTTGTCCCTAATGTTACCAGAGTGGAAATATTGCCAAAAATAGGCAAGAGAACTAGAGGGAAAAATCCAAAAGCACTTGAGAGCCTATCCAATTACCCTGAAAGTTAGTGAGCATTGTCTTCCAGAATTAGCATATCTCTTCTATTTAATAGGAGGAGAGAGATGTGGTTCTTTCTCCATTCAATTTGTGTTAAGATATTTCTTTTAATGGCAAAACTTAGACAGCAGAAACAAAGGAGATGCAAACTGCATCAGGATGCTGAGTTAAGCTGGAGTCATCCAAGCAGGGACTTCTAACAAGCAATAAACTCAAAGCAGGAAGTTCATTGCTAGAACTTGCTAGAACCCTCATTTTTCAAGTTCTGTGTACTGAAAACTGACACAATGTAGTGGAGTTCACATGGATATCAGCAAGACCACCAAAACTGCTGTAACACACTTGGTTTGCACCCCAGCTGGTATGAAGCTGTCCCAGAACCTCTTGTGAGGGATGCACAAGGACACCTATGGGCTAGAGTGGGGCTTGGAGTTTCTCTTGACCTCTCATCCTTAGGAAGCTGCCTGCAGCATGAGATCCCTGCTTAACCCTCAGTTTTATCACCATCTGCAGCTCACTCCAGAGAGCCCCACGTGGAGGGTCCCTTGCTGGAGGCACCCACTGCAGCACTGAGCTCTGCAGCCTCATTTTAGGAGTCTCCTTCAACAGCTCATGTTTGCTGTCACTGAGTTTGAGAATGTTTTGTGCTGCTGTTTCAGTACCCCAAGATTAGCAGCTCCCAATTTCATCTTTCGTTCCTGGGTAAACAATCGTGACCTTTCTGATTTCTCTTTAAATCAGCTTTTCTGTGTCCCTAAAGATTCCTATTGCTAAATTTTTTTTATTTGTTTGAAGTCTTTTTACATGCCTATCTGTTCCACTAGCCATCCATGCTCTGAAAGACATTTCTGCAGATTTCTGCCAATATTTCAATCCAAATTTACTTGCAAATTAAATAAAAACATGTTCGAAAAAATTACTCACGGCTTCTATTTTTTTTCTTTTTATTGTAGCCCCAAAGATCCAGGAATACTAATTGGCATGTAAGTACAATTCTGATTTTACACTTGATACTCATGAATTTATGCCTTTTATCAGCTACATTTTCTCTCTTCTTTAATTACTTTTTGCTTAAAGGAATTGTTTCATTTCTGGCTTTTGGCACACCCTCTCCTTCCCTTTGGAAGATGTTTCCTCCTTTTCCTATCTGGGCACACACTATGCAGTGAAAATATTAACATATTCTTTGTATACTTCTGAGTGCTGGCCTGAGTGACAGGATTTCTCCTTCACTGGTGGTGACATTCATAGCCGATGTATGACCTGGAGCTAACAAAACCAGCCCCTACAAATTGTTGTGCAACTTCTGGTTGTAATGAAATGCAGAGAGTGAGAGAGGGGAAATGCCACCAAAACCAGGAAAGGAAACCAGGGGAGAAGCCTAGATATGCTGGAGAGCCAGGTTTGGATCTTAGAAGCAATAGAATTGACTCTCATTTAGCTTCTAGCCATTTGTGGCAATTTAGACATAAGGCTTCTTCCTAAGCAGCATTTAAAATTAATGACAGTATATGTGTTAAAAATTGACTCGGGAAAAAACCTATAATACTAACAAAACTAATCAGCACAGGCTTGAATAAACAAACCACGAACATTGCCCTTCTGCTCAGCCAGCCAGGTGCTGGTGCTTTCTCACTTGTTTCTACTCAACAACAGTAAATGACTTTCTCTCCAGGCTGCCAGCCAGCTCCTTCAGCTGGTGCCAGCTGCGATCTCACCCTGACCAGCAGCTCTTGGGCTGCAAACAACTGATCAAACTGCTCAGGTGACTGCCCTTGTTGTTGTACCTGCTTAAATGCCACCCTGTTGCCAAGAGAAAAGCTCTTTACCTTGGGATTGCTAAGGAAGTCAGCCATCAGGGAACAACAAACACAAATCATCTCAGCATAACCTTTTGCTCGGACTTGATGCACAACTAACACAGCACAGTACTTACTTCTGGTCCCAGTTTCTCCAGGAGATGATGAAAAAAATTGTCAAGCTCCTTCCCTTCTATGTAACCATTGTCTAAATAAAAAGCAAATATATTAATGGTCAGGGGTAGTGCCAGAGTTCCAGGAACCACGCCGTGGGCTGCATGCAGGGAGCCCAAGGCTTCACAGTCAGCATTGCCTGCCCACTCAGGGAGTCCCATGTCCTCTGCAATTTCATCTCTTCGCTACTGTGTGAGGGCTGGGCACAGCTGCGGGGCTCCCTTCGGAGTTTTCCTCACAGCAAACTTTACAGAAACAAAAATAAATCCACAAACTGGGATGAAAAGAGAGAACAGCAGATGAAACCGGGGAAGTGATGAAAAGGCAAAAACTTTCGGGGTGAAAAGGGGGATTTACAGCTGTGATATTCGCGGTAAGGAGGAAGCAGGGAGGTCGAAAGGAGCTGCAGGACGCCGTGGGGATGAAACTTGGACACGTCGGCAGCCACCCTCCCCGCACCCAGACGGACACCTCGCCGGCGGTCCTGCCCAGCCCCTGCCCGGGCAGCCCCTCACGGCACCCACGGGCCCTCCGCCGCTCGCCCCACGCCCGTCCCCACTTGCCGTCGGCGTCGCAGCGCCGCCAGGCCCCGAGGAAGGCGGCGGCGTCCAGGAGCCCCTCGGTGCTGTCCATGGTGCTGCTGGCGGCCCGCAGCCCTCGCTCGGCAGCCAGCCTCCGCCCTGCCCTGCCCTGCCGGCGGGCCCGGCTTTGAGGGCGGTGGGCCCGGCTTTGAGGGCAGCGGCCCCGCCCCGGGGCGGCCCTGAGGGGGTCGGGGGAGAAGTCTCGCCCTTCCCGGGGCTCGTCCCACAGACTTCCCGCCCGGATCCCAGCCGGGCACTCGGCTGTGCTCGGACAGGAGCTGCGGCAGGACGGAGCTCAGCCAGACTGGAGCAGCCCGACCGCGCAGCCCCGCTTCGGAAGAGCCGTCGCCCCTCGCAAACGACCTGTAAAGTTTCAGACCTCCCGAACGAAGGCAGAAGTGCAGGAGGGAAATGTGAGGCTTCAGAGAAGGAGTGGAGTTTAGCGGGGGAAAAGGGAGTTTTCTACAACTTGTAACTCTCCTGCTCGGTTTACAAAAGCAGAGCAGCAGAAGGCAGAGTTCTCTCACCTTCTCATTCCTCACAGCCACCGGGAGGGTTTCCCTCACCGGGAAGAAGAGCCACAGGATGAAGGTGGGCAGAAACCTGCAAACTCTTCCTCCCACAATACTAATCAAAAAGAGAAAACATGGGGTTCAAGGTCTCAGCGCTGATAGAGCATCATACCATAGTCGCCCTGCTTGGGATTAGATTTATTTGAATGTCACCTGTGTATTCACCTGCAGTGATTCCAGGCACCTGGGACTGTGCTGTGTGTCTCCACGTGTGCCACCAGAATCATTGTTATCTCCTTTGAGAGCCCTTACTGACAGTTTTTTCCAGGTTGCCTTTGATTCAGTATACAGATATTTCAATTTTATTCACATACTGATTGCCTTAGAGAGGCTCTCAGAATCAGCAGAAAAGGCTTTAAAAAAGTATTTAATATTCACCCTGAGCAGGTTTGTATTTGACCTGAGGGGGGAAAAAAACCTGAAGAAATGAGTTGTGTTTTACTCAGGGAATTCTTTCAGGGAGATCACAACAGAGATTACACAGCAATGTCCAGCTTCTCCAGTGGGCAAAGGAAAAGGAGATGCTGTAAAGCTGATGTGTTTAAAAAGCACCATGGGAGCATCTCAGTCTAGCATCTCAGCTGGACAACAGCCTGGGATCACCTTGGACCTCAGAAAAATTATTGTTCAAAATCTTAATTCAACAGCAAGGCTAAAAGCACCCCTGACTGTGCTCGGGTGGGGAACCCCCAGCATGGGAGAGGAACTCATCAGATAAGGACATGGAAAAGTCTGAATTTTTAGGGGACACCTGCCCAAGTCCCTTGCAGGCAAAACCAGAGTCATTCCACAGGTTTCTCTATCACCTGTCCTTGCTTCACTGCCAAAAGTCATGCCTTGCCTTGGGGTGAGGACTCCCCCATGCAACCCCTCCTGCAGTCTCTTCTTCCCAGAGTTTCCCACCATGGCTCCCTGGCAGTAGTGGCCTCATGTGCCCCATGGGAGCTGACCAATCTCCTGTGTGGGATGAGGTCACCTAGCAGTGCTCCATGGCATGAAGATCACTTTTTGGCCCTGTCTCTCTTCCCAGGACACAGAGCCCATCTGCCCCAGACCAGGAGCATCCTGATCCAGGTTTTTAGGAAAGAGATGTTCATCAGTTTCTACTGTGGTTTGTAACCCAGCTTTGGAAACCACCACCGGGGCTGATAACCAACAAGGTCCCTTGGTAGTATGAGCATGACAAGTAGTTTCTTACTAAAAAAATATTTTTAAAAAACTAACTTAAGAAGAAACACTATGCATATCTTGAAATATTTTTCAAGTGGATACACCCTGCCATTTTGCTGACAGCGAGGTTTTTTGGGACCAGATGCAAAGCTCAGGGCATTGAAAAGAGTTTCTCATAGCTGGTTCTTCCCCCTGTCCTCACAGGAAGAAGGTGGTTTCATATCTTAATGAAACTACCACTATTTATTCAACTGTTCACACAACTCCAGTGAAGATTGGAATCCCAGGTCCAGGTTGGAGATAAAAAAGGACCTTAAAGCTTAAAGGGTTCTCACAAGAATTCACTGTTACCTGTGCAGGAGGATGTGGATGATATTTGTCTGTCCTTGTCATCCCATGCCCTTTCAGTGCTGGCAGAGAGAGCTTTTGATTTCATAGGGAAGAAGAACATACCTGCAAAGGGGTAAAAAGGAGCAGTAATTATGGATTCCTCTTCTGTTTGCACCAGTTTTGCTCCCTCCACAAAACCCTCCACTGAAATACCCCATAGATACAGGGGCCACCCCACAGATGCACAGCTTAGCTGCTCTGCCCCGCCTCATGCATCACACAAAATGGATTCAGGGTTCTTAGGGGTGGAATTGCAAAATTTAGCTCAAAGTGACTGGAACCAGCTAAGCTGAGCAAAATCCCAGCCGGCAGTAAGGATGTAGCCATCTTGCTGCATGGCTAAAATGGGTTTAGTTTCTTTAGATGACTTAATAAAGCCTGAATAAAAAAAAAAACCAAACTAAACAAAAAACAGTCCAGAAAAATTTTTACTCATCCAGTTGGACTTTCTGTGGAACACTGTAAATTTGAGGAGCACATTGAACTGTGGATCTATTTGCATTAGTACTAAACACACTGGCGATTGCTGTGTGTGCAGCTCATGTACCAAACCCAGCAACCCCTCTGCCTTGGCTTATTTCCTTAGATGAATAAATAAGAATGAAAGGTAGGCAGTATTTTTAAAAAGTAATGAATGTTTTTGATGAAGGACTTTGGCTTCAGCTTTGCACTGTGCTGTAATGCTCAAGGTTGAAGATCTCAAAAACATGTTTTGAAAAGCTTAGAAAACAAGCCAACCCAAGTGTATTCACCCTGACCACAGATGCACTTGGCTCTTAAATGAATGTGCATCAGTAAGTGCCTCGAGGCTGGAAGCATTTGCAGGGTCGTTGCCTGGCCCTGCTGAGGGTCAAGGAACCCTCCAGCTGAGGACACCAGCAATGCTGTATTATTTAACTGATATTGATTATCAATTAATAAATGGCAACTTTTGCCAAGTAAAGAGCAAACTAAAGAGCACATGGCCAAAACCCAGGCTGGGCTAGCTTTGTAGAAATGGTTAATCAAGCAACAGCAATTGGGAAAACATGGATAAAAGTGCAGATTGCTGATTTGGAAACAAAAATAAGGGGCAGCTGACAAATGCCTCATTCTTTGGGCCAGACTGAAAGCATTGATGTGAAATGAAACATTTGGGTCTCTATCAACAGAATAGAGAACCAAAAACCAAACCAAATATCTGGATTTGTGGCATGACTTTGTTCCTCCCCTTTACAAAAGAAAATTCCAAATACATACAGACACAGATAAATGGAAATAATTTTCCTCATCAAATAGCTTCAGCTTCCCTCAGCTTTGCACTAACCAGAGACACCAAGGAAGCCAACAGACTCTTCTTTCCAACCAACCTTCAGATGAGTACAAGCTGATTATTAGAAGCAGATCCCCACTTTCCAACAAGGATGCTCTTCTCTTTCCCCTCCTTCCACCCCACTCCCTCTGTCTGCCCAGCAAATCCCATACTCCTGTGCTGGGCTAGATCTTGGATCCATCCTTCTGGCTCAGCTGGTGCAGAGTGTGTGTGTTCAGGGTGCAAAGATGTGCAATGACAGTTCAAGCCAATCAGGTACTGACAGATGTGGTGTGACACAAAGACTACCATCCCGTATACATTTCCATCCGCAGATTCCCACCAAGGCAAAGTTTCTCCAGCCTTCCCACATGCAGCAACCCAAACTGTGAGGCTTCAGTCCTCTGTCATCTTCTTCATTTTGGACCAGCAATGGGATGCTTTGAATGTTGCAGGGAAGCAGTCAACCTCTTCCCACAAGGATTCCACTGAAAATGAGGGGTCAGGACTCAGGCCATCAGAAGGGATCTAAGAAGAGATTTCCCAAAGGAAAATCTGATATTTCCCCCAGCTGCATGCTGCTCAGTGCTACCCAGACAGGGACTGCAGTCTCAGTTACAGTTAATGACTTTCATTATTTCAGTCTTCAGCTAGAATTTAATGTTGTCTGAATAAATCCCAGGCTGTACAGCCTCCACAGCATTCTCCTTAGGTGGGTCTTACCCACCCAAGCAAACGAGAAGGGAAGGAGGCATTCCTGGAATGATGCTAAACAGAGATCACAGAGTTAACTTGACTCCTCTGTTCAGTGAAACCAAATTGGATTTGCCAAGCTAGTAGCCCCTCTTCTGCCTTCCCTGGCTGGTATCAATCTAATTAAATACTCTTTCTCCCACGCAGCTTTTTTCTCCTCAGTTCAATTTACCGGAAAAGCAGAAAAAACAGGCTCTGAAGGATTTGGCTTGAGGTCAGCCGGCAGAACTCATCACAAACTGCCAAAGCAGCATCAGCACAGAGACATCAGAGCAAAGACCTCAAAACATGGCTGGGAGGGGCCATGGCAGCATATCTGCTTTTCCATGCAGGCTTCCCAAACATGGGCACTTGGAACCCACATCTAATAAACCCCCAGGACAGCTGATGTAGGGATGTCAAAGGCAGAGTGGCTTTCTAATTGGGAAGAGAATCGTCTCTATCTGCAGGAGCCTCTTCAGTTTACTGTGGGATACACCATAAGAAATTAAGTCCTGTAATGAGAGATCCCTCTTAATGACACCTTTATGTTCTTTGCAGAGACTCACAGGTCTTCTCTCTACTTGAAAATACAGGGTCTCACTGTTCAGCTTCTTGGTGCTGATGAGCATCATTGCTCTCATAGTGATTTCTCTTTGGTAGTTGGCATGGAGGGAGTTTGCATCCCCAGGACAGTTGCAGCCCTTGCCCCTGCAAGATCTCCCTGATGCAGTAGGAGCAACCACGGGTGAGAGGGTACAGGGAGGGGGAGAGCTGGCATCCTGGCCCTGGTTCCTGCCCAAGCAAGTGCCTCATCCCAAAGATGGCCTTGTTCCTGGCTGTGCGCTGATGGAGAACTGGTAGCTCTGTCCCGGACTCAGAGGAAAAGAGTTTTATCAGGAGCTCAGCCATTGCCCTGCACCAGCCTTTCTCCACCAGAGGGGATTTCTCCTCACTACATGTCACCCTGGAATCTCTGGGGTGTCTCACATTCCCAAGGGGCACTTGGATGCAGCCCCCCCACCAGCTGCTTTCTAGGGACTTGCCATCAGCTTTTAGACTATTGGATTTGTTTCCCTGCCCTGCAGATCACCCTGAGGCCTCACTTCTGCATTTCTTCACCCCTTCAGATGCCCGTTCCCAGGTCTCTGAATACACAAACCAAGTCACTGCCTCTAGGGTAAAGTAATACCTTCATCATCTCACAGCCCTTCTGCCCTTGTGCCAGAACAAGGAGCAGCCCCATGGAGACAAGCTTACAACCCCAGTGTCATTGGCCAAGGTGCTCCAGACAGTTTTCTACCTGTTTCTGTGTTTCAGGGAATCAGGATGGGGCACATGAGGTGATGGGAGTTCATGGTCATATCCACTGAAGTCTCAATGCTGCCAGCAAATCCTTAAGTCTGGAAAACTGCCCTTTAGAGCTGGAGAAACCTGAGTTTCAGGAAGTGCAAAGAAGACTTACATGTGCAGTGATCAGAGCAGCATTTCAAGCTGCCAGCCACTGGCAGTGCCTGCTGAAACAAGGTGCCATCGTGGCCTGAGGAACAGGGAGCACTGTGTGGTGATGCTGATTGCTCTCAACCAAAAATGAACAGACCCCTCTCTGCCCTCCAAGGAAGACACCGCAGCTGCTGGGGAGTCCTGCCCTGCCTGTGGTCTGGAGGCATTGGAAATGTTGGACACTAGTGGGGGATGGCTGAGGTGGCTCTAGAGGCACTTGCTGTGGCACTAGCAAGATGCTCCTGTTGGGAAGAGGTATGAGGAACTGCAGAAGGACAGGCACAGAGATGAGCAGGAAAGCTGGGAAGGTGTCTGGCAGATCTTCCTATGACCCCTTATTTCCAGGATGGGGAGCTCCTACGTTAGAAGGAAAGAGAAGGCTGGCACCATGTGTTTATCTTGCAAATTTCATCCTCCCCATTTAACTCCTTCTTAGGATGGGGAAAGACTGCTCTGCTTTCCAGGCCTAATCAGCAGGAGTCTGGCATTAAATAATCATCTCTGATTATTTAATAATCATCTCTGATTAAACAGCACTTACCTGTGCTATTTGTTACGAAATCCTGTGGCTCATCGCTCCAGGAGAAGAAAAGGACAGTGTTGCTACTGTCCCCAAGCTTCAGCACAAGCAAAGTATAATCTCCAGAGGCAGGATTCAGGCACAGCTCATTCAGCATTAGCATCCCCGGGAAAGCAGCACAGCTCTCATGTATTTCAAACAAGAGCAGAGCATTCTGGTATTTTCCCAAAATTATTCTCAGTACCCTTTTTTGTTTGCAACAGGAGAGAGAAATCATCTCCACATTAATCAATTAATAAGCAGTGGCGGCAAGAGCTCGTGCTGGTGGTAGCTCTCAGCTAAGAGTCGTGGGTTGAGAAGATTTGTAACTAATGGGCCACATTTATTCCCAAATCGTCTCAGCCTGGCGGGCTGGCTCTGGCAGAGGGGAAAGATTTAGGATGATTGCAGTTCCCATCTTAGGAAGCAGCTATTTACTGTTGTTACTGCACATCAGGGAATACTTCAAGAACCTCAGAATCTATCAGTCAGATTTTAACCTCCTTTAGCAGGGAGTGGGAAGTAGGCTCTGCAGCTGTGGTGCAGAGCTGTCTGAGTTCACACTGGAGCCTGGCAGGGAGCCACAGCCCTTCTCCAGCACCTCTCAGAGGGGGAGTGCTCCTGCTATGTACATCGTGGGTGGAATTCCTCGACAGCAAAACCTGAAAACTAGATTTAAGAGCAGAAAAGAGCAGAGCAGCTCCCTCCAGGAGAGCTTTTTGCCACCTTTTCCTGAAGGTGGATCAGTTAGGTGCAGCTCTGAACCGACATGCTCATGGTAAGACCCCTTCCAGGGCAGCATTTCTAACTGGGTGACCAGTGCTGCTGGTCCTTCCCTCTCATTTGGTCATATATTATGTGCGCTTACGTGTGTGGGGGGAAGCAGAGGGCCTCGCTGTCACCTCAGATGCTGTCACCCCTTTGCTGTCACCCCTAAATATGGTGAAGGCAACACTCAGCTGCTGTCTTGCCTGACACCAGCCATGGCCCAGGGACCAAGCCATTGTGTCAGACACTGTGGAGCCTCTGAGCCCTTTCTGTGCAACAGGGTGCACAGCACAGCACTGTGGAGATGCACTCAGCCACAAAAGGAAGGCCAGCAGCAAGTGTGGGAGGCAGGCCACCTCTTCTCCCATGCCAAAGTCTGCTCCCACTGCTGCCAGCATGGCTGGAGGTGCTCAGGCAGCAGCTAGTGTGTGACAGGAAGAGCACAGAGCATTGGTGGTACTCAAAGACACTATGGATGCCCTGGAAGAACAAGTAGCAGCCCTTTCTTTCAGTGGCACCTCTACCTGATCTCTGTTCAGTCTCCCAGGAACTTCAGGGATCTTTGCCACTGGCAGCCCACCAAAGCAGCTGAACATGGCTTCTGGGCTCTGCCCCTCACCCTGCCAGAGAAGCACATGCGCCAGGATAGGCAGGGATCACAGGTTACCCACAGAGCAGCTCAGGCAGCAGGGAGGAAACAAGAGAAATGAAGGTTCTGCCAGCTGTGCACCTGCTCTGAGGGCCTGCAACTCATGGAAAGGCAGCACCTTCCCTGCTCCACAGAGCTATGATCCCCCCAAACCTCCCAACAGGGCTTGGCACCGGCGTAGAGTGGTTCCTTTCCTGAAACACACTGGCACTTACCCATGGCCTCTATGAACACAAGACACTGAAAATAAAAGTCATTATTTCTTAAATGCAGAAGAGGTGCAAGAGGGGTGCTCTGGATGTAACATGAATTCTTTGCATTTGGGCTGATAGTGATGGGTGTGTCAGATAGAAATACAGTAAAGAAATTAAAACCATCGCTCCTCCCCACACCCAAAGCCACACACACAAAAAGCCAAACCCCAGGTCTTCAAGAGCTCTTACTAGCACTCCCCTAAAACTGTTTCTCCACCACTCAGCCTGCCCACAACACACTGATGACTGGAATGGCTTTCCATAACTAATATGGAAAAACACTGATGTCTAATGAAATCCTGATACTCCAGCAAACAAATGTTACAGCACTGAAGCTTTTCTTCTTCTTAACAGCACAAACATATGCTTTGTCTACAGCATCTAAGACATCCCCATCTTTGGTTTACTGACACCAGGGCGATGGGCACACACCACTGCCGTGGTTTCTCACAGCACAACCAGCAACACCAGTATCTCAGATGACTGATGAGAAGGATATCAAACACAAGTAAGAAATTCTCAGCAACTGACTGCTCTGGAAGTCAGAGACTATTTAAAATGTTTCTCTTAATTAATACCACAACCATTGCTGTTAATTTTCTTGAAGTCACAAAACCAGTAATTAGAGCAAGCCTTCTTGCATACTTACACTTCCCAGACAGTTGTCTTTTCTATGTCCTAAAGGAATAAAAATTACAATTTATTTATTTTTGATTGATTTTCATTACTAATACAGGTATTTCAAGTTTTCCTTTGCAATTTGTCTTTTGTTCTTACCAATGCCAAATAAATCAAGAGCATATACGTGCATATGAAGAACTCTCTCTTAATGATTTTAGACAAATACATAATTTCAAGTCAGGGCAAACCCCAGGCAGGAACCCCCAGCCTTCAGGACCTCTTTCCCACAGCCTTGTAGCCTGCTTTTGAGATGTAAACCTTTACCAAGTGCTTCTAAGATGTTTTGTTTTGACTTAGCAGCCCTTTATAGTGCAATAGGAGAAGTGGCAACAGCAGGCATGTGCACAGGATCAGACAGAAGTTAATCAGATGGGCAGGTATCTGAGCACCTTTTTCCAGTCAAGAAACCACAAAAAGGCCAGAGGAATTGCTCTTGGGAGAGAGTTACCAAACCAATTTTATTCTGTCCTACTGGACCAAAATTGAGAATTAGATAGCAGGTGGCTATCTACACCTCACAGGAAGGCTACTTTGCTGAACATTCCAAGGGAGGAGAACAGTAAAGACATCTTCCCTCAGCAGTTCTATTATGTGTATGTGTCTCTTTCAGCTGGAACAGGCACTTTACAACAAGGTTTTGTCTTAACTGCACACTTTGCCTACCTCACACAATGCCAGCATTTAAAGAGCAGAGACCATCAGACCACAAACAGTGCTGTAAAAACAAAGACTAGTATTTCAGTTGTAAAATCATTTTTTTTATTGTTACAAATATACATATGAATAAAATCCCTTCAACCTGTAATGTAAGTGGGTGGCTGTGAAATTTGCATCCCCTCCCTCAAAAGCTGAAATGTTTTTATAGATGTCGAACTATAGAATTTCTCATAGAATTACACATTGAAAGGAAGCTAATATGCAGACAGAACCGAGGAAGGCCTCTAGAAAACACCGATGTTAATAAAATTTCAATTGCCCTCATTCCAATCAACTATATACATTAATATACGAATGTGGAAGCATACCATGGTTATACGTAATCCAAATCCTTCTCTGTTGTGCTTTCTGACGGTACACAAATGTAAGCGTTGCAGCTTTATGTACAGTAGGAGAACAGGAAGAAAGAAGCTCCCTATGGGAGAATGTAAAAACCATAACCAAGCATTTAATATATATAATCTATACAAATTATTTTATTAGTGTGCTCTTTTAATATAATTACAATGTGCAATTGCATACCGCAAGAATATATTTATAGGTAAGTCACGTGCAGATCCGACACATTTACATTCAGCAGTACAACACATTACCTGCTGTACAGTGTATTAGTGTAAGACAGTGTCCAGTTAATTTGCTTTGCTTTCTAAATGCCCTAATGCAGGGCACTCTCTGTAGCTGCTTCAGAGAAGTTCAAGTAGAATACATGAAAGAATGGCTGGCTTTAGGCAAAGACATGGAAAGGAATGTCTGCACTGTACAGACCAGAAATTAAGGACCAAATCAATGCCAAGGGTACTGTAAATCGCAACTGGAAGATCATGTTTTCTGCATGGAAATGTACCTGTGGTGAAAGAGCAGCTGACTGAAAGGGCTGTGGATTGCTGAACCCCAATTGTTATAAAAAGCTCTTGCGCTACAAAGCACTTGTACTGATTGCTAAACAAAAATAAAATCTTTATCTGCTTCTTCACCAGAGTCACTGGACTTGCTTCCCTGATGGCCATCTTTACTTAAGGACCTCTGCTTCAGTTCCTGGAACTCATGAGACTGCTGCCCAGGGCTTCTTTTTGCAGCTGCATGAAACAGAAAGAGGTTTACTAATGACTGCAGAAGAGAGAGGAAGAAGAATTAAAAATAACAATAAAAAAGTCATTAATGCACATGGGACCTGTTCCTCATCCCACTGAATTAATTTGCACTAGTAGGAGTAGCATAAGCCCATTAATTCTTCAAGCCAGAAAAAGGTGAGAGAAGGGAGAATTTTAGCAGATTTCATTCCACTGTTGGTTGGCAAGCAGGCAAACTTGAAATATGACACTTAGTACTTCACTGTGACATGGATAAACATTACAGTTAGAAATGGCCTAGCGATTTTCTTCTCATCACATCACTTCCAAACCAGATCATTCTTTTCTCCAGCTGGGATGGATCTCAGACAGTGCACTCCTGACTGCTCAGGTGGATGTCCCTGCTGGGGACCCCGCAGACCAGTGATGCACATCTCAGACAGGCCTGTCTCCCTGGCAGGACACATCTGTGTTCTCCCTTTTGACTCAGCAGCTTTAATCAGGACAGACAATCACCCTGGCATCCAAGTTACCCGAACTGCTTCTCCCTACCTCACTACACTGCAAGGTCCCAAGTCCCTCACTGTTCCCTGACCGGGGTGGCATCCATGGCTCTGAGCCCAACCATCATCTCTTCCAGATGAGACCATGGGCACTGCACCCTGCTGTGCTCAGGAATGGGGAGAGCAGGAGGGCACACACTCACTTCCCATGATCTAAATGCAAACAGTACCCATTTTCTTCTCCCAGCACTCTGAAATCTCTGTAAAGCCAAGGCTTTCTCCAAACCAATAAGCTTCAAAATAAATTGGAAAGGAGGTTGTAAAATCTTGTTAAGATTCCTGATCTAATCAGTGGCCTACAACTGCTATGGTAACAAGATGGTTACACACATCAACCAGGGTGACCGTACCCAAGGACTGACAGCATTAGAAATCTCATACTTGCACTTAAAATGAAACTTTAAACACATAGCGACCCTTAAATGTGACCTTGTTGCAAGTCACCTCACTTCACCCCCACAAAATTAAATGTTGCCATTACAAGACCTTTGCTCCACCATTTTGGGTAGGGATGCTCGGCTGTGGCTCACACTGATTGTTGTGCCTGACCACTTTTGTGAATCCCTCTCTTGACAAGGCACTGGCTGCTGTGGTGGCCATGCTGCATCACCTCCCTTCCCCAAGTACCACTCACCTGTAGCCTCACCACTGCAAGGGACAGCCTGCCCTGTCACCAGCATGCAGCTCCAGCCACAGCAGCAGCCGGCCATTGACCATCTTGGTGGCCATTTCTAATTGTGGCAGGCTGTGTTAGGCAGTGCCAGGAAATGTGGGAAATGCAGAGAGGCATCCTGAGGCAGCCAAATAGTCCTCCTGAGTCGAAAGTACTTGTTTATTCATCTACACTAGCCAAAATATGTGAGGAAATGAGGGCCAGCAGCTACACACTCACTGCATTCTTATCCTGCCTTTCCAAGCTGGGAAACAGGAAGGGATTTTGAGAAAGGTTTGTAAAGCCATTTCATAGAACTGGAGAGGATTACGATATCTAAATCCTGTAAAAAATATTCAGGCATTTCCACCTTCCAAAACACCACTGCTTTTCAAAGAAATAGGCGCCTGAAAATTTTTTGAGTCATCGTTGATACCAGTACCTCCTAATAATTACCTGGTCTTTGTTTGGCCTTCATTGACTCTTCAAACAAAACCCAAAACACATCCTGCAACAGCCATTTTAGTTTATGGCCTGATAAACAGAGGCAAGCAGTTTGCCCCATAAATGACTGAAAGATGTATCAGGCATTTCAGTCCACAGAGTGCAAGCAGGGTTCTGCCAGAAGATCTTACCCTTGCCTTGATGAAACCGTACACAGGTGACCTGCAGTGGTCTACGGCAGGATCTCATCTTTTGAAAGTTACTTCATCAGAGAGGTATCTCAGAATGAACTAAAATATAATAATTTGATTATGATAGGGAGGGGAGATCCCCAGTTTGGATGGACTAAGTTTGATTCTACGACATGAAAAGGAAATCAGTTTATTGGGCTGAGGAAGCATTTTGTGATGTCTTAGAAATACTGTGGGTAAATGGAGTTGCATAAGATGTTGAAATACCCAATTAAAATGCTTCAGAAGAAAAGTAAACTTGAACAACTCTTTAAGCAAACTAGTTAAGAGGTAAAGAGAAACATATAAACATGTACCATTTGAGAACAGGTGTTTTTATATTTTAAAAGCATATAAAGGAACCAAACATTTTTACAGCCTACTGAATGACCTCACTGTAAGTCAAAGCTGCTCCTCAGTGCAGCAAAGTGTTGGGCTTGGGCTCATTTGGTGGTGTTTTTGTTTGCTTTTGCAACCGAAAATCAAAGTAACAATAAATAATCCAATTTACCCAGTTCTCAAATGGTTTTGCGAGTGATGCACTGAACTGGCACTAACAATATTCAAGCTGATATGTGTTTTGAAATACTAAAGTGCATGGTCTTAGAAATGACAGGTGTGCAAGAACACCAAGCAGTAGCCAGCCTGCACACCTGCAGCATGCAAGTGTTGCTGCACTGAGCAGTCCCAGATTGTAATGAGTGCTGTTCTGCAGAAGGGCTGCACATGCTAGATGGGACTGGTCACTGGAGTTGCCACGGAGGAAAAATGCATACACATTTTTTATCTGGGAATTTTTTTCATGCCATGGAAATGTCCCATGGGGAGAGAAAGATGATTAGAATTCCATGAGATTTTTACCTTTCTCATAACGACAAATGACAAAGCCACATTCTTCTGTGGCTTCTTTGTTATTACTATTGCTTAACAATTGTTAGTGCCAGTTATCAAGCACCATCTTGATGAAAAATGAAAACTTCTAACCAGAAGTTGGCTGTGCCATCCTCTGCCCAAGCACATTAGCTTCCTCTTCTGCACTGGTAGAATACTGCCCCGGAGTGGTTTTCACGCTGCCAGATGGCTTGGCACAGTCAAGAGCTGCATCTCTTTTTTGACAATCTCCTGTTTGCTCTAGCAAGAAAAAGGATTCATTTATACTCCTAAGCTGTTCTGTAGGTCCATGTACAGAAGGTAATATGAAAAGTATTTCTTATCCAACCCATTTAATCAATTATTCAGAGAGTAGTAATCAGTATGCCAGATGCTTGCTTAAATGTAGTCCAGATATTTTGGGGTGTTGGTAACTGCATCCCAATCTCACAGCTGTGCAATACAAAGAGGTGTATTTGCAAACTGTCCCACGAAGTACAGTTAAAGTAATCAACATAAGGCAATTTTATAACCAAGTATCATCTAATTTGTAGCTTTGTTTCACAGGAGATATGATTTTCGTTACTAAGACAGATTTGCAGTGATTTACCAGTTGCAGAAATAAATTGAACATGCTAGCCTGAAGAGAGGCAGAAAGCAAGGACAGAGGAATGGCTGAGTGAGGAATTAGGACAGTAATGAATAAAAAAGCAAACATGAAAAGGAATAAAAATAAAATAAACAGAATTTACTCTTTCCCAAACAATTTTATGCAAGGCATAGCAGCTCCTTAAGGACCTGGCAAGTCTAAACTATTATCGATAAAATATGTACAGTGCCATGTAGAGCTGAACAGAAAATCCTGTGTCTGGCTAATTTGACTGGAGAGTCTTAAGGGAGCAAGGAGTAAGAAAGCACAGTGCCTGACGCCTGTTGCTTTTGGCAACATGGATCATCTGAACGATGGCAGAGGGTTCTGTAGGCAGCACAACTTCTCAGCCTTCACAACCCAGTGTTATGGAGCTGCCCCGTTCGCTTCCATTCTACACCGTGAAAATCTGCTGTGAGAGTGTGAAAGGGCATCCCTTTGCTTTTCAGCTTAAGTGATGGGGATCATCTTGTACGTCTTTCTTGAGGAGACACACAGGAAGGAAGACATCTCACACCCAGATTTCAAACATCATCACTTGTGCCAGTTAACACCATGCTGAGCAACATTTCTGTAATTACTTCTCCACGTACCCTGTGCAATCGGAGGAAGCTTTAGCTCTTCTAAGAGCCAACTCAGGGCAAGAAAATGCATCAGCAAAAGTAGAAATCCAGGGCACACATGAAAATCAGCAAAGAAAAGATAGCAGCCTACTGCTACGCATGAAAGTTACCAAGCCTTGCCCTGGCACAGAGACTCATTGCCTGAGGAGGAGGAGGTGAAATCAGTCACATGCAGAGACCCCACAGAAAGGAGGAGAACAAGCAGAGTAGTGGGCTGGCTGCAAGAATGAAGTCATGGCTGCTCCCCTGGAAATGCGCTGAACCACAGAGCTGCATTTCACATGTATCACCAATATCAACCAGTGTCTCAGTTCAGACCAAACTAATCATAAATATATACAACATGAGTCCCTTAATTGCTCCGTTACATTATTAGTATCAAGGGATTAATTGTTCATTTGATTAGATAAAGAAAAATGGGTGGAGGAGATGCTGAATAGGTGATCAGATACCTTTTCCTTGTTCTTTGCACCTTCAAATGAATAACCAACCCTCTTGCCCTTCAAAGTGAAAACAAATCGGGGGACAATGATGTATCAAATTTCATTAGTAGACTGTCATGGTGGAACAACACTTATACCAACACTCCTACCTTCTTGAGAAAATGATCTGACTGAGGGGCTGCTCTGACCATCCTTTTCTTTATCAGAAGGAACTTTCTTCAGCACCGGTGGAAGCAGGGCAACTTTTGGGGAACTGGGGCCAGAGGGGGACTCTGGAGCATCCTCTGTGGAGTACCACAAACAAAGGGGTGAGAAGAAGTCATATTTGCACTGAAGCTCACAGAAACAGCGCTGTTTATGATGGGCCAAACCTCAACACAATACACAAACAAGAAACAGCCAGAATCTATGTCAGAAAAAGAAGGATTCAGGAATTTACATTACATCAAGGGAACAAATTATATGGACCTTGGTCCATGTGAAAGACTTTTAGTAGACAAAGAGAAGATCTCAATTTCAGCATTATTAACATGTACTGCTATTGTAGTGCAAATAGAAATCTGTGAGACCAGCTGAATTAACTGCAAGACATAAGTATGCCATTTGTAAATAACAGCTGAAAAAAATTTTGGATGGATCTTTGGAAATATTTGTTCTAGTTATATTTTTATTGTCCTGAAACATATTGAACTGATCAATTTAGATGTCCTGTTTCACAGTTATAAGGCCTAAAAGTGAACCAGGGAAACAAATTACATAAATAGCCTTACAGAACTCTGTACTTTCACAAATAACTTCCCAGAGCATAACATAAGAGCATCTCTAAAGACTTGCTAAAAAGAAAAAAATATTTCCATCCTCTGGATTGTGAGAAAATCTGAAATTTAAATTCAAATCCATAGTGTAAAACCATCTGGATAGCTTGTTTCTCTAAAAGGCTGGACATGGATTATGTAAGGCAAGTTGACTACCATTTTTACAGTCCTTAGAGGAAGACCTTTATAGTCTTACAGTAGACAGCCCTCATTTGGACAGTAGGGAAGTACAGCCACAGTGGATTACTTAAACTGCTTTTATGTTTGCTTCTCAAGGAGTTAGCAGAGGCATATGTACACAAGAGAGGAACTAGGAAAATACATTAGCACTGACAGAAGAACAAGAAGAACTCATTGTCACCTGCATTGTGTATTTGTACAAAGTGTTAATGCAGTTGGATACTAGAAATTAATAGAAATTTATCTCTGCTGAGGAGCTACCACAAAGAGTCAATCTTTTCACTTTCAGCACCAGAAAGGATGAGCTTCCCAAATGCAACTTGGTATGAACAAATACAACAATTCTTGGACCTTCTCCATGCATTTGATATGCCTGTGAGGCCACTTGCCTTGGGAAGTTCAGTATCAACACAAGGATGAGCACAGTGATTGGTAAACAGAGCTAGATATAAACTTTCAGTCTCTGACAATTTGCGGACATCTGAGCTCTGTTCCTTCGCCCCCAGATGACTTAGCAAAAAGTTGCTACATTTTGTTTGCCCACACTGCTGGAAACAACAGCAAGAGCAAGAGCACAGAAAGAATGATTGCTTGTTTTTTTTTCTTCACATTGCCTGGGCATACTTAGGCAGTGGGTTACCACAAGTACTAGGGTTGAGTTAGACTGCAACAGAGCTGTGTTGCTTTTACTATTGACCAATGAGCTGGCTTATTAGAGGTAAGTATTAATTACTTCCTTGTGTTAACCCCACAGTGTGCTCTCTCTGCAGGAAATAGGACCTGGCAGAAACAGACAGCTCATGTTTGTGATACCTAAGACTTTGACATAACACTGCCTATTTTACAGATTAAGCATCACCAAATAAGCCATGCTTTCCTGTTGCATTCATCTGCATGAGCATCTTACCTGACATCTCTCACCTCAGTGACCATTTCTGAAATGGTCAACAAAATAAATGTAAATCCACCTAAAATCTGAAGGTGATTTTGTATTTGAACAACATTCTGCCCACTGGAGTGCAGAGACTAAGTAATGCTCAGATTTCACATCAAGGGCAGGGAGGAGGCTGTAATATCCCTTTGACTCCTCATCCTTACCAGAAATCACATCATTCTAAGGTCAACAGTGATTATGGGAAAAGTCAAGAGGGCTGCAAGCTCTTACAGATGGCCATGCTCACATTTTTCACTCCCTAGCAGTTAATAAGCTGTATTTGCTGTATTGCTTGGGAAGTCTGTAACTGGCTTTTAATTCCCCTCAACTGCAGTGGCTGTACTTTGGGAAGAGACGTTGTGACACTGCCCTATTAAACAGCAGAAAAACAAATGTATGGGAGATCTGCTGAAACATTTCTCACTACTGGAAAGCTTAAGATAATATCTGGGCAGGAGGTAGTCTTGCAGGGTTACAAAAGCACAGTCACAATTATTTCCAGTCAAAAGTAATAAGGAAAGAAACAAAGGCTAAACAAGGAAAAAGACAGTAAGAGACAGCTGGTTTGTGCAAGTTCTTAAGAGTAACAGGCACTTGCCTGAGAGGCTAAGATCAGCCTGCCACAAAATGCCAAGGACTTTCGTATCTAGAGCCAGGTATTTAGATTTATTTTTGTCACTGCTACTAAAACAGAGCTTTGATGCTGAAGTAGCTTTCTGTGGACACTTCTTCTGTGAAAGCAGGCTAACTCAAAACAGCTCTGCCACTGCCACTACTGCTTCTCACACTTCACTATTGAGGGTCACTGATTAAACCATTTCAGTAAGTTTATTCATACTAGGGCAAAAGGAGGTTTGAGTCAAGGATGTGAGTCAAGAGCAAGGCACTGAAGAACCTGTCCCTCTCCATTTAACTTCTGTTCCTGGCGTGGCCATGAGTGTCTCCTCCACAGCCCACACAAACAGCACTCAGAAGCACCCATAGCTGGGGATAACAAGTGCCCAGAAGAGTGCCTTACCAGTACGAGAGGCAGAGCGTGGTTTCTGTGGCACTGTGGGTCGCCCTGCCAGGCTGGGCTTTGTTGACTGCAGTGGGGGTTTTGGACTAGTCGGTGTATTGGAAGAGCTTCTTGCCTTTGCACCAGCCTCTGCCTTTGGTTCAGCTTTGGAGTTTTTTTCTGATGATGCTGAGATGGAGTCACCTTTATTTGATGCAAACCGACTCTCTGGAAGGGTCTGCTGTTGTTTAGGCACTGAAATAAACAGACACATAAAATAAAGTGTGCTGCAACACAGAAGGCTCCACGTACAGGTATACTGGTGTGGAAAATACCACCACAAGCTAACACACGCACTGCTATGTGACTGTGTAGAAGATCCCTAATGTCTTATCCAAAATCACTGCAAGCAAAGCATCTAAACCTGCTGATTTTGACACATGCTAAACTTTGTGATTCTATTGCCCAAGAGGCAATTGCATGTCCCCCTTTTTAATATGTTTGGAATGATGGCCAGCTGGACCTCATTCCTCCTTCATATTTCTAGGAGCAGATGGCACAGGCTACCTGCTGAGAAAACAGTGATGGATCAGTGGAAAAAGCAGCTCTTCACAGTTTTATGTCTCTACAGACAAAAGGTTGGGCTTCCAAGATCAACAGAGAAATCCTGGCTCAGAAAATAAATCCCAAGTGTGTGACCAGCAGGCTACTTCTTTTTATTTGTTGCTTTTACCAAGCTCTAGAAGAGATTTTGAAACTTAGCCCAGATCAAAGTATTCTTTATATAGTATTCCAATTTATCTAATAATACTGGACATGGATTACAGTTTCCACACATTAGTAAGTTTACCAACATGTTATTTATCCCAAACAAAGACCAAGGCATTTAGAGATAAATTTACAGTGACTTCCAAGCAGTTAGTCCCATCTAGCTGTGCAAGCTGGTAGAAAGCCTGCTGGACTCCAGGTTACTAACAAGCAAAAAGCCTGCCCTAATTTCCTACTCTGCAGCTTTCAGGAGGTTGAAGGCTTACACCTAGCAATTTCAATGATAATCTTCGAACTTGTATGTTAGCCTGGGACTTTCAACAACTGTCACATATTTTATCTCAGAAGCGAATTTCAGACTAACTGGAATGCAGACTTGCAGCCTTGGTATTTGGCAAAACTGAGTATGTGCTCACAGATGCTGACTTGACCTACCTAGCTGCTATTCCCATTCAGAAATCCTACTGAACATGGAAGTGCTGAGCACAGACATTTTAATGGCAGTGGCAGGAGGGGAGTGTTTATATAGTTGCTGCATGCCAACCTTCACTATGTTTTTCCAGCCTATGTAGCTGTTTTCCAGCCCAGCTGGAGTTAAACCCTGGCAAACCAGGCAGCTGTGTGGTGCATATATACGAGTGTGAGTGCGTGACAGGGAGAGTTTGTGTCTCCACACATGAAATACTTTCTTGCTGCAAGTGAAACAGTAGGACACTGCCTGCCCCGTGTGTGTGTGCATACAAAAAAAGCAGGCAACATCCAGACACAAAACAAGGAATAAAACCCCCAAAAATTACTGTCCTTCTACACCACTATCTATAGTTCTCCTGTAACAATATTCAGCAATTTTCCATTAACTTGCTTTCTTGTCTTCCTGACCTCAGGCCTTCTAACATTACTAGAACACAGTAATTTAAAATAAATTAGCCCAAGCCAAAGGCAAACTGTAGCTGCAACAATGGAAAGGAGCCCTGGGGGGGGTCTCAAGGAAGAATGGTAAGGAAACAACTGACAGCTGGAGGCCAAAGGAAGGGGCAAGCACAGCGCAGTGTGGTGGGGGTGAAATGTGTCATATACAGAAACAAAGACCAGAGAAAAGTTGAGGTCAGACACCCCCAGCTACCCTGACTTCAGAATGCTGTCATCAGGAGACACATACAGTCCACAAGGTCCTCCTCAAAAGATAAGCAGGCTTTAAAAGCCTGATTTATAGATTATGGCATGCTTTGAACATCCTTTTTAAAAAAAGCTTTAGAAAGACATAAAACTCCAAAATTTATATCTGAAGTGCTCAATCAAGATGGCCATGTTTGGATTTTCATTTCAGCCTGTTTTTCCAGCCTTGCTTCTGTATGTTTTAGCAATCCTGTGTCCCAGGCTTGCAGGGTACCACCATTGCTGATAAATCAGGCCTGGATTTCCTCACACAGACCAATCCTTTCATGTAGTACACACAAACCACCAGAGCTGAATCCCTTTTGAAGCCTTCACTGGCTAGTCCCAAAAGTATACATGGAAACCAGTCTGTCAACTTGTCCTCAGGTGGCCACAGAGTGGCACTGCCATGTCAGGGCCCAGGACTGCAGCTTGACAAGGGCATGGAAAGATGAGGTGTAGACGGAATAGGGCTGTAAGCACTGCAAGGCTGGACACCACTTTGTACACAATGGAGAGTCATTTTGTGCATGTGGAGTCCAGGGGCCTCCAGAGCTTTGCAGACAGCCCTGGCTTCAATCCAACTGGGTAAATCCTAGGCAGAGCCAGCTGCCACTGACTACCAGTCAGGACTACTGACAGAGTGACAAGACTCCAGTCAGCTGACAGTCAGGACTACTCAAGTTAGTATGACCAGATTAAACCTTGAAAACTGGTCATATTTCGGTATTCAGATATATTGAGCACTTTCACTTTGTGCACAGACATTTCTGCTGGCGCTTGGGTTCAGCTTCAGCTTTGCTGATCCCATTAAAAGTCAGCCTCATTTCAAAGGTGCCCCAGGCACCTGCACCAAGTACTTTCTCTCCTATGCACCAAGAATAAAGAGTGAGCCATAAACTCAGCCCTAGAGCTGACTTTATGAGAAGTGCCACCCACAGCACACAAAGTGAGCTTGTTTCTAAGGCTTTTCACATAGTGTAAGCTCCTATTTTGCTTAACCAATTGCAGACATTCAGACTGAAAAGGGAAGTGAGATTTTGGACATTAGGCATTTTGCATTTTCTAGAAATTTTATACCAGGAAACTTATACTGTACCTGTACCACTTCCATCCAGTCGTTCTGAGCTCATTGCTGTATCAAAAGATTCTCTGGGAGTTGTGTCATTCCCAAGCTTCTGAAAGAGTGAGAAAAGCTGTCATATTAGTAATATATCTACAATTAATACAACTCAGTGGTTCTGTTAAGAAAAACCCACAAATTTGGAAACCATGAGGCAGAGAAATCACTGATAGTAAGAAATGGTGCATTCTCTCTTTTTATTTCAGATCTTGGAGAGCTAAGCGCGAAGAAAACAACACTGATTTGTAAATAACACCACCACATGCCTATCAGAGCTGCAATGACACACTGCCTCCTTTGTGACAGGTCTCCTAAATGTACACGAGTTGAAACTGAAAGTGTCAGCTGGAAGCAGCCTCTTCTCCAAAGATAGCTCTGTATCTAAACTTCTTGTCTAGGTTTGAAATAAAAACCTTTTTCTGAAGATCTAGATTTTGAATATGGCTGCTGAATGGATCATAAGCTCTTCTACACAGAAGAATATCTTCTTATTTTAGATAAAACTGCAACTATAGAAGGAGCAGGATCACATATTTACAGGATTCCTCTGAAAACCAACAGACCTTACTTAATAAAAGGGTGTTTAAAGATACCCATCACAAACCACCTGAAGAGACTTTGGTCATGGCATAGCTAAGTGAGCTTGAATCCTGTGCGTTCACCAGAAGAAGCTTAGATATGCAGCACTTGTCAAAGAAGCAGCCTCCTTTTACTGTCTTACCTGCTACCAAAGCTTAGGCAGAAGGACAAATGAGAGGATACGAAAAGAGCACACAGAAGTAGGTGCAGGATATACTAAGATGGAAAGCCTTATAAAGACAAGGCCAGGGATAAAAGTGAGGGGTTTTTTTTAACTGTAAGGGTAGGGATAGACTTCTGCAGGCAGGCAGCTTCAATCTTGATCTTTATTTGCTATGGTATGACAGTGTGGCAAATGACTTAAAGCAAATGATTTGTTCTGATGACCACTGCATTTGGTTATATACCCACACCTAAGTCATGTTGATGTGCTCAGGTCACTGCTACTACTACTTCAACACCAACTCTGACTGTCCCATAGCATTCAGACATCTCCACCACGTGCCACACAGTGTACAAACATCACTGCCCTTTAAGAGTTATGATCTGAAAGACTGCTAAGTACAGCATGCAGTTAAATGTGAGACAACAGAAAAGGTAGGAAGGAAGGAAATGGTTACAAATAGCAGGAATGCATACTTACTACAGAAAATGTGATGTATTTGGAGTGAAAATAGTATTGCAAACACAAGCAGAAAGAAATGATCTAAACATCCATGCTGGCCGTATGCCTTTTCCTGTGGTGGTAATACAATACAGGCATGTCAAGGGAAGATGATTTTGGGGAGTGATGCAGAAGACAGTGTAGTTGGCCTTACAGATTTACTGGTACCTCCATTTTGCTCATGGAATCTCACAGCTCCTAAAACAAAGCCTCTCTTCAATACAGCAAAGAGAACAGAGATGCTGAGTGTTTGCCATTCTTGTATAAGACCTAGCCGTGTGATGCCATCTCCCAGTCTCTTCTTTAACTACAGGTGAACACTTAAAATGGCACAGTGCATTAAGGAGTGTGCCATTAGTGTGCCAATCACTAAACTTTCTATGCTGTAAAACTGCCCTGACACAGGTGTAACTATCCACTCCAAGAGCTTATACTTCTACAGGTTTTAAGTATAATATCACCTGTATGTTAAAAACCACATGTAAGCCAAACAATGAAGTCTTCTGGACAGATGCACTCTAGAAATGCTGTGACTTGTAGGGCCAGAATATTAAGCTATGGTGCCCATATGGACAAAACAAAGTCACCTCCAAAGCTAATACAAACACTCAAGCTCTGTACCACTGGGTGGAAACTCAGTTTTTATTCCCATTTCTTAACTATTATTGATATTTTGGTAAAGTCTCACCTCTCCTGGTAACATTATATGCTTCTCTGTAAACTGTCTTGGCTATGTATTTTTAAAGGGAATACCACTCTCCTCTTACTGGATTTTTCTTCCATACTTTGGGGAAAAAATGCCTTTTTTGGCAACAATCTTCTCATCGAATGTAAATCCTCATGATCTTTCAACATGAAACTCATTTTCTTCTGTAAATACTGAAGACAGATACATAACACTTAGCTACAGTAAATGACTGAGGAGAGCTGCTTGACCGTATGAAACTAATTTCACTATAATTCCTTCCTCCCTCCCTCTCTAGTTATGGGACTACTGGGGAAATATGACCATGTACCGAGACAAATACTAAAGCTAGTGCTGGCACCTATTAGTGTAGTACTTAGAAATGCAATTAGGATGTGAACATGTTTGGCTACCTCCTGTACACACATTACAAACTGCTTATGGTCCCCAGAAAGCACTAAACACTGGCGGCAAAAATTTACCCTGAGAAGTCAGATCAATGCAGGTGAATTCATTATGTAGATAAATAATGCCCAGGCTCTATTTTTAACAGGAGTTCATGCAAGGTTGGGAAACACTGCAGAGCTGGGTGCCACTGAGAAAGAATAAACAGGTTATGGATGATGGTTTCCTCATGGGCCTTGCTCCAGGTATTTAAGAATCCAGTGTGTAACACTAGATGGAGCTAAAAGATCTTTTTATGTGTGCCCTGAGGCAACACTGATCTGCAAATACTTGACTCTACCAGTAGTGCCAATTCCCACGTTGTATTCTAAGCAAAAGAAAACAAAACCTCATTTACCATCTTTCCATCTACTCTGCACCTGCTCATGACTTCTATCTGCAACAAGACTGTGGTGGGGAATGAATGAAATAGTAAATTCCTTCTGGCTTTGTTTTCATGTAAAATAGCTCAAAATATAAGCAGCCATCTGTACCTTAAAGGAAAATGTAATTTTCTATCATACGGAAATACTGATAAATTTGAAGATGTCAGGGAACTTGATATCATAACCATCCTAAACAACATAACAGTAGGATGCTGTTCAAGCTGTATGATTTTCACCTCCATGAATGAAAGTGCAAATGTAAATTATTTAATATTGTGATCTAGGATGAAGAATGTGAAAAATGCTTTTGAACAGCAGTTCAATTTTGTGTCCTCCGAGCAACATTCAGAATAGGTAACTCGGTACTCTGCTGTGTACGAATTCCTATTTCAGTTCAGTCTTCTTGTCATTCTTTAACATATATATATGTATAAAGACATAGTTTTGCATTCCATAAATAAAAATTTGTACAAAAAGTAACATCAATAATATTATTTTCTTGTAATTTAAACCTGAAATAACAGAAGTAATTTCCAGCCAGTAAATAAGCTAAGGGTGGTAAAAAAAACCCCAAAACAGGCAACAGTTCTTCGTTTGATGGATAAAATGAAAGTTTTCAATTAATGTTACGAAAGCTCAGCAATCAAAAGGGACTTCCACTCTCCCCACTTAAAAGAAAAAAATTACACATGTTAACATTCTACCTCAGTCATGTCCTCCCAGATCTGACTCACTGCAGATAACAAGTGTTAGGAACCCAAAGAGCAGGAAACATACACAGTTATGCAGTTGTAAAAATTTAAGTAATCTGGAATATCTTGGTATTTTATAAGTTATAGGCAGGGCATAACACTCTTATTTAAAATCATATGGCATTTTATTTGAAATCTTGATGCTTTAGAAATTAATGATACTATTCACGGGTATTACTTAAAACCAATGAGAAAGGTGGGAATTGGTAATTTCTTTAGAAAACTCGTTTTTGCACTGAGGATCCTTTAATGGTCCACAGACGATGGCATTAATTTGAATCTGCTTATGACAAGACCTTGGTGTCTGCAGGAATGGCTCACACATCATGGCAAGCACTACAAGACTGTGAAGAAAGGTAAAAATGGATTTTGGGTACCTTTCTTGGTCACAGCAAGACATCTCTGTAGGTGTTAAAGGAATGAAAACACAGCAAAGCTTGAGATGAGCTTTGTTGTAAAGTAAAACCTTTTAAATTACAGGGGACAATGGTGGGGAATGGAGAACCTCTGAGTGCCCTGCACATGGAAGAGAGAAGTGAAAAAAGGCTGATTCTCTGGTAGTTGTGAAATATGCCAATTGCAGCTGGCAGGAAGCAGAGGATAATAATGTGGAAGACCAATGGCAAATGGGCATCAGGCAAAATAGGCCAGCACAGAATGTTTTGGAGAAATACAAAGATATTCCAGTCTGTACATTTGCAGAGTGAAGCAGAGTCCCTGCCCAGGTTCAGCACTTCACAGAGAGCAAAAGGAATCTGGACACACAAGTGGAAATAATTTTTAACACCTTATTTTCTTTCAGTGTTAGTATTTGAAATACATAAACCAAAGGAATAAAAATAATTAGGTGTGGTACAAAAGCACATAAAAATCAAAAAGTGCAACAAGGAATGTATATGCCAAATACTGTAAACAGTAACTGGTAGCCAGATTTACTTCTCTGCATGGAATATATAATTTAATATACAGTACATCTCTCCATCTGTCTACATCACTCTCCTAAAGGGTACAGACAACTACCATTGTAGTTAACTCTGCCACATACCTGAGGTACTGGTGTATGCAGGCATACTGCAGGGGGCACACGGTCAGAAGCCTGTCCTAGTTTTACCTTTTCTAAAGCATAGGCACTCTGAACAAACCACACAACATGTAGAGCAGAAATACTGAGGTGGGCTTACTAGTCAGCCCCAAATTATTCTGTGGTATGTTCAAACAATCACATGTCCTCCTCTGCTGTGATGGTCTGACACCAAGTGCAAAGGCAGGTGTCACCCCCTCCCCAAGGGGAGAAAAGGTGCAGGCTTAAAGGTGCTCCAGAAGTGCAGCGTGCACCTTGGGCAGGCTGTGTTCAACCACCACAGCACAGAGCAACTCTCTCGCAGGAACACCACAACACCTGCTGGAAAACAGGACTGATATGTCAAGCCCCAGGAACCAACCCGCAGTCCCAACCCACCTCTCCTGAAGACACATAGCTTTTGCTCATTTTTTTTAACAACTCAAAAGAAATCAAATTGCCTTCACCTTCTGAGCAGAGGCTGCTCTCTTCTCCTGCTTGGCCTTCATTTCTGCGAGGAGTCCGCTGCCCATCACTTGCACACCATACCTCCGGCCCCCCTGGGGGCTTCCTTTGCTGTCAGCCCTCTCAGCCTTTGCCACATCATCTGTCTGCACCTCCTCCAGTGAGTCTGGTGTCTTTAATTCCTCGGACCGCTCTGTGCCACCGTTCTGCTCTGCAGGCTTCGCCTCCTTCTTGCTTGTGTCCAAAGCTGGACTTTTTGCAGCAACCTTGGGTGAGGAGGGCTCCTCTGCCACTGACACAGTCTGGGGGCGCTCAGATTTGGAGCCTCTTGATTTGATTAAGTTAAGGAAGCCACTCTTCCTTGAGTCCCTTTTCTTCTTCTCATCACCTGCTTCACTGGGCTCGCTGCTGTCTGAACTTTTAGTTGATGGTCTCCTAAAAAAGACACAGACATTACAAACTTTTCTTCCTGCCATTACAAACTCCCCTCCTCCCATTTTTAAATAGTACCAAATGCTTCTTCCAGGCAAAGCCAATCTTTTGTATGACCCTATGTTGCCCTAGGCCCCATCATTACCTAGTGTCTCTATATTAAAAACTGGAAATCTTGAGGGTTCCTGTGCTGCTTTGTGCAGTTGGTTCACCTGCACTGGGCATCCATCTGTTTCCAACACCAGACAACTCTAACCAAGCTGTGTATGCAACTATATATTGCGTTTGCATGGCCAGATTTTGGTGTCAGGGGGTCTACAGGAGTGGCTTCTGTGTGAGGAGTGCTCCTGCTGAGGAGCAGCAGAGACAATGTGTGAATAACTGATTGCAGCCATCACTTCCTGCCCCCCGTGCCACTGGGGAGGAGAAAGTAGAGAAAATCAGGAGTGAAGCTGAGCCTCGGAAAGAGGGAGTGGCAGGGCAAAGTATTTTTAAGATTTGGTTTATTTCTCATTATCATGCTCTGATTTGATTGGTAACATATTAAGTATTTTCCCCCCAACTCGAGTCTGTTTTGCCCATGATGGTAACTGGCAAGGCATCTCTCCCTACCCTTATCTCAACCTGCAAGCCTTTCATTTGATTTTCTCTCCTCTGTCCAGCAGGAGGGGAGTGATACCGCAGCTATGGTGGGCAGAGGGTCAACCCACCACAACATACTATTTCACTCTGCTCTGTTTCCAGAGCACACTGCCTGTGGTTTGTATCTGCCCATTAGTAAAAGGAGAAGAACTGATCAAGGCACATGTTTAACACAGCTTTAGGAAGATCTTGCTCCTTAAGGGCCCTGCCTGAAATAAGAATTAGATGGCACAGCCACAGTAAGGAATACTTTTATAGTGCAGATGCTCATCCTTAAAAGAAAAAAACAAAGCCACAAAACCAAAAAGAACAGACTAGAAAAAACAGCCCCAAAACAACCCACCTGCCACTAAGATTTTCTAGAGGCATCTTCTGAGCAGAGTTTTCACACTTAAGTGCAAAGCTGAGCACATACACATCTGTATAAAAGCACCCAAACTGGAAAGAGAGCTACTGGTGCCCCAAATAAGGATCCTCAGAAAAGAGCATGGCCAGGGATGAGGAAACATGGATGGTGCAAGTTCACAGGGACATCTGAAAGGAGCAGCTGGCAGGGACCCAAGGGGAGCACAGGAGAATGCATGCCTGTGAGCAGCCTGAACTGAACCCAGCTAGGACATTTTTCAAAGCTACCATAATTTCATGCCTTCACATTGTGTATCACACATGGCTTCATGTGTCACTACAGATCTCTATAACTCATAGTGACTTTAAAACATATGCTTAGCCTGGCACAGCTATCCACCAGTTAACACTATTTTCCTCAATGGATGTCACTGACAGCACAGAAAGGGTCATTCCAAATTGCCTGGAAACCACCTTTGCTTTCTCATTTAGTTATGGAAGTACTGTGTGTGTGCACATGCACAAACATGCATGAATTCAGGAACATCTACATGCATGGTTCTGTAGAGATACAGCCACCTACAAAGCAACTGTATAAACTCTATAACCCTTATATAAAGCTGAAGGAGACATATCTTTTAGATTAATGTTTTGTTTAAACCTGGAATACTACAAATTTGTCAAACATGTCTAACATATTTCAAAACCAGTATAAATCTACCGCATCTATGAAAACGCTGTACCCAACAGCAGCCCTCACCAGAGAGAAACACCTATGTGTACAATGAGCACTGGGGAGACTCAGCCAATACAAAGCTCTACTTCAGCTCTAATGAGCTTCACTAAAGGGTACAATGAAGTCAACTGAATTACAAAAATACACGCTAGTCATTAATTCCCCCAGCATGGTATAGTAAAGCAATTTATTTCAATGTAGCTACTTTTAAGGGCAGGTAATTGAATTTACAATGTCTTGACTTCTAAGGTATTTTCTGACTTTGACAAGAGCAACCCTGGATATTGGGAATAGGAGTCAAACACAGCTTAGAAGTGCTGCTTGCACAGCTATCAAGATGGATTATTTTCTAAAATAACTTCTAAAAATTTTTTAAACTTACTTTGAATCCATTTTTGTCACTTTCTTAGTGAAAAATTCATCCACACCTTCATCCACTCTCCCCATGAGGCCATTCTGATCCCCTTCTGGTGCTACTCCAGCAGACACCTGACAGAAGAAAAAAGTCTCTTAGTATTGAATTGAAGCATGCTTGATCCAGTGATAAGAATTTAGAATTAAGACATTATAAAAATTATGTGTCTCAACCAAACCCTAGTGCAGACAACAGAATCACCCCTGGAATTCCCCCTCTAGCCAGGCCAGCCGATGGATTACATCAAATGCAAAGTAACCCAAAACACCAGTGATGAACTGGATGCTGCAATCCATGAGGCCACGAATCAAATGCCTTGGGCTTGAGAGAATAGAGCACCAGGTCAGTCGGACAAGCAAAAAAAGCAGAAAAAATAAATCCTGATCAGGTGGTGACCTGAAGAGAAAGTATTTTCAACAGCCAGTTGTTTCCCTATTTGGAGAAAAACCTATGTTCTGGGTTTTGGACGTAGAGATTTGGAAACAAGGCTCCAGCAGGCTAACAGAACCTTTTATAATGGAAGTGCAGAGTCCAGCACTTCCAAAAGCAGAGACTCAGGTGTTCCACTTTAGAAACCAAACACAGATTTTTGCTCAATGTCTGAAAACAGTAAACCTGCTCCCCATCTTTGGTTTCAGTGCCCCCATTTTGAATACGGGTGACCTGAGGCATATAAACCAGGCTAGCTTTGAAGTACCTGCCAACCACAAAGGACCTGTGAAGACTAGCTGGTGACTCTGCAGCCTCCTGAAGATGAAACAAGCAGTCTTCTGGGAGGATTTCTCATGTGGTCTAGCTCCTGTGAGAGGCTTTGATGCGGAAAAGCTCTATTACCAGTGAAGAGACTTCCTTCAATTTAAATGCCACATGGAAACCTTTTAGATGACTACACAGGACTCCCCAAGACCCAACCCAGTTATATTCTTGGTAGTACTAGGGATCAGGACACAAAATAGCAGGGTTTGTAATTTGAAACAATTCAAATCAAGGAATCTCCTAGTTGCCACCATAACTCAAGAGTAATCCCAACTGCCCTTTTGATGTGGAATACAAACTCTTTTCTGTGCCTCTAAAAAGAAAAATAAATACTCCTAAAAACTGCTGTTAACATCAAACCCAGTCTCATTAAGTCAGGACAATGGGTTTCATACAAACCAATGCTTTGACAGAACCACAAAACTTTTTACTTGCCATGGCTGAACCCTGTTAGAAGTCTTATTTATTTTTGTTATGCAAGACAATGGTTACTATTTTATTGATACCTGCTGTAGCAGTCTAATACCGATCTGAAAGGAGCCCACCCGGCAATGACTGCTTTGTTGCCAGTCAAACTGGCAACAGATTTTCTGCAAAGAACTCTGCTTTTCTATTCTAAAGCAGCACAATGATTTATCAGATTTCCATCTCTGCCACCTTTGGTACGTTCTGTAGAGAACTTGTTCAGCTGAACATCTGACACGAGGCAGGACTGCACATGCCAACATCTCAGTAGGTCTGGGTCACAAACCCTTAGCACTGGCAGCTCAACCGAAACACGAAATAAAAGTTAATGATGCATTTTAACAGAAACGAGAAACCACTTCATATTGATAGTGGAGTCCTCGAGATAGAAGGGATAAACATGTGAATATCAAAAGTAAGAGCATCTCCTGAAGGGGAAGTAATTCCAGAATCCAATGATCTACAGCAAATGAGAAGATCTACCTCAAAAAAAAGAAAATAGTTTGCATGTGAAACAGAAGCAAGTTCCTAAAAAAGTACAGAAATGTTGAGGGTATAATAAGGTACTCAAGGCACAGGATTTTTTAATAGCTGTTTAATATAAGACCTTTTAGTATCAGCATTAACTGTAGAACTGAGGTCTGGTTTATTTTGTGTTTACCCTCCTAACTCTAAAAAAAATAAGGAAAAAAAAAGGAAGTGTTTTCATTTGTCACTTTTTAGCTTTTTTTTAGCATAAATTTAAAAGCAAGTATGTTTCTTTGTTAAGGAAAAAACTGGCTTTGAAGAAGAAATAAGATGAATCACAATCTCTCTAATACATTAGAGAATTATCTCTTTTGCTGTACTAAATCTTCACACATGAGGGAACCGGTCGAAGCATTCTACTGTGGATGCTTTTCCTTTTTGATTTAGGAGTCATCTATCAATACAAAACAAAACAACAATGAGTTCTTCAACTCATGAGGTTAAGATCTCACAAAAATCTAAATGATAAACAACTGTTTTATCGTTTTGCTTCAAAGTTAAAGCCACTTGAGAGTGGGTGGTTTTGAGTCTTTCTTTTTCTCCCCTCTCCTTTTCCCTCTCTCTGAACACTCATTTCAGTAGAAACTCTGACAAAACTATAGATCTTTATTCTGCCCACCCACCCAACCCAAGTTAAAAGTTTGTTTCTTTTTTCCTCTTTCTCGTTTCTTTTCCTGTATTTTTCAGCTTACAAAGAACAAATCTGTTTTCCAGCAAAACCAGAAAAGTACAGCTATGATAATCTGAGACCCCCTGAATTACTAACTACAAATAATGGGAACAGCAAACAACCCAACAGACCTGCTTTAAGTGGCAGAAAAGGTCAAGATTTTGTGTCTCACATTTCAAGTACCTTCCCTAGGCAGGGCTTTCTGTATTCTTGAAGTGGCAAAACCAGCAGCAAATCAACTCTGCAAGCAATGTCACAGTCCACTCATGACTCTGACCTTCAAAATCTGTCTGTTTCATTTTCAGAAGCATCAAAACAAACATCTTAAATCTTTCAAAAATTTGTTTGGACTCGTTTTGAGGTCAGAAGTACTAAGGAACTAAATGGTTCATAAAAACAAGACAAGGACAAATGAGTTTAATTAAAAAAAGCTCCTTTCAATTTCTGCAACTAAATAAACTTCCAATTTCCTAATTAATTCAATATGGATGAACATTCCCACAACACTGTGTTATCATGGGAAGTAAGACTTCTCTACAAGGAATAACTTTTTTGTTTCTGTTGAAGAAGATACTGTATGTCCTAGTACCATGAAACACTTGACGCTCCCACGCCCCCACTCCTTCCACATCCCTGTGCTGATGGCACAGGATGCTCTGAGCTGGGAAGCAACTGGGAAAATATGTGTGTTCTGCAGCAATGGAACTGGGAGAAGTAAATCCAGATGTGTTTTCACTACATGGAGACAAATCTATTCTTCTGCTACCTCTAACCCTCCATGTAAAGCACAAGGGAATGGAAAGTTGGCTTGAATATTATTTTTGCTTGAATGTTTCTCCCTTTCCAAGTGGCACAAAAAGCACTCCACTGCCTGATATGAGCTTTCCCAGTATTAGGGAAATTTTCAAGGATCCTCTCAATTGAAAATCCTCAGGAAGCAGAAGAGGCCACAGGCATTTATTATGAGGCAGCCTAACTCAGAGAAGTAATGGCTGCCCCTTGATAGGGCTACTTATCGTATCAGCTGTGCTCTGTTGCTGTGAGATAACTCTGTACCTCCTCCAGATCTGTCCTTACATACCCTGAGGACACACCATCACAGAAATAAATCTTTGCTGATGCGGTGTGCCAAGGAAATGGAGCTGTGGGAACTCCACGCATGTATCTTGAGTTCACACCAATGCCTTTCGTGAACAGACAGTGCTCTTCTGTTTTGCCTTTCTAAGGCAGGCTCCAGCATGAAAAGCAGATCTGTGACTATGCAGATTTGCTGGCCCAAACACCATCTTCAGTTTAGGAGCTGTGGGCAGCTGGGTGTCACAGAGTAGCTCCTCAGAGAGCTGACAGAAATAACAGTTCATGCCAAGTTACCACATCTTAATGCAGGCAGAAAAAAGGATTAAGACTTTAACAAACCCTTGCAATACAATTGAAAAGTCTCATGATATTTTGTGCATTTCCTGTGAAAGCTCCAAGTACCTCCAGAAACTGCTTCCACAAAAAAAAAGAAACAAAAGCAAAATAAAAAAGGATAAAACATATCCTGGATTTACGCTGTGTCAAACAAGACAAAAAGCTTGTAACAGGGATAGCACACTGCAAGATACGAATGCCAGAAGAAAAATTAAGTAGTTGCTTATGGCTTTTACAACTTCAACAGGTGTCATTACATTTCAAGACCTGCCTCATGACGTAAAGCAATAACACACGACACTGCCAGCAATATTTTAATGTAGACTCACTGCTGCTTGGCTGGGCTGCTGCTTTTTATTCCTTTTGGGCCTTAATTTTGTAAAGTGTTCCAGTTTCCTCCCTTCTTCTGATGGCAGCTCTGAAATGAATCCAGAAGTTCGTTTGTCTGGCCTGCTGGAAGGAAATGGTGGGTCTTCTATATGGATAGGTACTTCTTCCAGTGCTTTATCTAGATCAAATTCCATTTCTAAGAGAAATCAAAACATTTTTACATGGTATTTAAAACAAAATACAATGCCATTCCTCCCTTTGGTGGTAAATAATTATAAGCACATTCAGGGAACCTAGTCACAACATGTCTGTGAGCAGACAGAGCACCCTGAGCAACCATTTACTATCAAACACATTTTGTCCCAAAACAAAGCAGCAGTGTGGGCCACAAATGCAGTCTATATGGAGGGAGAATCACCTATGCTTTTCAACCAAGAACCACCTGAAACCACCTCAGGCAAGCAAAGAAACAAAATGGTTTCATGAAATTCTCACTTACCAAAAGCTCTGGACACCGGTCGAAGCATTCTACTGTGGATGCTTTTCCTTTTTGATTTAGGAGTCATCTATCAATACAAAACAAAACAACAATTACTTTAGGGACAAAAGAAATTACAGCAAATCAGTTTTTCAAGCTTATGAACCATTTGAAGATCTGATTTGGTTTAACAACAGAAGGGAATGGGTTTTTTCCACCCTCTCTCATACATTCAGAACTTCTTCTAAATTGGTATTTTGTTCAACTGACTTTGAACAGAACCAGGGAGGTAGTTCATTCTTCCTGCTAGAACTGCAGGCTGTACACAGATGATTATTGAAATTATCCAAGAATTAACTCTTTGATCCCCCAACTGTAAAACAAGGGAACTATTAAAATCTCACCTCTGCATTTGAGATCATAAGGGACTCATTTAAGACTTAATTACTTTGCCCAATATTGCTCAGTTAATGACAATACCAGGAATAGTCTACCCATTGTTCTGGCTTTTATTTTTGATACAAAATATACTTCCTCAGTTCATTTGTTAGTGACATGTTATTGGGAATCTGTGCTTCTGGACACCACCACACAGCTCAGCAAATCTCCCTAGAAAAGTGAGTCTTGGAGCACACAGCTCTTCTTAAAAAAACAAAAAAACCCACTATGTCAGTGCTAGCAGTATCTGCAGCAAACACATGACTTCCCTGGGCTTTAGACACATTGAGAATAAGTGGAAAGTTCCTTTGACATACATTCAACACAGTTGAATTATGTGCTATTAGCCTTCTCATCTTCACAATGATAAAAAAAAGAGTATGTTGCCTTAAGAGCACAAATACCCAGACTTAAGACTCAAGTTTGTTCTTTCTGGAAGAAAGTTGTCTTTCTGTTCTTGACTGAAGCCTTCTTAAAGTTTGCATGGCAAGAAAGACAGTTTTGCTACAGGAAATGGAGGCATCACCAGTTCCAAACCTCTTAACGTAGCTCAGCACTGTAAGACTTTTTGTTTAAAAGCTCACCTGCAGATTTTCTCAAGAGTTAATTTTAACTGACTCGGCTCCTATAAATACGGGCTCCTTTTGTGGTAGAGCTGTACATGCTGGCTTCAGAGATACCCATATACTTCCATTAACTTGCTCATCTTGAAGCCTAGTGACTTCAAGTCTAGTGGCCTCAAATTCTGGAGTATCAGTCAGGAAGCTCTTATGGCTTGCAACTCATTAACACAATTGTTAATAAAGTTTACTTGCGTAAATTTTACATCAGCCAGAATAGACATTGTTGGCATTAACACCTCAGACAAATCATGAATAGTTTAAGGCAAACATTTGCTAGTTTTTATGTATGGAAAGTTCAGTGCACAGACTCACATGTACTGAATTCATATTCCCAAAGTAGTCACAAGGATCATTATGCCACTATTCACATGCTCAGGTTCGTGACAGATTTTTGTAACAGGACAGGTATTACCCATGTTCTCAAGACCAGAAAAGTGGTCTTTGTGGTCTCACTACAGCGTGGGCAGTGATAGCACTGGCCAGGCAACAGAGCTCTGGTTTTATTGCCATGTACATTGCTAGGAAAAAAAGATACCTTCAGCTGTTGCAGGTTTCCACTTCCACATTTGACAACCATCAGTAAAAAACACAGTAGTTTCAAGACCAGCCAGAAGTAGTTTGCCACCTGAGCAGACTTACTCTGACACTAATGAGCCGGCAAAGTGCTGCTGCATCAAAAGGTCAGGCACTACTCTCAGAATTACCGATAAATTAAATGCAACAGATTCAATGGCAAGTGGCTGCAGAGGTGCTGAATTTTTTCAGCCAAAACAGCAGTGGACTGTGCAAGAGGTAGGCAGCTGGGCAGCCTCTGAACTGCACATTTCAAGAGCTGTTGATCCATCACCCAAACCTGAAACAACCAAAGGCATTTGCACCTCATGTAAGAAAGAGTTGAAGCTGCTCAGCATTTGAGGGGCAGCAACTAGGAGTCACTATCAGTAGTCCTGGTTTTATTTCCAGACATAGCCCATTTCTCTTGTTAAGGTATATTCACATTCATTTTGGTCTGTTTCCCAACTTTTTTTGGTGGTGTGACTGGAAGTTACATCTAGTATATACAGCAACTTGTGCTAAAGAAGATCAGGAGTGAGGACAGGAAACACAGCTGATGGGAGAGCTCTGGTCACTCAGCAGCTGCACAGCCAAGGCCAGTGTTCAGAGTGGGTGAACACAGACAAGCTGAGAGCTGCAGCAGCCCAGGGCACCGATGCCAAACAGCACAGGGCAAGTTTTGAGTTTCCTGTGCAAGGACTGGAATGCTCCAAATACATCTACAACAACCAGGAACAGAATGATTTCATTTTCGTTTCCAGACAAGAAAATGCCCCCAGATGACCCTGCAGAGCTTGTGCTGACAACCATAAGCCAGTCTCTGCTATAAACTTACTGTCAGCTGGGCATGATCCATCAGCAGCTTGGTTGCTGGGGATAAAGGCAGAGGGATAGAGATGTTTCCCATTTGCTTTAACAGCATGAATAACAGCTCCACACACACTTTTATTTGAAAACCTTCTGTTTTCTAGTCTGTTTAGGAAGTGCACAGATGAAAGGCTTCTTGCCAAGTGAACTTTCTAGATCACACGCAGAGCAAAATGGGTCAAAGCATTAATTTAAATAGGCCAGTGTGCTCTTTTACAAAATATTAGGCTTAATCTCTGCTTAACATCTCAGCCACCACACAGTCTGTTACAGCAGCAGAGCACATGTCATTGCTAGAGGAGCTATCTTAACTCCCCAGCCTGAGCCCCACTTCCTACACTTCATGGAAGCAGTTCAGCTTTGGCAGAAACGCATCTTCTGCCTTTCCATCACCTCTGGTCCCACAAGCACAACGTGGATTTTTGGCCTTATGTTTCCCTTGTGGCCTTTACAGAAGAACAAGCTGTTAGTATCAACCTCCACTCATACACAACTTCCACGGACTTTCCATTCTAGCAGACCACCTCCTGAATTCTTCCTTGTTTTGCCTACTTTTCCATGAGCGCATTGTAGGCTGTTTGGCAGAACAGACAGAAATATTATTGCATCTCTGGAATTTGAGAGGACCTCTTGGAAGTCTGCATACACCTGTGCCACTGAGATCTCAGGAGATGGCTCCATGAATGCACCCCTCTGCAGCAGATTTGAGCCAGCAAATCTCTACCACACTTCCAAATAAGGGCTTACGTGGACACCATCACATGTCCTTGCTGACTTTAAGCTCCCAGGATCTCTTCCCATGATCACTTTTCCAGATTCCTCTTTTCTGACTGCCTTCCTCATGAAACTATTTGAGCTCTCTGGAGTTTTCTGAAATTATACTACCAGCTGTGGAAGAACACTCGGGAGTTAAAAACAACTGAAATCGTTCTGTTTTGAATGCTAGAAAACTATGTACTTTCAGAAACAGGATCTCAGATACTCTCCTTGTTTATACAAATAATTGAAATTACTCTCAGTGCCAAGGGATATGCTTATTTCCATGCTTTTCTCCTCCTACTCCAAAGTAATTTATATTCAATCCTATTAGATACAGAGACACTTTGTGACCCTCCTGTCACTTCCCTTTCAAAAGATTTCAAACAAACTAATGAACAACTTGCTGCTCCCTCTTGAAATTCATCTCCCTGACCAGTCTCCCTTCAACATATGGGTTTTCAGTTTTGAGAACATTAAGGACTATTCTTTCATTAAGATGTATGATGCTGGAATATAAAACCAAATCAACAGATTTTCCTTCTAAGCAGAAATATTTGTGCTTATACCTCCAACATCAGCACTCTGCTTTGGCTTGGTCTTAAAACCAAGGGATCCTTTAAATTCAGGTGCTACCTAGATGAACCTTTTTGTAAATGCAGTCTCATTCCTGAACCACTGCCTATTTCATTTGTAGGTGCAGATGGATGGCGCTGGAGTCTCCCAGAAGACTCTCAAGGCAGAACAGAGGTAAATGGAGCACAAAAACATAAACAAGTAGGCCAGAAACAGCAGAGCTAAAAAAATACTTACACTTGTACAGCAGAGAGTCTCCATGCAGCAAAAAAGAAAGAAAAAAGAATATGAATGGGGAAGACAAAGCAATAGCAGTTCTCAGGAAAGGAGGCAAAACCAGGAATCACCAAAATAAAGAAAACTAAAGCCAAAACATTTGGAAGTCTTAGCAGGAAAGGTGACATGCAAGAATGAGGTAAAAATCCCTTGTATTTGGAAGTGGTATACATGTTATATTTCCAGAGGATAACCAGAGAAGGATATGATCTCTCCTTCAATCTATATTGGGACAAATTAAGGTTTCCTGACATTTGTTTCCAATATACAGCACTCGCCAGTGGTGCCAACCTGCCACCTGCTGTCCCAATGTACTGTGTTTTTCCATTTGGCTGGCACCAGTAGCGAGAAAAAAAAAGTAATTCTCTTATTTCCTAGTCTGAAGGAAGATTCTGAATTTAAAATTGCCAGTTTGTTGTCGTGTGCAAGCAAGCAAGGAAAACAAAACAAAGCTTCTCTTGAAGGAATGAAATATGATGCAAGTCTGTTCTCCCAAGGTAAATAAATCGAAACTAAAGCAACAGTATTTCATCTTCCCATAGGGGGGTTTAGAGGCACAGACTTTCAAGCACTTTTGGCACATGAGAAGGATGCTTTTTCATGACTAAAGCACCACCTTTTCTCTTCCCTTCAAAAATTATAAGAAAAAAAGGAAGCAGTACAGCTGTCATATGAAATGAAGCAATGCCATATCCTATCTCTTCTATGGTTCATAACCAATCATGCTCCTCCTGAATTTAGACTTAGAAAAAAAAATTATTAGAAATGTGGTTTTGTTTTCAAATTAAATGGGAACTGCTGCTACAATAACACTGCAGGTGTTAGCTGAGTGTGGCAGAAGTAATCATGGTCTGGATTAAACATCTTGTCAAGAAAGTATGGCATGTTGTTGCACACAGCTCCTCCTCTCTTTTTTTCTGCTGCCCTCTGGGTTAGTTGTTTGTTTGTTGGGGTTTTGCCTCAGGGTTTTGGGGTTTTTTTGGTCTTTATTTTCTTTTATCTTCTGAAACTTTGGCTTTATTCAAGAGTTCTCAGCTAGAAGTGATTCAGGCAAAACCCCTCATTACTCTAATTCCTGTATGCGATCCATGCACAAATACACTCTTACTCAATTACTCTGTCAGAATCTGCCTTCTCTCCTCTCTTGCCCATCTTCTACACTACCATTCACTATGTCTTCCCTGAGATTGCTGGAGAGACTGCAGAATCCCTTGACAAACGTCCCAAAAACTGAAACAATCTTTAGAAAAGTGCTCCTGCACACTTCAAAAACATAAAACTGCAACCCTGATTCTCTTTCAGACAGCATTCATGGCAGTACTCCAGCACGTTCTGTGTATTTAATGCATAGGCAGGAAAGTTATTTGTATTATATATGCAGCTGGAAATGTGATTAGGACCAAAGTGCAAAGAAACACACATAAATGGAAGCAATCCCAGGATTTGAGGCAGTTTACAGTCTATGGTCCTGATCCAACATGAGCTTATGGAAACTACCTTCCACACTTCAGTGATCTCCTACTACTGAGGCACTTAAAAATTAAAAGGTGCTAAACAGCTTGTGGGTGGAGGGTAAGGCAGGAGAAAGAGGTGCACAGCAGGCAACAGGTTAGGCAAGGAAGCACCGCTAAGCACAGCAAAGACCAAGGGACTTGCTTGAAGCCACCAAGGAATCTGGCTGCTCTGCAGGGAACCTAATGCCAGTCCTCAGATTCCTGAAGAGCTGCAGAACATGAGGCCTTTCAACCCTTCCCGTTGTTTGCTCTCACCATAATTGCAAAATAAAGTGTCTGCCCTCCCAGTGTACTGCATAGGCCATTGCTGAAGACGAAGCTCCAACCCACAACCAAAAATCCCAAGAAAATTAAACCCAAACAAAAGCAGAAATTGCATTGGGGAATGAAAACAATGTGCCAATGAGGTCTGAGATGTCATAAAAAATATTTCAAAGGAATTTTACAGAACGTATTTATCCAGTTCTATACCATTTAAGCTACATGCATTTTGGGGGGTATGCCTTTTTAAGAAAGAGGCATAAGAAAACAAGGTATTTTATTACAAGTCCTGCTGTTTTCTTTTGCTGTAAGGAATCCTGACCTGTAAAGCTGCCATGACACCATTCCAGTCAGTATTTCCCACACTTCTAGTCTTCTAGTCTCCTAACTACCTTTGACACAGTGTCACACATCTGTTGTCTCATTAAAAAAAAAGTCTTCATATATACATTATAAAGCAGAGCAGCAAATTCACCAGTTCTGGTTTTTGCACATGAAATCTTTGGACATGCAGGTATCTCACCATTTGCACAGAAATCCTTAGAACGTTGCTGTTGCTTACTTCAGCTACAGAAGATTTTATGATGTAATTTCCAGCATGAAACATTCCATGTGGCTTCAGAAAATCAGTGATGCACTTCCCACTAGCAGTTACAGTAGCCTGAGTCACTGTCCTTAGAATCTCCCCCTTGAGTGCCATTGTCCTTGGAAAGGTAAATACAATGCTAAAATTCATGACAGCTAATGGAGTATTTTGCAGTAGACAGGAGAGCAAAGCCACTCACAGTCCTTAATGTAGAGGTTATGCATTTTTACGTCAGCAGAGGACCTGGTCCCTACCTTTGTATTTCAGAGTTCTGTGCTCTTATTTGGAAATACGATAGATTAGATAGATAGATAGAGTAAATAAATATGGCATACAAATAATCCACGTGATTTTGAGGAGTATGTTTCTTTCCTTCTCTCTCTCAAGAGCTGAATTTCTAGGGAAGGAGCTATGGTTCAGAATTAATTCAATTAGTTTCATCTAAACCACCCTGACCTTTAGAATTACTTTGTACTGAAACATTTTCTGAAAGAAAAGGAGTAGCACTGCAGTAAGATAAGCTCAGTAGATTTGCCCTTGAGCTTGTTATATTTTACTAGCCAAGAAATATTTGCTTTTCTGCTTGCTGAGATGTGGCTCATGTACTCTGTGATATTTCATCAAGCATTTCAATTTTAATTAGTAATTCTGCACTTGCATTTTTCAAGTAATATAAAAAATTCCTGCTAATAAACATTCCTGCACATAAACAATCAAAGCTTTTATAGTGAAAAATAAAAAACCAGACACAAAAATTAAACCGAGCAGTTCCTAAAACTATTAAACCAAATGTTTAATTCCACATTCTGAATCAGTATCCTGCAATGAATTCATGCCTGCAACCACCACCTGCAAGAGAAAAAGCAATTCTCCATAGCATCAGTTCTGCTTTCTATTTGCTCATGAAGAGGTTAACAATTTCTACAGCACCTGAGCTTCAAGATGATCCAAAAGGATGGTTCCAACTACATTACTTTTGCTTTTGTAGTTATTTTAGTTAAAAACTAAGTGCAGAACAGAGTGCTGCTGCAGGTCAGATGGCACAAACTATCTCTTTAAGTCACCACAACCTGCTTGCTTGTCGTTGTTCATTACCTTCAGCTGGCAAACGCGGATGCAAAAATTACTTTGTTTGTGACCTAATCTTCCATACAGTAAGAATAAAAAGCTCTTAAACTCAGCAAACATGGAGGGGTGGACAGGTGTTCAAGCTATCTTTAGGCAATTTTTTAACAGCTACCATATGCATCAGGTGCCCTGGGCAAGAACATCATTAAAGCAACTCTGAGGCAACACACTCCTGAATCCTGCTCAAGCCAGGATGAATGGGGCTTAGGGAAACTTTATCAAGCAAAGGGTGTTCCTAACTGGGGCAGGAACTTGGAACTAGATGATCTTTAAAGGTCTCTTCCAACCCAAACCATTTGATGATTTTATGAGTAAGAACTCTTGTACCTGCCCGCTCTAGAGCTTCCCAGGACTGAGAACCAACACAACTTCTTAATCTCTCCTTCCTTCCAACAACCTGAAGTGAACAGCTACCAAAAGGATAAGCAGTCATCCAGACAAAAACAACCAGTCATCTTGCCACCGTCATCAGACCCTTTGTGGGCAGATGATGCATTACTCATGGTGACATTCTGTATGGGAAATGCTACAGGGAGACTTATCACAGTGAGTCAGATACAATTTACCCTGGAAGGGCAAGTGGACTCTATGCTCAGAATTACGATGGGAAGTTTTACTCTTGAAAACCCAAGCGCACTTGAGCTGTTGTTATTTCCTCGTGGAAGATTGCTTCAGACATCTCTCCAGCATGCACAGTAAATCTTTGTATCCCTCATACACTTCAAAATATAATCTGTGAACTGAAACATTAAAAAATCCCTCTCAACGTTCTGAATTTTAAGTCTTGTCTATGCTATATCAAGGTATCTTCCTGTTGAAAATAGGAAATATCTTGACAGGCAACTAGCAAATATTCCAAGATCCTGTATGAGAAACAGAAATACTTTGGTAGAGTATTTGAGTTTCTTCTCTAAAACAAACTGATAGAAAATGTCAATCTTTATTTACCCAAGAGAGGATGGCCAAAATCAAAAGCTGATCTATGCAGTGATGAAACTGAAGTGTGACATATGATCTAAATAATGCTGCTTGGTCAGACAGTCATGGGGAAGCACATGAGCCCAGGAAGGACAGAAACACCATGAAAGGATTGGAAGATGCCTGCCCTGCTAAACAGGACTGCTCACCCACAAGCATGGAATTAAGTGCTGATGGTATGGACACAAACCTCCCAGGAGTATCTAAATACCACAGTATTGGAAATTACTCAGAGCTAAACTGTACAAAATAAAATGACGTTCTGATCAGCTTTGAGTAAAACTAACCTGACTTTTCTTTGTTTTTCTCTCTTTTTCTTTCCTTGTAGTTCTCTTTTATATCTGCATACTTGAAGATCCTTTCACTTGTTCAAGTGCTTTTGGTTTTGGATTATTATTCCAATCCTGCCACTACTGACCTCAAAAATTCACAGTAACTTGATCTAAGATCTCACTGCAGAGATACATCCACCACTTTGTAACGAGGCTTAAGCTGACCTGAATAACATCCGAAAAAGGTATGTTCACCTCTAAGTTCTCCTCTAGTGTAACAGAAAGATCTTTTGAGAGAAAGCCTGATAGACTTACGAATAAGGTTGCGTGATGCAGTTGTCAATGACAGCAGTGATGAGACTTGATGAATTGGAAGCTATCTTCTACCCTCTTGGCAGTATGTATGCTTGATTTTATTTTTTTATTTATTCTGCAGTTCCTATTCTGGTAACCCAGCTCATCCAAACCTACTTTTCCTTGACAAAATATAACAAAGTCTAATGGTACTCTGTAACTGCCTGCCCTAACACAGACTTTCTCTTCCCTCTTCCTGTGAAGAACTATTCTTTATCCCTGCAATATGAAGTATCAGTTTTGCACAGCAAAAAATGGCAAGCCTCATGTTCTTCTGGGTGAAGCGAGAACCAAGAAGCACTCTTAGTGAGAGAGACTCATGCTTGTGCTATTTTCAGTAGGCTCTCCAGACTTCAGGGTAAACAAGATTTCCCCAGACAACACAGATAAGTACCTCCTGCCAAGTTACTCATCTGAGATGCTGGAAGAATCAAAAAGCAGCAGAAAGGACCATACAAGCCATACAGAAAACTCAATGATTTGAGAAGGTCAACTTGCCAGATACTAACTGAATTGCAACACATGGTTGCAGAGAGATGTGTGCTACAGAAATAGCATTATCAGAGGTTATTCTCATACTGCTTGCTGTTGTGCCTCTGCCAAAGGCCCCAGAGCAGAGATATTGGCAAGAGCTACTCCAAAGAAGCTCCTGCTGATCTCCATGGGAAATAGCAAGAAGGTTCTTATAAGCAGAGGCTGTGGGAAGATGATTCCGTATCTGTTTGTGCTGAACATTAACTGACTCCATGGCTCTGCTGGCAAAGGGGATCACATGAGTGCCCCCGACCCAACCTGTTTGAAAGGGCTTTGCCCTCATAACCTGTTAACTTTACGTGAGGCAGGTAAAAGAGCTCTTGGGTGATCCCTGCTACTGTCTGAATGGGCAGGCAGAGGGAGGTAGGGACAGTCCTCTCTCCCCAGGTGGTGGATGGGTGTTCATCAGCCAGCTGGTGTCTGCTGAGATACCTTGCTGGCAGCCAGGGCATTCATATTCTTGCTAGCAGAGGCTGGCACTACCTACAGACTGCCCAGCTACACGTTCAACACCTTTAGGTCTGCCACAGACAAACTCCCTCTTAAAATCACTGTAGGGAAGTTCAGCTCTCAAGACCAGTGTTTCAATGAGTGGTTTGACTCTGAACTCTACCACCAATGTGGCTTTTTCATGAAATAAAATGATGGAAACTCAGTAAGACAATTAGTGCCACTAAGGATGTAAATACCATCTTGGTTTCAGCTGGGAACAAGTTAATTTCCTTCCTAGTATCTGATACAGTGCTGTGTTTTGGATTTAGCATGAGGATAGTGCTGATAACATGCGGGTGTTTTTAAATGTTGCTGAGTAGTGCTTACACTAAATCAAGGACTTTTCAGCTTCTCATACAGCCCTGCCAGCAAGGAGAGTGGGGGTGCACAAGAAGCTGGGAGGGGGCACAGCCAGGAGAGCTGGCCCCAACTGACCAAAGGGACATTCCATACCATACAGCATCATGGTCAGCTTATAAAGCCAGGGGTAGTTGGCCAGGGGGTGGTGGCTGTTCCTTGGGGACTGGCAGGGCATCAGTCAGCAGGTGCTGAACAACTGCATGATGCATCACTTGTTCTGTATATTCTTTCATCATTATTACTATATCCCTTTCTTTTTCTGCTCTATTAAAGTGTTTTTTTCTCAAACCATGAGTTTTACTTTTTTTCTGATGCTCTCACACATCCCACTGCGGGGGAGTGAGTGTGGTGTTCAGCTGCCTGCCAGATTAAATCATGACAACTACACACCCTCCTCTCCACCCCCAACACAAACCTGTGTCTGCTAAGGCACCAACATTATGGGGACACAAGGGCCTGGTACAGGTGTCACCACCCCAACAGAATACTGAGCAGCTGCATTCCACGGTTCTTCCTACAACCTAAGCAGAAAGCAATCTCCAATTTTCTACTACTACTACTGTTTTTTTTTAAACAAGCATGAAGTGCTGTTCTGCAGTTTATCACATTCTTCATTTACTTCATATTGTACCAATAATGTACCCTAGATTTTGAGTAAAAGCTTTGAACTCTAAGAAATCTCAGCTGGTTTAAGATAAACAAACTATATATAAATTATCCATTACCTTCTTCCATTTAGAGACCAAGAAGAGACATTGAAAGCCATTTAGAGTGCTTCAGCTGGGAACATGTAACCCCTCACAAGCCTGTACTCTGTAGTCTATACATGTAACAATAATAATTGAATAAACATGGGTAAGGGCAGTGAGGATGCTGCAAAACTACATATAGAGGAACCCAGATAAAGATAGGTAATAAATATTCACTGTTAAAATTAACGCATTCATAATGCTAATGAGGATAACACACAAATTGCAGACAAATTAGATATTCACATGTTCTACAAATGATCACACTGGCTCCCTTTGTATGGCACTTTCTAGCCACAGCACTGCGTGTGCAGGGAAAGGCTTAAGGAGGACCCTGGCACTGTGCTTTGCTCCTCCTGGCGATATTTTCATAAACTGTCCTAGTTCGGGGTGAGTCAGAAATATGACTGGACTCCCACTGAAGTAGATTTGCTTGCATGCCTCTAAGCCTTTTCAGAAGCCAAGAATACTCTCACATACCATAATGCCAGTTTCTAGCTTCCCACAGAGTGCTGTATTTACTGCACATCAAAGGCCCATTTCTGCTAATGCATACAAGAGAGAAACTCAAGTGTCACAATCAATTTAATCTAGCATTCATCCAGACTGCTGCCTTTGCCCTCATCCCTGTCTGCTTGTTCCTGCCGCTCAGGATTTGCTTTGTGGACTCAGCCAGGGGACTAGTTGGGCTGTAAACTAACCTGGGAAAGAAATCCTCTGTTAAAAGCTTAATTATCAGTCGGATCAATTCCCACACCCAGTTTGTTGTGTGGCTGTATGAACATCAGTACAAGGGTAAGGGTGTGGGCAGGAAAGTGTGAACTGTGTACAGGGGAAAGTGGAAATGCTCATTTCAGCAAAAAAAAAAAAAATTTTTGATGGATTAAGTCACAGAGCTGGAGCTTTATTTATAGCACAGGAGAACATAAGGAGTCCAACAGGAACCGCGGTTTTATTGCAGTAGGTGTTCAGTCTTTCATCCAAAAAGCTGACACTCTATGTTTGAGACAATTCTGTTGCAGGTAAATAGAGAGCAGCAAGTATCAGATGTGGTACTAACTCAGGGCATACCAGAGAATCTCTATTTAGTTTTTCTTCCTACAGTATCAGTGCACATGTTCCTGAGTCTGTACCATGATCCTCTCCTTCTGCCAGTGAATGCAACTGAAGAGGTTTCCGTTGTTTTAATTCTAACTTGCTATGGATGGGGGGGCAGGGGAGAAAAGCTTTCAGGTGGTGGGGTTTTTTAATTTGTTTGCTTGTTTCAATAATTTTATTTTTGGTGAGTGCCATTTCTTCCTTTTCTCTGAAAACACTGAGATCCATACACTCCTTCAGAACACACAAGGTCTTAAGTCTTCACCTGAATACTGGACTCATCTGCTAAGTCTTTGACAATGGCTAGACAGGAAAAACATACACACCCCCAGTCTACAAGTGTTCTGCTACTTCTGCAAATTTTCTTCTCTACTGTACAGGTGAAATCTATTGTTCAATAAAGAACTTTAATATATTGCTTATGAGATTTTTTTTAAACTTTCCTTCACTAAAGGCACAAAACAATCTCTGTAGTTAAAATTAGAAACAGATGAGAAATGGCTAAGACTTAATATTCATCACAGGCAGTCGTTTCCTACTAGCAACTAGCATTTTTTCAAACACAACTTACCATCCAAGTGTTTGAATCTTACACTGAAATGCTTTAAAGAAGAGTTATAGGCAAACTTCAGTATTACAACCTTCATTTCCTTTGTATGTTTCAAACAACTTCCTACCATACCTCTTCATAACACAAATAACCCCTTCTTTGCTCTGAAAACAATACTTACCCTGGCTTGGTACAACCTATAGTAATGAAGTCCTATTGCTGAAACAGATATTTAAAAATGATGGGCACATGGATTTTTAGCAAAAGAAAAGCTATTTCTCTCAAAACATCTTTAAAGAGTGGCTCAAACTCTGATGAGCTCTATTTAGTTTTCTAGAAGCCAAAATAACATTCAGATAGCTAAAAAAATTAAACAGCTTTATAAAATAACTGTTATACAAAATCTGACAAAGATTCTCCATTATCTTTTGGTGGGGCATTGAGTATTATTTAGTATCTGTTACTTCTGCAAAATACTAATGCACATGAAAGAATAAAGTACAACTAGAAGCATTATGCAAATTAAAATCTGTTAGTATCTCCCTACACGATCACACATTGCAAGACACATGATATTCAGTCTCAGTAAAAAAGGGTGCATTATTTAAAGTTAGTTTTAAAATGCATGCATGAGTTAAATATGTGTCACACTCATCATATATGCACAGAAAAATTTAGCAAACCATACTATTTTATGAAGTTAATTCATGATTGAGTCTAAGCTCTGAAAAGGAGGCCATGGTTTTTCCTTTCATCTGAGAGGAGTAAGTAATTTTCTGCATAAAGATTTTTCTTTCCATCTTACTTGCACACAACTTCTATCTAATGACTTATTACCATCAATGCAGCTCTAATTAAATGTAGACAGCTCAGACAGCTGTAGATTAAGGAAGCATCAATTTACTGTAGTGCAGCTCAGGGAGATCCGAAACTCTCGGATGCGCAATGTTCCAGCAATCACGTCCTACGCTGGACCACTCAGTCGCCCCCAGTGCTCTTCACAACTCATTTAACACGCTGGCAAATTCTGGTATGACTGACAAGTCTTTCATATTATGGGCTCTCAGGCCACTGTGAAAGACTGGATGTGAAACCTACCCTAAGCTGAAGCTAATAAGGATTAACTGCACAGTTTGGTATTTAGGAAGTCCTAATTCACAAAACAGAAAATACTAGAAATAACATTTAAAAGCCTGTTTTTCAGTAGTGCATTTTGTGAGCCCATTTGTGATATTTAGTTTTGTCTTGTCTGTGTTGTTTATACATATCTAAATTCCTACTCTGCCAGGCAAATCCTCCCAGCCACAGCCACTCTGCACCCGGGTTGAGAATAGGTGGGCAAGCCCTGAAACAGTGCCTGTTTGTTCACTCTATCACCAGCACTGGAGGTTTCAGACCCCTGTGCTGCCACTCTTAAGTGTTTCAAACTTCTCTGTGTTTAACTTTCAATCCAAGTATAAAAACAAATAGCTCATAAACATTCTATTGCCAACCCATCCACCCCACTCACAGTCATTCATACAGCTTCAGTGATACACAATCTACCTGCAACCACAGTCAAATGTGAATCCAGATCCAGTTTTTCCCCACACTGTTCTAATACAGCTTCAAGGGAAGCTGGTAAATAACAATATGCTACTCTATAGTTCACCCCAGCCAGAATGCTGATCACAGACAGGCTTGCTGAAGAAAACAAGAACAAAGAATTGATGAAAATAATGGGAGTTTGAAAAACAAATCCTGTTTTGCAAATGGGAAACAACTTCCCGCAAACCAAGCTCAAGTGGTCCAAGCTCAGTGACTCTCCTACATGACCAAAATCTCTTCTTCCCAAGACACCTTGACAGCCAGCTGGAGAAAGGCTGGGCTTAGAACAGGAGTTTCCTCTGGCATCCCAGCAACACAATCAGACTCATCCTACATTCCAAGTTCTTTGGCTATAGGAGATTAGGCTCCCAAACAAGCATAATACCAAGCTGCAATTCAAGGTTTCAGGTTTGAGGATTGCATAACACACAATGAGGTGCATCATCTAATCAAAAGGCTAAGATGTGCTTTATCATCACACTTCATAATGCTTAGGGATTTCCAATGACCGAGGCACCGTCCTGGACAAATGCCACTTTGGAAGTAAGATCTAAATAGCTGTTTCTCATTTAAGATTAAAATAATCAAAAGAAATTAGGTTCCTAATTATAGTTCGTAAAACCATATGCTTCTCTTTCTAGTAAAATCGCACAGCAACACATCTGTCCTGTACTGAGCAGCTCACAAAGCATGCACTGATGCCCCTTTCAGAAGGTTCCTCATTTCCACACAAATACTTGCATGACACTTAAAGGCTGCCACAAATCAGAGTTATCTGGAATCTGTAGGATTTTCCCATAGCTAAAAGAAATCATTTGGAAAGTGCTGTCTTTGAAGTTACTAACTGCATACAGCAGATGCATTCTTAAGGTGCTTTTAGTTGCAAAAAGCTCCGTGAGAACACTAGCTCAGTAAAAATCCCTGTATCGCCTCAGCCTTTTGGGGCTATGTCATTGTGTCAAGGTTAAAGCTCAACAAGACCAAGTGCAAAGTCCTGCACATGGGTTGGGGCAATCCTAAGCACAAACACAGGCTGCGCAGAGATTGGACTGAGGGCAGCCCTGGGAATAAGGACTTGGGAGTATTTGTGGATGAGAAGCTCAACTAGACCTGACATTGTGCAGTCACAGCTCAGAAAGCCAATTGTCTCCTGGGCTGTGTCAAAAGCAGCACGGCCAGCAGTGTGAGGGAGGGGATTCTGTCCCTCTACTCCTACCTTGTGAGAACCCACCTGGAGTGCTGTGGCCAGCTCTGGGGTCCCCAGTAAGGACATGGACCTGCTGGAGTGAGTCCAGAGGAGACCATGAAGATGATTAGAGGGCTGGAGTACCTCTCTATAGAGACAAGATGAAGGAGCTGGGGTTGTTCAGACTGGAGGAGAAAAGGCTCCAAAGAGACCTTACAACAATACCTAAAGGGGGTCTACAAAAAGGCTGGACTTTTTACAAGGGCATGTAGAGACAACAAAAATGAGAAATGGCTTCAGCTGAAAGAGGGTGGATTTTGGTAAGAGTATTAGGAAGAAATTCTGTACAGTGAGTGTGATGAGGCAGGCAGTAGAACAAGTTGCCCACAGAAGTTTTGCATGCGCCATCCCTGGAAGTGTCCAAGGCCAGATTGGATGGGGCTCTGAGCTCCTGGTCTTATGGAAGGTGTCCCTACTCATAAATCATACAATCTTTAATGTACCTTCCAAGCCAAACTATTCTATGAATTCATCTATTTATCTATTTTCACAGCAGCAATCAACATCATTTGCAGTCAAGATGCAAAAAGCAGCTCCCAAATATGGATTACAGTTTTTAATAAACTGATTCCTTAGCACTGATTAAGATTACTGTCTCATGTTTATTTGATGCTCCATTCTATTCAGAAATTAGATATTGATGAGAGTCTGGGTCACAAAGGTATTTGAATCTCTGTGCAAGATAAAGGTGAATGAAAAGAATGAAGACATATATAAACACTTCTGAAGACAAGTACAGTTAGCATCTAATGCATTTTTTAGAGAGTGTAAGCATAATCACATTTCCATTCTTTTAACATGGCCAAAGTGAAAAATAACAGCAGAGAGATATGATGCTTTCATATAACCATGGTGATATGAGATAAAGACAGGAGCTATTTTTTACATTTCCAGTACTACTATCCTTAACAGGCTGCAAGAATAAATTTAAAGGCAGAGGGTGGGGTGTCAAAATGAGCCCTTAGCTTAGTGTTCTATATATGAAGCCAGCATGCAAAAACTAACTTACAGGTACAGTGTTCAGATGCCACATACTTTATTGGGATGTCTCTCCCATAGGAGCTAGGGCTCAAAATGGTTACTGAATGTTGGCCACTGAAAGCTTTTGGAATGTGATAGTACCAGTGATGAACTAGATGATGTAGTCAACACCATAAGCCTCACATAGATTTGTGATTCTCAGACAAATATTTTATCAAATCAACTCTCATTAGATTTGGAAGGGGGAAGAAAATCTATATTAAGCTGGTATTTCCAACAAAGGTGTGCTTTTGTTTTATAGCTAAATAAGACCAACTCAGATAGCTGCTGCAGCAGCCCTGCTGCTCCTTCTGTGCTGACTGCAGAATAGCTATTCAGGGAGCTAAATCAACAAACCTTTTACAAAAAGTTGCAATCAGTTTTTCTGCTGTTTTAGCTTCTGGTGAAAGCACATGGCCAAGGAACCAGGCAGGAAGGCAGAGGAGAAAGCTCATCCTTTGCAGGAGTGATCACCTATTAGTCTGACTAATTTGTAATAGAGAAGCACTTCCTACAGCTCCTGTCCACAGTGAAGTTCCTCACCAGACTGAGCTGGGATGAGGGGAATTTGACATTGTAAACAGTTAGAAACCCATTTATTTGCAATAATGTGGGTTCACATCTTGTAAGGATGATGATATGGCACAGAGCCATCTTTATTATAAAGTCACACATAAATCAACTTCTGTTCACGGTCAATAACATAACTTCCAGGCAGAAATATTTTTTGTCACAGGTGAAAGGAATCCATGTCAAGTAGAAGGAAGACAAAGGCAGAAAGCAGCATGATGTCAAAGGATAGCATGGTCCAATTTATAACCTCAGCTGAATTCCTGTGAAACTGTGCCCAGTGGAAGAGGTGTTCAGTGTATTAGGTTGATTGAAGTAGTGTATGCAAGGGAAAGGTCCTTGAACAGGTACAAGGAAAGAAGTGAAGAAAAGGAAAAAGCTTTTCCTCTGCTCAACAGCAATATGCAATTCAGACAAAATCTTCCAAGCTAACATTTACTTCTTCTAGAAGCAGTCCCTAACTTCAGTTTCCTGATACCATGAATTTGCTAAATGATATTCTGAAAAGCTTTTCCCCTCCAGTTACCTGTGTACTCAACCACATGGGCTGTGGAATGTGTCTTACCATACAAGTGTCCAGATCCTCCAAACGTTCTATCTCTGTCAACTCCTCAACTGTGATCATAGAGCGTTTAGTGGGTTTTTCTTCAGCTAACTCAATCTCCAGTGATTCTTGCTGTGGAAGTGGTTTGCCACGCCTGGTCAAATGGTCAGCCTGGAGAGAAAGGTAAAGACAAGAACACACCAGTCAAACTTAAAAAAGACAAAGAGAAACCAACCAGAAAGTTTACAGTATTTTGGTGATCAGAGATCCTGGAAGACCAAGTACAAGAGGAAAACTCAGTTGTGTTAGTTAGTCTTCACACTGGGTTTGTTTTACAAAGAAAACGAAAGTGTGGAGGGGAAGCTTTCTCTTGAACCATTTTTTTAAATTAACAAACACAATTTCAGCCAATATAATTTTCATAATTATTCAGTGGCCAAAACATTATAATCCACTACTCACAAAAGTAAGACAGCTTTAAATACCTCAGGTCTGTTACACTGAAGAAATAGATAGGGAAAAGCTGTAACAACAATAAAGTCTATTTTCAGACCTGCAGAGCAAAAACTGTTACTAGGACCACAGAGAAAGTTATACAAACCACCCTGGATTGTATTTGGTTGGAATGGAGTGGGCTCATGATGTCACGAAAATGATGAAATATTTTCTAGCTCTTTTGATAACTGGAGAGAATATTAAATAAACATCTGCTAAAAGCAAATATTTGAAGATCAGCCATCCCAAATCAATTAGTCACAGAAGTCTTCAAAGAGGCAGCTAGGGAGAGCTGTAGCCCACTGCTTAACATCAGCACAACTTGGGACAACCTGTGGATTGCAGTTTTTTTGACCATTAGAAAAGGTAAACAGATGACCTGAGTCAATGATAGCTCATTTAATTTGGTGTCTGCTTAGGAAAAGCAACTGGAGAGCTGCTATGGATTTATTTCAAGCACATGAAAATAGCTGCAATAATAATTAATGCTAATCATTACCAAATTAGGCAAACTGAGGTCTTGTCAAACAAGGTTTATTTTTCAAAGTTGCCTCAAACACTCCTATGGCAATGAAACAAACACAGACATGTGGGTGGTGGAATTAGTAGAACATGACACTCCAATTTAAGGAGCTGGCTGAGAACCGTATCAGTGCATTTAATCTTTGCTGTACTAAGAACAAGCTGCCAACTCTCAGATTGCAGCTGTCAGTTGAAGATTAACAATGTCAAATTAGACAGGAGCTCCTCTACCAGTGTTTTTGAGATCAGTACTCCTCAATATTTTCATCAGTGCTGTACTACCTGAGAGCACCTGCAGCTAACAGAAACATGGCAGAGTTAAATGGTGAAAGGGACATGTTAGTAATGTAGGCCAAAATGGATCACAGAGCAAATCAACCCAAACCAAAATGTACAGTCAGCCATTCCTTAGGAAGCAAGAGCACTGGCAATTAGCCAATTTCACAATCCTGAAAAGCAACAAGTGTCCAGAAGCGGGACACTTCTGGAAGTGGGAGGGAGGTCTAGCAAACCCTGTCCTGAAAATAAGCTACCACTGAAACTCTTAACAAAAAGATGTAATTCTTATATTCTTGGCTATGTAAACACAAGGAATAAGTAATATCAGGAGAAAAACTATTTCACTCCTGTGAAAAGGTGTTGGTTAAAACACTTAAATAGTCTGTCTGGTTCTGGAAACCACAATTTTAAAACCAACTCCTTAAACAGCTGGAAAAATTGCAGAGGATTTTCAGTGAAGTGACTCAAAGGCTGGAGAAAATGACGTACTGTGCAGGAATCAGGGTATGTCCAGGTTGTGCAACACCACTGGACAGAAACAGCTCAGTCACTGGTCATTCCAGCTGAGCCTCCTCCAGGACAAACTGGAGCTCATTCATGTGGTCTCTCCCACAGCAGGCTGCTGCTGCTGCACAGCTCCAGAGACCAGAGGCTGTACCTTGACACAATGCTGCTCTGTATTACTAAGATGCATGCTCAAATAACTCAGGCTTTTACTGAAAAAAGGGGGGAGGGGGGCAAAAAGAGTGATTTGTTTTCTGTGAGTGAGGACTTTCACAGAGAGGAAATGAAGAGAAATATATATGGTTCCCTTATCTTGTGGAGAAAAGCATCTGAAAAAAATTATGACTGCAAGTTGAAGCCAGAGAAATTTCAATTAGAAATGAAGAGCAACTTTATTCAGAATGACCATCCACTAATTTCCTTAAAAAACAAAATAAAAGAGTACTGGATTGTCCTTACCAAGCCCCGGTGCCTTGGAAGCAAAAAAAAGTTTTCTGTGGATACACGGTTGTTTATTTCTTCTACCCTTGATGAGGCAAATACTTCTATAATAAATATCTGTCCCTCCAAACAGCTCAGGACCTTCAAGTAACAATGCTTCCTTTCCTACATTCCTCCTCCTTTCTCTTCCAACTTGATACCTACATTTATGAGGCAACCTCAAAATGTACTCATTCAGGGAACAAGGTCTCAGCAGTGCCCAAAGAATTCTGAAGAATGAAATCTTACCTCTCATTTCATGAGCAACCAATCCTCACACTCTCACCTTGATAAACAGTGGCACTGTTCTTAACTAATGACTTAAAGCTGCATCCTGATGGCATTTTTAGTTCTAGATCTGACAACAGCTCAAAAGATAATAGGACAAATATATAACACAATCTCTTCCAAGGCTGCATCTCTCCTTAAAGCAAAGAGGCAAGAGCCCCAAAATCATATTTCAAAAGATGTCAGGATGTCAACGAAAGTAAGACCAATTTCAAAATAGAGCTGTCAAAGGTGAAACTGAACAAGTTATAAATGTAAATGGCATTGTTAAGATCTGACAGATTAGATATCAACCAGGAAAAAACTCACCAGTTTGTGATGGCAATGGGAAAGTGCATCCAGGATTTCATCTACAACTCGGTCAGACAGGAAAGAAGCCACTGTCAGCTTTACTTCGCTGTATGAGGATTAAAAATGAGAGAACTTCTTAATTCACGCAGGAGATTTTAATCTTTATTACCCATTCAACAGTGTGACGATTATCCACAGTGCTGTCATTTTATTTGAAGTAAAACATTAGAGGGTGTCAGGATACATGACGGCAGGTTTCAGAAATAAACTCATGAATCACACAATAAACACAGGAGCCTCTGTACCATATTTAACCTGCTTCTAACAGTTTTCCATGAGATGAAATGAAAACATCTGGTAAGAGAGCTGAATAAAAATAAGAAGTGAAACTCAGAAAGGAACACTCCTCCACTGAAGTCAGACAAACATGAATCTCAGATGAATGGGATTAGGAACAGTGCTGCCTGTTTAACACCATGAACAACTACCATCCATTCATTTCCTCAATTCCTTTTTGTGTTAGTCTGCCACTAAGGACAAGTGCATCATGCTGGTTCTCCAGCCAATGCCAACATAACCATGCTTGCTCAATTGCTCTAGGTAACCACTTTGTGTCTCAAGAATCCACGTCAACCATTTCCACTGCACAGACATGTGGAACACCACCACACCTGCACACTGAACTTAGGTTTCACTGGTAACTCCCTCTGAGGAAATGTGTCCCTTGAGTTGCTCCCTTGGGATCTTTGGTGACAGCACCAAATGCTCTGGCTGCAGAGGGCAGCTGAGTTGGCGCTAACAAGCACGACTGCCCGAGCTGCAGCCCTGAGCTCCACCTCTGCTGCCTCTATGCTTTCAAGGTCAAGTCTTTCAATTGACACTTGCCAGCAAATGACATGATTTTGGTTCATTGTTTTGATGTGTGGATTGAGCTGCACTGGACTAACAAAGCTATTTTTGTCTGGGGCTAGCACTACCGCCACAGAAAGCCCAGAGAAAAAAGTAAGGAACTACAGGGAAAGGCAATGCAATTCATAGGGAGGAAGAATTGTGGCCAAGCCACAGTGGGAAAAGAATGAGAGTAAAGGAATCTCCCTCAGTAAGTGGCATTAATTTCAAATAATATAAGTCAGAAAGGGTCACAGTGGGGCGCCCTCACCCCACTGACAGCTCCAGCTTCTACAAGTGGAAGAGGCAATATTATTGTCTTGGGGCCAAAATTTGTTTGATAGGACTGAAGTGAAGAAAACTTACTTCCTGAGCCATTTAAAACACTGTGAAGGCATAGCTAAAGTCTTCAACACCTTTTCCTGCCTGTTTGCTGCACCCTGCAAAATTAATTCCCAAGTCTTACTGTTTTCTTCTTCTTCGAAGGTATTAGCATCACAACGCAAAATGTCATGCCTTTCAAGCATCAGGCAGAAAGGAACTCAAAATGTTTCAGTACAGATCAACCACATTATACTGCGTAAATATATTCTCTGGTATACATCCAATATGACAACAAAAGCAGTAAAAGATCAGGTAAAATCCTCCTTTTTTTAAAGGACAAACTAAGAGTTATTTAGGGTAATGGTTTCTGCTCCAGGTTTGTAGTTTGTATATGCAAGTTTCCATTTTTTAAGTACATCTGTCTGCTGTGCACAACTCCCACACAAAGTTTTAAAGTGATTGCTACAGCTATAGGACAAGACCAAATGTAACAACAGACAAAGCACTGCTACCAGTCAAAGCAAAGAGTGCAATTTCCTTCTATTACATTAACTCAGTGTTACATGAGATCATGAAGTTTTTTAAAAAAACTATCAGCCAAGAAAATGTTAGTTGTGCACCATAAACCAAATCCTTCACTAAATAAGAGAGCACATGCCTTAATAACCTAAGTTAATATCCCTAGAGATTCCAAATATATGAATCACCTGGACTAACTTCCCCAGACCTGTCGGACAATTTCCTGCTCTTTGAACGCCATAACATAGTTTCTTGCAAGTCACAAAAGAATTCCAAAATTCTTCTATGACACAAACCCACATACACGCAAGCCCAAAATTCAAATTCCAATTTGGTTAGATTAGTCTCTTAAAGTACCTAATTTTATTGAGGATATCAATTCCAGATTGCTCCAAGAGGACATTTTTCACGAAAGTGCGTGGGATGGAAATCTTCTCAGTGCTGGCCTCAATGAGGTCTTCACGGATGCGAGCCTTCTTCATTACATTTGGGCAAAGGTTTTCTGCTGCATCCACCATAGACTCAAGCAGTGTCTGCAGCACAGTAAGCAAAAAATAACATTAGATATTGGGATATTGGGATAGCTGGAAGGCAACATTATTCTGGTGCATAGCACTATGACACTTTTAGACATGTAGTTTTTACAATTCTTCTTCCTACTTTCCAATACACTTTGCATCCAGCTGCAATATAAGACGTTTTACAAAATATAGCTTTGATAATCAACACACTTGTTCTGAAAATGACCCACAAACTGTACATGTTTGCCTTTTCAAATATGAAACATTTACATCTCTGTGTATTTAACTGTCAGAACAAATTAGCTTCCCTTGTGCACCCACCACTGCAGTGGACGCTCTGCTGCAGCTGCCTTCCCTCTAAATTGTGCCCAGAATGACCAATTTTCATCAATGCTCCAGTCCTGACAATTTGTAAGAAGCATCAGTAAATGAAGAAGGGAGACTCCTGAGCACTCAGCATGCTGTACATGGCTGGAATATACCAGTTGAATATTAAGAAGTAGCTACAAGTGTGATCTGCAGTTGGCATGCAAACCTTTAATACATGGATCTAATTCATATACATGTAAATCTACAGAGAACTTTAGGTGTAGCAAACAATTTTTATTCACACAGAGTCACACAATGGATAAAAGGTTGGAAGGGATCACTGGAGGTCATCTAGCCCAACCTCCCCATGCCAGCAGATTTCCCTAGAGCACATGGCACAGGATTGTGTTCAGACAGCTTTTGAATACCACCTGTGAGGGACACTACACACACACTCTGGGCAGCCTGTTCCAGTGCATGGTCACCCACAAAGGAAAAATCCAACAAAGGGTGGAAAAAGAAAGGAACAGGCCAGAGCCCAGTTTACTGAAATGGGCCAACTTGTCCCCATTAAGACTGAGGGGTGATAACCAAACAGAAAAAGGTATTGACAAATGAAAAAAAAAGAAACAAAGCTTAACTGGAACAGTGTACTAGGTAAGCCCAGATCTTACCCAGGCATTTGTAAATTGTATGAAAATAAGAACTACACCCCTTGAAAACTCTACTGACATCCTTTTTCTTCTCAAACCCACACCACAGGTAAGTAACCTCAGATTCAACTCCATTGTACCACAGCTTTTATCTCTCTGCACAGTTCTACCATAACTAACAATTTTCTTATGTAGATATTGACCCAAGAAAAAACACCACTGCTGCATAATAATTTCAATGATTCAAAGCAGCATCTTGCAGTCTGTAGTTCTTACAGATTAAAAAAAAACAACAACGCAACATAAAGCAGCCACAGTGTACAGGAAAGTCCAATCGTTACAACATTTGATTTACAGCTGTAAGGGACAACTGCCATTATAGCTAATAATAAAGCTTGTTTCTGGGTTCTCAAGATGCACTTTAAGAACTCTTCTCACACTCCCTCCTTCAATCCTCAAGCAGATTCTGGGGCAGCATAACTAATAAAGAGAATTTCAAGCCTCTGTGGCCATTATCTCCATGGGGGATGAAGAACTTAAACGTTAGAGAAAACTGAGCCAGGTAAACTACTAATGAGAGTTCCTGACACATCCATTTTTTCCTATGGCATTTATTCACTGGTGCAATTGTGTAGTTTATCGTGAAAAAATTCCTTAGCCTCTCAAGAGTTACTGATGGATTGCAATCATAAAAGTGATAGACTTGCTATGTTGAATTACAATTGCAGTCTAAGCATGATCTTTCAAAATGGATCATGTGAAAAAATGCTGCATGAAGGCATCAATGGGAAGCAGCAGGAAAAGCTAGGCTTTTCCTGAAATTTCCAAAACCAATTTTTGCTCAAAACTGAGAGAATGTGCAATTTGAAAGTCAAATAGAGTTTGGATCTTATCTTTAATGGCACAATTGAACATAATTCCTTTAATGGTGGATTTTAGCTGTTGATTTCACATGACTATTATCTAGAGAAAGTATCTACCGAAACCTTTCCTTGCCTCCTAATTCCATCCCAACACCTAATGCTGATGGAAAGCCATAGTAACCAATACTGACTGTGAAAGGGCACACATTTCAGTCACAAGGCTACAAGTACCACTCACCAGGTGAAAGAAGAAAATACTGCCCACAATTAAAGAATCTGAACATTCAAGAGAAAGATGAGGAAAAGGATTGAAGTATGGCGATATCAAAACAAAAAATGGAACTGGTAATGGAGCCAACAAACCCTTTGCACTAGGACAAAATTTAAGAATATTCTGAGCATTCCTGCTACCACAAAACAATTGTGTTTGTGTAGACTCCACTTGTCTTGCTTATTTTCCCTTGGGCCTTTGCTGACCAAATAAAGCATCTCCACATTCTATGTGTCCACAGTGACACCAGCAGGAGAAGAAAAAGGCAAAGGTCGTGCTAGAATTTCTCCTTTGGTCAAGTCAACTCACTCCAAAATATTATTTTTCCTTACTCTTTCTTCACCCCACTTTCTTCCCTTGAGTTAAAAAAAAAAAGGCCAAAAAACCCCCCCAAAAAAACTTTAAAAGTCTCTTATTTACCTGAACAATATTCATTGACTTTAATCAATTTCCAAACTTCTTTTTAGAATCAGGCTCTGGTTGCTATGGAAACTAAAGACCAAAACTCCTCTTACAGCACACAGGATGTTTTTTCCCCCAACAATTACAAAAAGAACTGTCCTTATGTGAGCTCTTTTATCTATCTCTACAAATAATAAATTGCTTATGATGTTTTGAATTGACATAAACAACTGGGGAAAATATAACCCTAATCCACGTTCAGCACTTTCTCCCCCACGCATAGAACTTAAAGGAAAACCTTTCCACCTTAAGTGAAAATTAATAAAAATAAATGCTGGAGTACAAAGAGCATTATGACTTTATAGTTTCTTGTAAGCCACTTAAACTTGAATGCCAAACAAATCAGAAGTAAATGTAAAAGTCAGAATGGTTGAGCTAAAGTGCCTTTTGTTGTAAATGGGTAAATGTGTAAATGGAAGACACATTAACTCGGGAATGTTCCAAATGCTGATGACGCTTTTTTTCCCCTTCTATAAGACTCTCCAAGATGAACTTTTATAAGTGCATGAGCCCAGCATGAAGGGCTGACCTGACTATTCCTGCCCCAGTAATACCCTAGAAGTTCCACTGGGAAGAATCTTATGGATAAATCACTTTCATGTCTGCAGAAATCTTCACCTTATTTCATATAATGGGGCAAGGGAGAAATATACTAAAAATAGAGCACCATTTTCCTCCTCATTAACTTTCTAATTTCAAAAAAGTAATTAGTAATATGGCATTATTATTGTTCTTCATTATATTCCCACTGACTGAAGCATTTTCATGTTTCAATTGCAGGATCAAAGAATCTGAAGATGAAGGTTGTAAAGTGTTTAAATACAACAGAACACAGGCAAAGCAGCTTAGTCATAAACTGAAGATGATCTGAGCTGCCCCAGAGCCATATTTTCAAATTCATCAGCTTCCGTACAGATCCCAACTGTTGTTAAAATTTCTCCACCTTGTCTTCTTCCTGGACTGATACCTTTGCACATGATATATGGATGACTCTTCTTTGCTTGTTATATAGGAAGAGTAAACATAACTGAAGGTTTAAGTTTCTGAGCGGGAGCTGGCTGAGCAGACAGGCAAGAACATTTACAGATCAATGACATATATTTCAAGAACTGAGGTTTGACAGGCACCTTGTGAAAAGATTTCCTGCAAAGCTGCCTGTACCAATTATTTGGACGCTCTCAGTACTACATGCAAGTTACCCAAGTCAAACAGTAAATTGGAAATCCTGCATCAGGTTCAAAAGTGACTACTGAGGAATAAAGATCTACAATGGAGTCTACAAAAAATCAGCTTTCACTCCACTGGGACTCCTTAACTGCTGTGCACTTTACTCCATGGCATGAGGCTTCTTAGGGTGCTTGAGAAATGCCTTTATAAAGGGTTGAAGGAGCAATTGATTAGTCTTTCCCTTCTAGCAGATGAAAAAAGGTGAAAATACACATTATATGCTCCTTCTGCCCACTGAAAACACTAAAGCAGCTTTTTATTTTATTCCAAATGGGTAAAAATCCAAATAATAAGGCCTGAAGTTATAAGAAACTAATAATGGAAAGATAGCTAGCTTACACACAAACCTACTGAGAAGAAAAATGAAGTGTGGCTTTTAGCAACAGAAAACCTCAGATTTAGTTATTTCTGAATGTGAGAGATGGTAACACATCTATCCACAGACCTTAAGTTGCTCATCCACGACCCTTGTGACTTCTCCAGCCATGGATTCAAGTGTCTCTTGGATTGGGTTGGAGAGTGAACCATTTGCTCCTGCCCAAGAAGCTCCACCAAGGTGATACAGATTTGGTAAGAGCTGTAAGACAGGAAGAGTACCTTCAGAAAGCAGGCTCATCACTACCTGTCTTCAAACCAGGACAAATAGCAGAAAATGTCTTTGGCTAAATCAAAGTCTACAAAGTACAATTATTTTATCACTCTGAATTCTGCCTATAGCTGGTCATCTAAAGAAAACACTCTTTTGTGACACATTATTATTTTCACTCCCCAAAAAGAGAAAAGCTGCAAGCACACACAGAACTGCTCTCAGCATTACCAGCATGCTGGGAAAGGCTTACTGTTTTGGAGTTCTTCGCATCCCGCATAAGCCGTTCTGCACATTTGACGTCCTCCTGTACAGCATCCACACCACAGTTTCTTAAAGAGTTGAGATGATCTTGCACTTTTACACATATTCTGTCAATCATCTACTTGAACAAAAGAAATACAAAAGATAAAACATCAGAACGTTGGTTAAACACAACCTTAATCCAGTTCAGGTAGAAAATCAATAGTAGCATGATGAGATTAGGAGTGACAATATACCAACCTGGAAAAACACAAGACCTTGGAAGTATGTCAATACTATTGAAGGAAAGAACTACATCTCGTAAAGACACACCTAAACATTGCAAAAATAAATAAAACTTTACCATCAGAAAAAATAAATGCTGTGGAATATTTCCCCCACAGTTACCGCCAGGATAACTGCAAATAATCAACAAGTTATCCTGTTTAAGAGTAACTCTGATTTTTTGAGCAAATTTAATGCTGAAAATGTTGCTGATATACCCAAGACTAAGGTCTAAAGGTCTCTGAATTTTTAAGAATTTCAGACAGTAAAAGAAAGCTCTGTCACTACCCATTCAACAAACACTAACAGCAATTTCTCCAGCCTAAGCAAAATGTAACTGTGCAGGCTTCTGCAGTATTCTTTCAAAATGTAAATATTCTTAGTTGCAAGGGAATTAAAACTATCAAAGCAGAAATTTCTATCAGACATTTCACAGTGGGATAAATTGAACTTAATCTGTACCCACAAGATAATTCACTCAACATGCTGCAACTGCAGGGCAGGTGGTATATCTGTATCTTACAAGACAAACCATTAAAAATGCCTGACACATAGTCAGCTTTGATTAAGATATATGAGGCAGAGAGATATAATAGTTAAAAGTCTTTATCAGCCCACTTAGCATACATCAGAACTGGCTATTTGACATTTTGAAGTAACATCTGAATGCACGCATCATCCTCTAAAGTCTACAGTTCTAGCATCTTACATCATTAGCAATGAGAACTGAAATAATTTCACAGCATGGTCCTTTTTGGATCCACATGACTCTTCCTCTTCAAAGGGTTTTGGGTGGTTTTCCTTTTTTTTCATATACAAAAAGCTAATTAATTATTAGACTGTAGAAAGTCTCATTGGGACATCTGGACAGAAAAAAAATACATTCTGGGAATAATAATGCAATTCTACCATACTAGAGAGTCTTTTCCAGCTTTCTTTTAAAACTGTTTTAAAAATCCATCCTTATTGTACACAATTTAATATAGAACTGAGTAACTTTATTTCAAAATAACAAGAAATTACATTTCCTGAAACTTGATGTGTATTCAGTGTTGGAGAAAAGCACAACTAAAACCAACAAGCAATAAGAAGATCTAACGTTATTTCACATAGAGATATTAACTTGGCGGGGGCGGTGGCATTGGAACAGATAAATTACTAGAATAAAACAATTGCTCTTGCAGTTTTTAGTGCCAGTAGATCTCCACATACCATTTCCTCTCTCAAGAGGTTACAGTACAATTTCAGGTTCCAGTAATGAAACACTCTCCCATTAAATTTTAATAACACAGGTAGAGCACAAGCAAACGAAACTGTTCCTGGTTTCAACAGTAGTTTATTGGTAATAGCTTGAGTCTTTCTCTGTATGGTACTGCCCTGTAGAAGACCTCCTCACAAATGCTTTCCTTCCAAATATATTGTCATTGATAATTATCACTTCTTGGGAAACAGGATAACCCACGAGGCACATCTTAAAAGTACTCAGAATGAAAAAGAACTTCCCCCCCAGGCAGATTTCAGGCACTGAGAAGTCCAGTGACAAATTCTCACCTGCTGAGTGGTACTAGTGACAATGCCTTGCTGCAGCCGATATGCTTGCTCCTGTAGGTACTTCCTGGTCTCATGGTTACGAAGCAAGTAGTTTTCTATCTAAAAAAAGAGCAGAAAAAAAGCCAGATTAGGAAGCTGATTTGACTCTTCACATTGTAATTTGCTTTCAATTTTGCTGCCATGTCAGAATTGGGGACTGAAAAGAAAAAAAGCCTAATTATTTATTATCTGCAAACTTTGTGTGTCTCAATGGTTAATAACCCCATTGGCTAATTCACTCACAAACTAGTGAAACATGGTTAAATTGGTTAAACATTGTGCTTTTGCCAGTGTCTTCTGAAACAGACTTCTATTTTGAACAATTTAGCAAGTTATGCTGACAAAGGATTAGATCCTGGTTTGAGAAATATTTGAAGGGACTCTAAACTGTTAGGTGTTGCAGAGATCATGATGACTCAAGATATATGATTCATTCCTTTAGATGTCTTTGGCCTGCTGCAAAGACACAGATTTGAATAGCAATGTCTGATGAGAAAATAAACCATATAAAAGTGCCTAAGCGATAGTGCAGTCTGAGTTCACATGTTAGTTAAGGCTAAGCAGTGCAGAAGTGCTCTTCAAAGACAAGTAATTCCTACCTACAGCCCACCACAACTGTCACCAGCAGTAAACACCTACCAGTTTTACGGCTGCTCTACCAAACTTAGTGAAGTCAAAAAAAACCCAAACTATTGGTAAACTGTTTAAGGTTCATAAAAGGTGATGGATCTGGTTTGAAAGAGAGAGGGGAGAAAAGCATGGGTGGAGTGGCCAGCAGATTATGAAGCAGAGATCAGTGGGGATGGTCTTCTTCTAAACCAGCAGCAGCAAGAACTGTAACATTCTGACCATGCCCCAGAATAATGCTGGATTTATCCAGTTTGCCCACCCCAAGGAAAATATGCTGAGGAGCTCAGGAGAGTGGCTGCTGTGTCCATCAATCAGTGCAATTGTCCTGGCACTAGGCCTGAGAGCTCAGTCCACGCAGGCAGGCTTGCACTCCTACCTGCAGGGAATCAGCTGTGCTCACAGCATCACTCCCAACACTGTTACCTTTTCTGAGAGGGAACTCCATGTGTTGTGCAAAGAAAGCCTGCACCACACATGTTAAACTCAGGATTTAACAGTTTTAGCAACTTTGATATGAATAAAAGAAAATGCTCTTTGTACATAGTGCCTAATTAACACGTAGAATTTAAATCCCCATGGCCAGAAGCTTCACAGTATTTCTTTCAGAAATGCATCTATCAGTCTAAATATGAACCTAGCCAATTATATTACATGAGATGTAAGAAATATGTCCATCCTCCACAAAACAGATTTTTAAAAGCAGAATTTAGATGATTTTCATCCATCAAAGAAAAAGGTACTAACTACCAGCACTTCTCCTTGTGATACCCAAATTACTCAAAATAAGGATCATAGTTATTTGCTTTTTAATCACAGTTATCTGTAAGAACTATTTATAAGGTTTTTATGACCTTACCTCGGCTGAAGGGAAACTACTCATTAAAGACATGTGAAATGTATGCTTCTTGATTGAGCAGGAGGCTCGTTTGGAGCTTGCAAAATTTACCATAATAAAACTCAGCTGGGAGTTTTATTATGCAAGTGGAACAGCTACGGATACTGTCAACACCTTTTCATCCAAAAGAACATGCTGGTGCAGTTGCTTACTTAGGGCAACACAGTGTGTGAATTTTATAAGTACACTATAAAACACAGGCAGTAATTGATTTCATCCGCCTTCAAATTGAAGAGCATCCTTTGTCTTGTACAGAGCTGACTGCACTTTTTATGCCAATATAAAAAATGTGCACCAATAATTCTAAACATTTGGCACAAGTACATATGTAACAAACATGCAGTTTCTAACTATCCCCTTTCATAGTCAGGCACACAGCAATACCAGGTCTAGCTTGCACTTATTTAGTTATGGTATTTTGACAATACACTATTGCATTCCACCAGCCTTCATTCCCAGCATTCTTTGGAATAAAAAGCTCTTGCAGCATTTGATTACCATGTATATGTCTATGTAAACCAAACAATCCCTGAATCCAGCATAGAATTCTTATTCAGCCAAGCATGAAGTCTCAGTCACTTAAAATTACTATTTTTTGCTGGTTTTATTTCTGTTCACTAGTGGCATATGCAATACCTTTTGCAGTGCCTCTTCTGTTTTCTCAGGGTTTGTTTTGAGTGCTTGGGAAGCATCATTCATCGGTATAGGCATGAATCTCAATGTATAATTCCTAAAGAAGAAAGAAATTGATTGTGAAAGTTAACCTAATTTCTGTATCTCTTCATAAGAATAACCTAGCAGGGAGAAATAAAGTGCATCTAGCTTGTCCGTGGAAGGTACTAAGAATGTATTTTTCACATATTTAAGTGGAATAGCTGGAAGCATGCATGCTCTTTTTTGCTGTTAATTCTTCTTTGCCACTAGACAGAGAGGCAGACTTTGAAAAGCACTCACATGGTCAATGCCCAATGGCTGCTGACTGAAGGCCTAGCTGCCCTCTCTACCTCTGTGCACAAGGTTAGAGATTTCTCCTATATCTACACAAAACAGGGAGTACCAGTAGCTGCTGGCAAGTGTATCAGATCTGTGACTAAATGGAAATATACAGTAATAGACTGATAGCAACTAAGAGACTGAGTTTTAGAAATTTACTATTTAATAACTTCTTGTGTTTACAGCAATTTGAAGGCACTCGCGGAATTTTTAATAAAAAGCTGACAAAACAAGCATAGCATCTCCACATTGCTTTATACAAACAATTGTTCCCTGCATTTTACTTATTTGCTTGCAAAATATTTCTGCAGCTTTGTCCATATGCTGCAATAAGAGATTAAAGATATGAGTTTGGTCTTGAGTAAAAATTATATTTAAGCTCTGAGAACATAAATTTGCTATCATAACACAGTTATACCTGAAATGTTACCTACAGTGGTAAGTCCAAACACCTTCAGACTTGAATAAATGGAAAGGAAAGAAAAAAAGAGCAGGAAGTTCCTAAACCCTGGAAAGGAAATTATTCTATTTTCAATTAATTCTTAATTTCCTGCAAACATCTCTTTCTCCTCCGTCTGCAAACATCCCACTAACCATCTGTTCCTATTCCATCCAGACCTACATAAATATGTTTGGAACCCTCTGTTTTTGAGCACTTTAAAGTTGGCAATTTCAGTTGAGTCACCACCACTGATGACAGCAGACCACTCCTCACTAAATGCACTAATTCCAACAGCAGACACCTTATATAGTGTGAAACTCCAAGCTTCTTTCACTTCTTGTCCCACCAGTTTCCTGGGCACATGCAACAACATTCTCTGAAGGGCAGTGTCCTCCTGAGCTGCAAACATGCAGATTCATCAATAATACCCAACATTTTGCTTCAAATTATAATGGAAGACTTCTATGTTTCTTCTTGCAAACATGTTGATGTACAGATGTCAGCGGCAGGCACTCACAGTCCCTGTCCTTCCACAGTCTCTACTGCAGCACAGTCAGAAAATTAACTCTTCTTTCTAGTTGTCTTGTCCTTCAAAAGAACATTGCAAACATATACAGACCCTGTTATGTGTCCTCATGCAATGCTAACCAGTGAATAACTGGCTGTCCACGACCACAGGAAAATTTTTAAATGTCAAAGACACCAAGCTCAAAGACAGATCATTACAGAGCTTGCTGATTGCCTGACAGGATCTCTGCAGCTGATGGACATCTAATAAATCTCATTCATTGCAATCTGTAATTGCCAGCTCTCATGCTCGCAGTTATATGCTAAATTCAATTTAGTCAAAGGCTTTGTGCACTGTCCCTCACACACATGGACACACAGAGGGGAAGAAGGGAAAATCAAAGGTAAGGAGATTTCATGGACACACAGTCATAGAGGCAAACTTTAGAAGACTATTACCCTAAGGAAGGAAGGAAAGCTTCTGTACTTGGTTTGCTTTCGGATAAACAGTATTTTTTCAAAATGCTACGTTATTTTCATCTAAGAATTAACCAGCCCATAGGGGAAATATCAAAAATTTAAAGCTTGCTTTTCAACTTCACCTTTACACTTTGTTTTTCTCTGTTTCCTTGAAGTCTAAAATATTCCTCCATTCTTCTTTTTATTAACACTCCACTTGTCTCTTGTAAGAGTGCATTTTGCTACAAACTCAGTAATCCAGTAATTTCCTGACACATCAATATACTCAGCAAAATACCTATATTTAAAGGATGTTAAATTTCAGAGGTGCTCAAAGACTGTTAAAGGACGTCTCAAATGATGTCCCAAAAACCTGTTCTTCTACATGCAACATGTGTGACAACAGTCCTACATTTCATCACATTATTTCCCTTGCTGTAACTTCTGATCCATACACTACATATGCTCTCTGCTGCAGTGGAGATTTTACTGACTAGTATTTCAAAAAACAGGAATAAGATAATCTGTTTTTGCAAGTCAGGATGTGTGAATTTCATGTCACTGCCAAGGGAAGAATTCATAACCCTCTAAAAATCCCCAGCATTTCTCATCAGATATTAGAACTTCAGCTATTTCTTCAGTTAGTCCATATTAAAAAAAACTTTTAGAAATGAACAGGAGAGAATGCTGTACAGTCCTGTGACAGAGGGGGCTCTAGGCTGCAAATCACATCCTTATCTTCGTACTAAAATTACAGATACAAGACCCTGCTTAATGGCCAAGCTGAATAGGATGCCCACTGTTCTCAACTTTCTCCTGTACAGGACTCCACAGATCTTCTCAGCACCTCACATCACCTGTCTGGAACACTCCTGGGGCATAATCTGCCCACAGCCATGCTCCTGGAATTCCCTTGCAGGAATAACATTTTCACATGACTATTAACAAGTGAAGAAAAGATGGGAGAAGGGGAAAGAAAAAACCTTCCAATTACTTCATACTGCTTTAAAGTCTGTTACAATCCCTCTCAAATCCCATCGACCTCCTGCCCATACTGCCAAGGTCTATCTTTCTTCTTTGTTTTGTGGTTTGGTATATGACTATTTTTCTTAAGATTGAAATAGCACATACAACACATACCCTCAAGTATCTTCAGTATATTTCATTCCATTTTGAACAATGGTTCTTTCCTACAGAATATTGATGGTTTCAGGTATTTTTAGGAAACATATGGTGAAGAATGTTCTCAAAATGTCTTCAAGATGGATTGTTTACAGCCTAATTGTTTTCAGTACTGACAGTCCCTCTCTCTTAAGTTTAAACCTTTGTTGCTTGTGGCTTAGTTTGTGATGTTATCAATATTTTTGACAATCTAAAAACATTTAAGGCAACATAAAATTACCTCAGCTTCCAAGTTAAATAAATGAGATGTTACCCCACTGAAGTACATAATTATCTGTAGCATTTCTTTCGTTTTTTCCTGTTTAGATCATTTGCTTTTGTCTCAGGATTTCCCCCTCTTCTCCATTTACTCATACAAACACTTCAAAACAGAGAAATAAAGTCGATGCTAACCAGAAAACAAGTGTATTTCTTTTTCTACCAGACTTCCCCATGCTATTGCTCTCTAAAAGACAAATGTCTGCAAGTTGACAAATAACCTTTGGAAATTATTATTCACTACTACCAGTGGAATCACTGCAAGATGATTTGCTTAATTATACATCATTTATCTAATTTCCGACATCAGCGCAACTGAATTAATTTCAAAACCAAGTATATAAACTACAATAGTTTCATAAAACAAGTAACTGTAAGCTCTAGCCTTATGACCCCTTTAAGGGTTAAGATGCTCCCTTAAGTAGTTATACAGCTTTACAAGATAACTTACCTAGAAACTAGCAATTGTAGGTTACATTCACCTTCTAAAGAGAGCCTTTGTTCCTATCTGAGGGATTTAATGACGTGAAACAACTTCAACTGCTGCTTAATTTAAATCTGTAATTGTTCTCTCTTAAGAAAAGTAGTAACTACATAGAAAGAAATGTGATGGAGATGGAGAGAGATGAAAGCAATTTAATATCTATCACTGGTAATAGCTGCATCTGTGAGTAAACTCATGTAAGCAAAATGACCCAGACCACAGCTATTACAAAGAAAAACTGCAGTTCCTGATATCATCACTATTAGTTTCAACTTGCTAGGGGAAAGGAAAAAGTCAGACCTCAAAGGCCCACTTCAGTAATTTTCTGTTATTATGTACAGTTTCATTCACTAGAATAGAATTTCTGCATGCTATCAACACAAGAGAATGAAGAAAAGGGAAAATACTACCATATTCAGAATTTTAATGCTAAGAGCAGAACTCAAGGACCTTAATGCTGATAGCAGTGTATGGATGAAAGAGCCACAGAGCCTTTTCCCATCCTTTTGAAGGATGTGAAGTCATGAATTTTCCTTTAGATTAAACATCCTGATGCTTAAAATGGAGAGCACTCAGCATCTTCAAGACCATATTGACTGCGGTGAGAACTGCAGCTGCTCAGATCATTCAGGATCTTCGGCCTCTTCATCAGACATGCAATTACTTGAGACTTACTTTTCCAGTGCCACAGCTATGTCCTGGAAGCCCTGTGCAGTGATGTTATTCTTGTCCCATATTACAGTTCTGAAAGATGGTGGGAAGAGGAAAGAAAAATAAAAGTTAAACAAGAATCACCAAATAAATCTATATTGAAACTTTGCATATAGAAATAGCACACTGCCGAATATTCGAAATTGCAGAAGGCAGCACTTTAAAAACTTGTCTTTAGTTATATGCTCTACCCTTAAAATCACAAAGATTATGGACATATATACAAAATCCAGTTTCCCTTACTCTAAAGGGGACTATGCTTTATTTTCCATCATTAACATAAATACCTAACTTTTCTAAAACACAATTAATAGAAAGATTTGGACATAAATTCCTGGTTTTTTTGAGGAATAGCACCAAAAACAAAGTTCAAATGTCTTTTTTGCAATCCCATACTGAAAACACAGAAAATTACAGTGACTGATCAATCCCTGTTCTACATAGGCTATGTGTGTATTTTAAAAATTCATGCTGATTTGTGGTCAAATTTTGCAGGCCATTACATATTCAACCCTGCACTACGCTCATCACACATTTCCTGTGATTCCACATGCAACATAAGTAGCTGCCAATATAAACCCCATTAGGTTAGGTGCATAAATTGTAGCTCTTTTGAATACACAATAATGATAAGAGTGATCAAGCCTTCCCCCTCCTCCTCCAGTTCAGACCACTCAAGCAGACTGCCTGGCAATTTGCAAACACATGTTCAAAGATCTCATTAGTAGTCAGAAGAGACAGACAAGCAGATAAATCTTGCTTCTGCTAGAGTACCAGTTGTAGCTGTTCTTAAAAAGAAAAAGGCACAAAACCAAACAAAGATTTCTGGTGTTTAAAAGAGAAAAAAAAAGATGGATGGCATGCTTTCACAAGTATTGACATCCTTCTGTTGTTGCAGAATTATCCCTTCATTTTTTAGATGGCAAGATGAAGGTAAGGAAAAGAGGAACAGAGAGTCTATACTCATTCTGCAAAGATCAGGTATACTTATGGTCAGCTCTTGAGCATTTTTGCCACGGGAAAGAGTGTTTATATTTATACATGGATGCCATTTTAGAACATTTTTGGCAGAGCCAGTTACCATTGCATTATTCAGTTTGTAATCACACCACAGACTGTGGTGACATCATGTCAACTGTGACATTCAGCATACTGTGAAACATTTCAGTCTGCCGTCCTGAAACGTATCAAGCCTTTATTTCTTCAGATATTGTGGTCATTTCAGGTTAATACATTCAATAAACCGAACCCATCCCTCCAGTGTTTTCTTGACATTTTTAATATTCAGTTCAGGCATAGCAACACAAAGGCCAGAGGATCCGTGCCTCTGAACAAAATAGCCAAGACTGTCTGGGGGAATTTCTTATCCTCCAGGGAACAAATACTTGGAGACCAGGCTAAAAGTAGTCTCTTTACACTGACAATACACTGAGGAAGGTTCATCTTCACAGTCTGACGAGAAGGAGGAGGGAGGATTATCTTTCCTGAGGGTGACATGTTTAGAGGTTGCCATCCAGATTTATGCTGATTGAAGGTTTTACTGTTTGTGAAACACATGCTGGATAGGAAAAAAGCGATACTCTCAAGCCATCAGTGCCAGACACACTAAAAAGCAGTGAAGTTGTTGGGCAGATGAAGTTGCAGAGAAGATATGCCAAGGTCCATCAACACAGTAGGAAGGATGGATGGTCCATGCTGCTCCCCATTCTGAATTCCACATGCTCTTAGTTCTACTAACTGACACTCCAGTAGACAAAGAATTTACTTCAGTTCTGCACCCAAGTATCAGAATTTTCTCTGCTGGTAAGGCCTCCAGTAAAAAACGGAGAGGAGAACAGAAGAAAGTAGCTAAGCACCAAACAGGGTTCTCAGGGACATTGCACCTGGACAAGTCCCTGGGCAACATCATAGAGCTTTAAAGTTGGCCCAGCTTTGAAAAGGACGTGGGATTTAATAACATGCAGGGCTCTGTAACAATGTAATTGTTTTTTCTGTCATTCTAGAAAATGTAAAAGTCTTTTGATTCCAACAAGAGGCCTTTCTGCTCAAATTTAGAAAATTTTCCCCAGTTTTAGTTAAGGAAATGTTTTTGAAGAGACAACTTGCTTCTCTTGTTTTTTTGTTATTTTCCTTTCTTTTAAGAAAGAAAATGATGAAAATCCTTCCAAATAAAGACATTCTTAGGTGGCTGTACCTAGAAAGGTTCTGAAGAGAAACAACTTAAGAATAAGCCAGCAACTTCAGTATTATTAAGCCATTCTACCGTTTACTGCAAGTATGTTTCCCTTACCTGAGTTTGGTGTTTATCTGTAGGGCTTTTGCCAACATCTTTGCTCCCATATCTCCCATGGCATTTCCACTAATATCCACTTTTGTGAGAGAAGTATTGCTGCCCAAGGCATTAATAATGATGGTGACCTCAGTCTTCAGCTTGGAATCTGCGAGGGACAATGACTGTAGAGGCTGTGGATCACAGAAAAGGCACTGATAACAGCAACTGATAACGCACTCATTCCTCAAACATCAGCTACAAGAAGTCACAATTTCCCAAACTCTTGGGGACAGCAGTAAGCATTAAAAAATTGTTTCTGTGCTTACTGCGGATCCTACAACACGTTATAAATTGGGAATCAACAACTTTCAGTACAGGTGTCAAACACATAAACACGCAGAATAAGTTGCAACACTCGGTGAAAAAATAATTTTCAAGGGGCAGTGCCTCCAACTTCCTGAGTCCTACTAAGTACAAAATACAGTGTTGCCTCAAGAGTCAAGATAACACAAGCCAGCTTCACAAGACAACTTCTAGTGTCCAGTGGGTTTTCCTTAACCAGCATTCTCGTTTTCAGTGACAAATAAAAGTATCTACCACTCCCCTTCTTTCCCTCAGGCCGAGAGATTTACCCAAGGGCAAATTTCAGTCTGAGACATTTTTAAAACAAACAGTTTTCTTAAATGGCTTAATTATTGCTAAATCAACTTCAGGAGTGATTTTGCCTATCTGTTCCTTCAACAAAGGGACCTTTGAAGGCAAGAGACAGAAAACTAAAATTCAAAACAGTATTGAGTATCTATTAAAATGAGTAAGTCAATAGATATTATTCACAGTAGTGTTTTGACATCCATACCTACAATATCTTCCAGTCACTTTTATTTTTTCATGCAGCATATTAAGCTGAAACTACCTTATTTGGTTCTAGGAAGTCACACTCCAAGCCTCAAAAAAGCCTTTTCTAAAAATGCCCATATCTCCTCCATTCTCAGTGTCCCCAACTCTCAACAGCAGGAGTTTAAGAACAACAGTCTATCTATCCCCATGCCTTGCAGAGATATTATAGCTCCTAAAATTGTCATTTGCCTTTGGTGATGAATGAGGACTCCACAAAACATTTCCCTTGCTGAAGTGTGAGTCCATACAGAGAAGTGTATGGTCATTATACGCCCACTTAGGCATATATTGGAGGATGAACTTTTGGAGCCTAAAATCTCCAAATTGCCAGCATAGGAAAATCAACATCTTGTAATGATGAGCCACGACACCTACATTAGATCCTGAAGTTTAGGTTAATGAAAATAAACCAATTGAACTGTGCACACCATCCATGCTCCAAGGTGCTTGCATTGTACCAGCTATACAATGGGATCCTACCCTCCAGACACCACCGGATTACAGTGAGAACCAAAAAGCTTGCAACAATAAGAAATTCACTTACAAATGTGGAAAAGCATAAAAATTTGGAGGCGCAGCAGGTTTATAATTAAAATGTCTAACAATAGCACAAGCCACATGCTGGTTTTACTTTAAAAGAAGTTATTAAATTACTATGCTAATGCCTTTAATCTGTGTTTTCCAATTTTATTACACTATGTGAAGAAGAATGTAAAGAATTATTAAGAATTTTAAAGAAATATTAACATAAAGACTATTAACATCACATTTAGAATAGCACTTATGAGCTCTTGACAGAAGTCTGAGAAGCCCTTTTGCTGACAGAGTCACAGTAAAGCAGCACCATGCAGAACTCAGAGAAATCAGCACTAAGCTTGTGAATGTGACATTGCTTCTGTTTCTCGTGTGTCACTTCAGAAATGGGCACTGGAGTAAGTTAGCTGCAGGTGATCCCTCCCAGCCACCAATTTTTCTAAACCTCAAATATCCTCCCAGGAAACTTCTTGCGCATTCCAACACTCTGACAAAACAGTATATGACTGAAAACACTTCTGTAAGGATTCTGTAAGGATTGACAGCTATGCACCATCCAAATATTCATTAAATTATCTGATCATTACACTAAAAATCCCACTCAAACAACAAACAAAAAAAAGGAAAAATCAAAACCAAATCCCCCACAAATACGAGCAATACTCTACAAACACTCCTTTTAACAACTTAGTAGTTTTAGCTAGATATAGAGAAAACAAAACTCTAAGGAGCACTTTCAGTGCCACTGCTACAGAAAACAGGTACTTTGCCAATACAGACAAGATGCCTTAACACAATCTTTTTAGGGAAGAGGAATTCTTGAAGTACAAATATAGAATTAGAAAATGTATAATTTTATTCATTGATTCTGTCATACTTCTGCTGGAAAAAAAAATTAAATCAAGCAAAACTTGTTTTTCACAAGAACAAAAATGCTGTAAAAACCCTCAAAAAGCCAATTCTGCACCAAACACCGAACTAACAACTAAAGATATTCATCACTCTAAAAATTCACTGCACCTATGCAGGAGTGATTACCACTCTGAGTAAGGACAGCACGTACCTGCAGTGTAACATCAATTTTTGCAACAAGAAAAGAAATGGCACCATAAGAATACATTGTAATAGTCTGCACAGTACAGCACCTACTTAAATAGAAAAGACATGAAAAGAACCCAAAAAATGAATGTAAATATTACATTCTTATTTATATAAAACACCTGGGAAACTCTGCTATGTAGGTTACTACTACTGCTTTTAAACTGTGCAGACTAACATCTGTTTTAGTGTTAGTGATGCACTAATAGAGTGCATCACTCTATTTTAACAGTCACAGAACCAAGGCACTGATTGTTTAAGTCATTTTACTCATGGCTCACATTAACACAGCAACAGAACTACTTAAAGTGTGCATAGATACATGGAGAAGCATTTAGAGATGGCTATTTTAGATTAAAGCCTCTCGCTTCAGCTTTCCATGCAGTTAATGCAAAGTCCCTAAACCATGCAGTGTGCTCTGGGCAACATCACACCCTGGTCTCTCCAGCTGCATCTTAACTTTTCAATGTCCTGTGACAGCAAATGCATAGCAATGGTAGAATGAGGACCACCCCATTTATGATTCAAAACCAAACCAAAACAGCCAGAAAATAATTTTCAAATAATTTTCTTTAAATTATTTTCTACGCATTGAGGTACAGCAAGGACAATCCTAGGTGGCTTTCTGCAGCACATTTTTCCTACAGTGCTACAGTGTCTCTCCTCAACTCTTTAGCTGCTAGGAGATGGTTCACACTGGTTTTAGCACTTGATGAGACAGAAAGGAACAAGATCCCGTCACTGAAGAGGATTAACAAGAGAAAAGAATATGGGGAAAGAAGAGGCAGGGTAAGCCCAAAAGGATCATATGCTATATCCCAAATGTTAATGCATGACACGAAGGAGAGACAGTTATTTTAAGTACCTAAATAAAATAACTTTTTGGTGAATTATTTAATTGGAACATTGTTTGAAAACACGATGAGAGTATGTTGTGCAGATTAGGCCAGGAAAACATGGTGGGTAAGAATTACAGGAGCACATCTGACCACTGAGTAGTGTAAAAGGCAGAAAATGGAACAACAACTGACATCACCCACGGGCTGAAAAGGAAGGCAAGAAGTGGAAGCCAATGATGCAAAGGAGGGAGAGCTGCAAGAATGACACATGCAAAATTTAGCAGCTACTTTTTCCTATGACCTAGAAGCTTCAAAAACAGAAGCTAGGAAAGATAAACAGAAGGTTGCAACACTTTAAATAGAGATGATAATGTGAAAGTTGAAATTTTTGTTGTTAAGAACAAATAGAATGAAAAGGATAGTCATAAAATAGGGGGGGAAAACCCAACAGCATGTTTGAGAAGATGATTTGGGTACTGAAAGGACACAGAGGGCTCTGAAGAGGTGTTTTAGGATATGGTCTGAGTGGGAAGAAATTTTCACTTGCAACAGGACAAAGGAATAAAGGAAATAGAAAACATACTAAATTACATTTGCTTGTGATTCAGTTCTTCAGGCCAGCTGTGAAAGGATAAGCATGAGAAACAGGGCAGGACAGAGACAAATGTCCACAGAGAAGAAGCAGGTGCTATCTGATTACATGACACCCCTCGGTACAGTATCAGAAGGAAAAGGAGAGAAGGGGAAGGCAGTCCTGCAGCATTCCCTTAGAGATGGAGTAGAAGGAGGTGATCACACAGCACAAAACAAAAAGGCTAGTTTGGTACAAGAAGTCATACAGAGTTCCACCATACATTACTTAGCACAACCCTACATCTAATTTGTGCAAACAAGGACTTTTATTAAGGTGCTTTCATTACAGGTGTTACCTCAGAATCAGCTGTGTTATCTGTATGCAGAACTTCACCACATCACACCAACATCCCACGTTTTAAAGAATAAAATGTGGAGGAAGGCACAGATTCAAGAAACACCAGTACCACTAATCCCATTTAAGAGCGCAAAAAGAGCATAGAGGACTAGTTTCATAAATCACTTCAAATACAATTAAGAGCTAAGAAAAGGGGAACATGGAATATGAATCTAATGACCTTGCAAGGAAAGAGACACTGGAAACCCTGGTTAAAACTGCCAGGATACAGAGACAGATGGAAGAAGAAAATAGCCAAGTAGTCAATATGGAGAGTATGAACTTGGAGGTGAGACAATGAAGACAACAGGAAATAGCAGGTGTTCAGACAACTTGAGTCTACAGTCGGCTGTCTCTGGAGAATGAGGAAAGACTGCTTGTTACTTGCACAGAAAATTATGGACTAAGAAAGGACTAAGAGTAGATAAATAACGATTGACAAGCATGAGAGTAACAGAGCATCTTAAGAGCCCCTTCTAACCACAACTGGGATGCCAAGAACAGGCAAGAACACCACTCCAACCACAGAAGTCTTTCAGAATCACAAAAGAGTATTAGAAATTAGGAAAGTGGGAAAGCATCCCAGCACGGCACCCTGAAAAGGTCTTATGAAATTGCTCGCACAACTAACGTACTAAGAGAAGTAAAGAACAGAACAGTGAACAGTTTAGTTGCACCTTTTGAAGCAGGAAGTAAGTCTGAGAAATCACTGCAGTGACCTTGCATTTTGTCAAGAAAAAAAAGGTTAATACCCAAGAACAGCTGTCAGAAATAGTACAAATTAAATAGTATAAATTAAATAGTATAAATCCATAATTTTTTTAAAAAAGTTATTGAGAACACTATCACTGTAGTCTCTTATCAAGACACAAAAGTTCTGAAAATTTCTGCCTACAGGGCTGTATAATTTGACCTAAAGCAACTAGGTTACACACATCCAACTATTTATAATGAATATTTTTCAACAACCACAGATCCTAAGACTATCTTCAGAAAATGTTCACCTACATGATACAAGTAATCAAAATTACAATTTGAAAAAAAACCAAACTCAAAATGTTGGATGCGTCTGTGCAGAACTGTGATCAAACCTTATCCAGCAAATTAACACAGTGAAGAAAATTATCAGGAATATACTGTGAGTGTACAAATACACACGATGATAGCAAGCAGAAAGATACTCACTGAATCCTCGTCTTGAATCATCTGAACTAAATTATCAAGTACTGGAGTGAGATTTCTGAGGGAAGAAAAGTTAGGAAGATGATGAAATCAGCAGCTTCTCCTCATCCATTCTCTTGTTATTTAAAAGAAAGAAAATCCTTACTTGGATTTCATGTTGTTAAAGTTTTTGCCTAGTGCCAAGTGTCTTATCGATCGGTTTTTACTAAGCCAGACTACAAGGGTTGAGAGGTCAGATTCTAGGCCTGGAAAGAATCAGATTAAATTAGGAATTAAAACACATTTTCACAAAAGACCCAGACCAGGTCCAATTATTAATTAATTCAAGTCATTATATCAGTGTACGAATTTCCAAAACGTGTAGAAAAATTTCCATTCTTCTATCTCTAAATATTTTTCTCATTAGTGCCTCTGCTTTTCTATGAAAATTAATACTTTCTGTAAAAGAAACCCTTTAAATCTGCATGCTAATCAGCTACTAAAGGCACCTCTCAGAAATACAGAAGTGAAATCAGTCCCTTATCCACAGTTCAACCACCCGAGAGTAGTTCCTTGCACTGTCAGGGGGAGTTTGAAGTTCTTTTGAGAATTCTGAAACAATGCTAATCACTAGTCTTAGTACAGCTGTGTACCAACAATATTTCAAAGCCTTCAAAAGCCTGCAAAAAAAGCTAACATAACAGACTGAATAAAATGACCCGAAAAACAAGCCAGATTTTATTCTACTTCTGAGTAAAAAAAAGAGAATACTTGCTTTAGTATTTCCAAGCTAGTGGTGTATTTGAAGAGTCCACTAGCTAGATTACAATAATTTAGAATTCAGATTCACAGGGTAATTTAGATTCAAATATCTATCCTTATTTATAAAAAGAAATCTATTTGCATAAGGGGGCTGAGTCAGTAGCTCACAAAGCCTTCCACTTGTCAATCCATCCCACCTATCTTGGGCATTCAACTGTACTAGGAATCTGTTTCTGAAATACTTCTGCATTTGGCTGACAGAGGGGCAAACACAGCAGGTGAATTCTTCCAGTTCATACATCTACACTTTGAATCTGCAAGATGAAAAGTCAGCTCATACTCCCAGGAATATCTGTACTAGGAAGCAGAGAGACTCCAAAGCAGAAATATTCAAAGACTTTTCCAAAGACTCAAGTAGGCCTTTTCTGACCTGAAGCTGTTGGCTCTTTGCTCCCAATTTTCCCCCTCTGCTTCGTTCTGTACCAGATCTTTCCCTTTATTATTTTTCACTATACTTCGAATTCTCATTCAGTTTCTCATCCTCTTGCACTTAAACCAAATTTCCTCTGGATCTAACATGAGCTTAGTGCCATTATTTTATTCCACTGTGTTACATTGATCTCAAACAACAAACTTTTGAGGGTACAGTTAGTCTTTCAACATGTCTCAAACACTCTGTAGCAATAAGACGTCTTGGTCTAAGACATTTCTATAACCAACATGGCAAATAATCATAAAGCAAGAGCAACCATCCTTGGTTAGACTGTGAGCTGAAACAAAAAGCATTTCTTGACTTGCACAACCCTCCATTCCTGTTCTGTGTACTTACCATTGTCTGAAATATCTAGGCTGGTGATATTGTGTATTTCTGCTATGCATCCTTCCAAGACTTGTGCACCTCCAGATCTTAACTAGAGACAAAACATCATCCATTTTTGCAAACTAGTTATGGTTTCAAGATCACACAGAAGACAGTGGTAGGAGCTTTGTGAATACAGAAGGCACTAGCAGCGGCAAAAACAACAGCAACAGAAGAAGTTATAGACATCAAAATGACAGCCTAAGCACACATTCCTACTGTTCTCATCCTTGCTCTCAGTATTTGCACACAAAGGAAAAAAGGGACTCTTTCATTTCTCTTGAAACTACCTCTCAGCCATTAAATCAGGAAAATATTTAAACGGTTAAACACAGCAAATTCTTTAGCATATGTGCTAGGCAGTGCCTGCAGGATTTGGGTGTGTGTTCTCTACGTGAACGACCCAGGACATTTCTAGTGTCTGGTGAGAAAAAAAAATAAACTTAGACCAGCCTTTCAGCTTGCAACACTGTCACCCTTGAACTCCACTACAGTCAGGCCTTACAGTGAGCATCTTCTTCCAGCTCTTAGCACAATGCTAAGGTGCCCAGTTCAAAGATAAGTGGGGGGGTATTAAAAAAAATAATCAGTTAAATTATGCCTCCCTGTCACTGAAAAGAAAATTAAAATAATCCCATTATAAAACGGCCATAAAAGACCATAAACAAGAGAAAACAGTAATATAGTTATTCTTAATTTAAGAAATAGCAATAAAAGAAAAAAATTGCAACAATAACAAAAATGCCTGGCTGCAAAGTATCAATTATGATATTATTAATCTGAAATATTACATAACTATAAAAAGTCAGGATTTAATGAAAAAACAATGAAATAGTCTAGGGGAAAACATCATTAAGAATTAAAAGTTATGAAAACTTACACACTTACTTACTAATGCTACTGAATTACCACAACTTTTTTTTTCCCAAAGAAGCAATAGCATTCTCTTTTTTTTTCTAGCTATGCACATTTATGTAAGGTGCATTTCACTTAATAAGCATCCCTCAGTAGAAGACTTTAACTAAAGAGGGAAAAAATTCTATGGAAGTTTTATTTCTACATTTTCCATTTCCACCTTATTTGCTTCAAAGAGATCAGAAAGCTTTTTCAAACCTTTTGAAAGCTTTTTCACCTCCTGTGCATAAAAGCTGTTGGGTAATATTTTACTTTGTAGACTTACTTGGGTAAATATCCTGAATCAACATGTTGATATTTTTGTGGACCATCAACTTTTATCCATGCTATAATTAAATAATCACAAATGCCTTCTAGAAGCATTTTTCAGTAAAGACTTGATTTGGCACTTCTTTGAAAGTTTGAGGCATGTGATGGGTTAACAAGCAGCTCAATAATTGACCTGAACATTTGCAGAATGGTGGTGAAAGATAACATCTAAATCATAAATCACATCTGGAGTGTAAGAGGTACGGAACGTAAGGCACCTTTCCTCCTCTCCATAAAACAAAGTACTTCACCTCATCCTCTCAATAAGTAGTCGTATTACAGGCTGTATTTGGGCCAGAAGTGCTGCAAATTTAACTCAAATTTATTTTTGTAAGAGCATTTGTAGTATTGGTTGTATGAAAGCCAAAATCATTCAGTTTTGCTTTATGCCACTCTCTCAGTGTGGCCCACCCAAGACAATCACTTTACACAGAGTGTCACAGCTATTATTGCAGAATCCATGGAAGTGGCAGATCATATGCAGAACCGGATTTGTTGTTGGTAGGGTAAAGTTCTATACACTAAAATTATATTCACAATATAATCCAAATGCTTATGCTATATATAGTTTGAGGGCTGCAGTGGACAATTTTTCAGGAGCAGCTTTCAATCTTGTACCAGATAACTCTACATTCAAAGTTTTAAATATATAAACATTTCATGAGCACAAATGGTGATATCTATTTAATCTGAGAGTGATGACAAAAACTTCACTTTTAGGATCATAATTTGCTACAACTGTGTTAAAATATAATGAAGATATATATAAAAGCAGAGATTAATTGAAGCACTGTTTGTCAATGTGGACTGTGAAACTGACAAAAAGACCCTCTGCATCACCTCCTATATGATATACTTCTGAGACTACAAAGAAAAGCTCTTATTCAGAAAATGAAGAATAACCCTTCTACAATGAAAAATGCCAAATGTGCTCAAAGCTATGAAGTACCAAAATGGGAAGGGCAAACAAAGCTGCTTACTGATTTAACAATTAAGGTAAAGCATGGAGGGTACTTACACAGTGACCAAGCTAAGGGAAGCAGAAGGGAAAAGAGTGAAATACATCAGTGCTGAGCAGGTAGAAATAAAAATGTAATTTTCATAGTAAAAATAATAAAAAAAACAACCAAACAAGCAATATAAAATGATTAAGCTTGGAAGTAATATACCAGAAAATTATGGGAGCAAATGAAAAATGGTGGGAGAGGGAAGGAACATAGATTTATCCTTCCATACTTGAGTACAGCTTGCCTGATGTAGGAAAGAAGAGGACAAAGCTGAAGAATCAGCTTTCTGGCCCCCTAACAGCGTGTGCTCGCAGGAACTGGGAGTAGTAGGCACTGGCTCCAAGCTTCCCACTGCTCTCTTTCTGGGTGTAGATTACCCCTGCCCAGATCCCAGAGGTCAGGGAGACGTGGACCAGGATCCTGAGGTGCTGGGCTAGTTGAGAGCACTCCCAGCTGCTGGCACATCAACTTCCCTGCTGGTGGAAGCATAACTTCTTTCCAAAGCACATGAGAATGGATAAAGCTCAGTGATGTGAAAAAAAAATGTTAAGGGAAGGATCTAAGGAAGTGCTGTCAGTTTGGAGGGACCAGCTACAGGAATGCAACACCAAGTTGGGCAGAATTCCTTCCTTTCTGTCACAGGAGTCAGCCATGACCACATGTGCTTTGGTGTCCAATAAACCTAATCACCCCTCGAAGGGCTCTTTTACATCCCATCCTGGGCACTATTTAATGAAAGGATAATGTTTTCTCTCCTGTCAGCCCTTGCTGATTTACATGCTAATTTAACTCTCATTACTTATATTTGTGTTTTATTGATTTATTCATTTAAGGCTATGATCATAGGACTTCATTTTTATTACATTAATTACTCTTCCCTCTTCCTTCCTTCCTCTGAAAGATAAATTATCATCCGACTCATCCCTCTACTCAGAAGTCAGAAGCATGTGTACTTGACTTGAAAGCTTTCAGATTTGGAATTTACATGTAGTGCTCTTCAAAGTAATAATATTTTCCAAAAAGTCTAAAATATCAGAACAAACTCTGAAATGCATTCACAATGATTCGGTTTCTTCTTCATAAGGAAATCTGTGCACATTTCAAAAGCAACTGACCACAAACCTAAGGCAAGGATTACTGCACTTCAACATGGTTACCAAATTGCATGTTTTCTACTTAAAGGGAAACCACTGTATTTGTAAGGAACTTCCAAAACAGTAAATACTCAGGTGGTCTTTGAAAGATCTAACAAATGAGAGGCTTTCTTTGCAGCTTAAAAAACTGGGAAGTCTGAGAAGGACTGAGCCTAAACTGGCTCATGTTGGTTTTGGCAAGAGTCCACCACACAGTTCTCTAGATATTATGCCTCTTCTGGTTCCCCAGGGCTGTGTCTGATCTTTTCCATCAGCTGTAACCACACAGGGATCACCCTGCAAGAGTATAGGCAATCTTGAGAAACGAAGTGCACAGCAAAGCACAGACAAGCAAGAGGAAACAAGATAAGGCAAATTGAGTTGTCACAATTGTTCTGACTTTTTCTTGAAGCCACTTTCACAGTGCTTACAACATTAATAACTTTTACCAAAGTTTCTTATTGGCCTGAATTGATTAATTGATTAGGAAAAAGGAATTTCCCTCAAGGTTAAAAAGCAAAGCTGCAGAGGAGGAAGCATGTCTTTGGTTCTGAAGGAAGACAATTGAACCACAGACTTGCCTCCAGGGCATGCAGCTTCCTCTGAGCCTTTCAAATTTGGGCACCTTGGAAACTCCTGCTGCTAATCACAGCACCAGAGAGCAGGAGCTGGCAAGCATCCAACACACTGGCTCAGTGTGTAGTACAGCTGCACTGCAAGCAGGGTTTTGCCAAAAAGGTGCTTGGAACCCCTGTGCTCATTCTTTAGGATGCTGTAACACATATCCTAACTTTTACCATAACTGCTTCTCTGAGTTCTACCTTTCCCACAACTCTGGACTACAGAGGAAGAGTATCTCGCCCAGTGGATTTCACAGAAACTCTAAAGCCATATCATTGCATATTTTGAACACATCCTGATAAATGTTCCTTACCTCACAGCTACTGAGATCTAAAGACACCTCCTTCAGATTGTGATTGCAAGCCAGGCCTAATAAAAGCGCTCTGAAAAAGATCAATTTTAGAACGATTTAAAGAAAAAAAAGGGCAGCTTTACATCATCATCTAAGTGATCGCAGGTTAATACATCTATAATGCAAAGAATCATTTCAAAATGACACCAGCTGAGCAGTTATTTCTTAAATGACAATGGCAGCACAAACCTGCCACACTGAGAACACTCCAGGAGCTTCAAAAACTGCAGGGATGCAAGGCTAATGAAGAAACTCTAAAGCTAATGCACCATCAAAATTTAATAACATTCATCAGAAATTAATTTTCTTCAACATTTGCTTTCAAAGAGCATCAAATGATTATAAATGGAGTGTTCTGTCATACGACCATACTAACTCTCTGATTTTCCAAAAATTCAGGAAAAATTAGGTTTTTTAAAATATGCAAGATGCCATGCAGCCAACCATTTCAGTCAGGCACAGTGCCTGTAACACTCAAAGGCTGGAGCATGTTCCAGTATCACACAATTCTCCACTTCTACAACCCAACAAATATTTACAGATTTCAAAATTATATTCCTACTCAATGGTATCCTTTGTGTTTAAGCAGAATGCAAGACGTGAAGTAACAACTAATGATGGTTTTCATAAATCCTCTTTTAAAGTCTTACAGAAGTTTGTTTCCACATCTAAAAGTTAGTGTTAATATCAGACTTGTATTAATACTGTCAAAGAAAGCACAACAGTATGTGTAATAGAGAAGGAGCAAACAGAATCTGTGTATACCTTCCAGTATCTTCAGAATGGATGCAGCTTTGAATTAATAATTTAACAGAGAAACAGAAGGACTTCCCTCTCCAACTTAATTTCAGCCAAAAGCAAGCTAACCAAGTGACTGATGCATGGAGATAAAAACCAATCCTTTCTGACAAGCCATTTGTCTACACACTTGCTATGCAAGTAGGGTGTCAAAATTACATTTGAAATGTGTGTGCCCCGGGCAGGTTTTTCATTTAAACCCATTTATATCTGTCCTGCAGGTATAATCAGACCTTCTCTATTAACAAAGGCAAATGTCTTGTGCTTGTTTACTTCTTCAGCTATTAATATACAGACTTGGGGGGAGAAGTGAAAGTCCTGCCACAGTTCTCACAAATCCTTAGATGATCTTGTCTACCTTTCCTACCCAGACATGTTTTAATTCAGTCAGTCTGGCTGATCATAACTTTGCAAAGAGCTTCCTAAACATGCTGAGGAAATGAAAAGATACAGCGCAAGCATTAAAAAAATGCAGATTAAAAAAGGAGACACAGTGCTGCTTCAGGTGTACACTTTCTACAGGAAGAAAAAAAAGAGGTAATTCTTTTCCCTAACCTCTTTCCCATAAACTTATCCTAACCTAATCCCCTCACTTCAAAATTCTTTGTCATGAAAAAATCACCAGCATTTCAAGGGACTGAAGCCAGACATATTACAGTTACACTTGGCCACTATGTTTAAATCACACACATGGCAATACATGGAGAGGTCTTGTCAACCGTGCATGATGCAGAATGCAAGAATTGGCCTTGTAATTAGCATTTGCATGAGAAGCATATCAGAAACTTGTCTTGTTATAGCACTGACAATCAAAATACAATTTTGGCAATGTCTGTAAAATTCAACAAAAACGCCAACTTACACTTCAACAAGGACAAGAGTACAAACTACCTCACTTATTTTCCAAAAAGGATGAAGAAAGAATGAGCTGCAATGGAACATTAACTATATCACCGATGTACAAGTACACCCTCTCCCTACCCTCTACCCACCCACTACATGGGATCATCACAGCACAGCTTTATTAGCAAACCTACTCCCTGAAAGGCTTGACTTACACTGTCCAAGCAAGTTCATGTCCTTCATAGACTGCCCTGATTAACCAATATCCTTAAACTCACTGAGTTAGCACATGCAACTAAACATACCACGACTGCTGATCTAAAGGAAGCTGATAAAGAAATCAGATAACAATTAATCAGGGGAATTTGGAACTCAGGGTGTCAGGTATCTGCACTTTATCTTTTTTTTCCTCTAGGCAGGCTTGATCTTGTTTCACACATCCAACTTGGTGACCTCTGGTTCATGAACAAAACCAGGAACTTCTCCTTTGTCATGGGACAGCTCCAAGTCCCACACTGTCAAAAGATTTTTGACATATGCTGATGAAAGATGCCAGGAAAGTACTATTATGATACACCTTGTTTTTTATTTTTCCTTCTTGGAGTCATGTGCTATTGCAATCTTGGCAATGATGAATAAGTCTGCCTGAAAAAAAGTGTTTCTATCTTCTTGTCTTTACCAAACCCTGTGATCTTGATGGTTCTGGAGTAGTTTTGTAATTTTTCTGCAATTAAGATCAAAAGGCTAAGCAGTTGTCCCACAGTATAGCACATTCTCAGTCCTTTTAACACCAGATTAATTCCCACAGGACACTTTTGAAGTGGATGAGTCAAGCCATATAGAGATTGAGAGGTAAAGCAAGGTGTCCTACAGATCATAGTCCTCTGTAGTGTTGTGAGATACACTCGACTCAAACCAAAGGAAAAATTTAGGTCAGAGATGAATCCTGTCACCAGAACAAAAGCAGCCCAGGTCAAAATACCAGACAACTGAGAGTGGCATGGACACTCTGAGATGATTCATGTCCAGCTGGACTTTGGAAAGCTTCCCCTGGAGCTTTCTGTGCTAGTGAAAGAGGTTTCTGCTCTCAGCTCATCCTACACTCCCCATCACTGTCTCTTTATTTCCAACACCAGCCAGAAGAGTAACTCCCTCTAACCCAATTCAGTCCAATTGCGCCAGATTATCTTCAACATTACCAGCAGCAGGTTTTTGCTAATGCAGATTTTGGCTGAAAAGCACTAGGAAGATACTGCTGCCCAGCTGGCAGTGAAGGGGTCCCAAGTTTCTGGGACAAATTAATATAGTAACATCTTCCATGAGCACAGGCAACTGCAGAGCACTCACCTGCCAAAATTCCTCATACCGTAAGAGATACTCAACATGCCAAGAGGAGAATCTTAATGAACCTTAATTGGTGCTCCTCACCTTTCCTAATCACTGGGGATACACTCAATGTCTCACAATATTCTCTTTTTCCTTCTTCTCTTTATTGGTGTATTTGTTGCACCAATACTGCCTTCTGTAGTAGTCACATCCATCCTTATTATTCTTCCCTTCTGCCCACCACCACAGAATCAATAGCTCTAAATTAATCAGAATCAACTGCATTTCTCAAAAATTGCCTTCTGTTTGAAAACACATCTATATCACACCTTCCTGATACTGACAAAATCTAAGCAAGCAAGACAGCAACCAAGAGCATCACACAGAAGAAAGTGGAAGATCAGAGCTAAAATGGCTCCTGCAGTTGAATTTGGATTTCAATCCAGTGCATCTGCCTTTACCAGCAGGCTCTTCTCGGTTGTGCCAAGCAACAGGACAAGAGGCAACAGGCAGAAACTGATGCACAGGAAATACCACCTGAACATGAGGAAGAACTTCTTTACTGTGCAGGTGACTGTGCACTGGAACAGATTACCCACAGATGATGTGGAGTTGAGTATCTCCCCCACTGGAGATATTCAAGAACCATCTAGACACACAGTCCTGTGCCATGTGCTCTGGGATGACCCTGCTTGAGCAGCAAGGTTGGACCAAATGACCCAGTGTGGTCTCTTCAAACCTGACTCATTTTGTGATACAGTACTGTCCTCTTCCACACTGAACTGCATTGATGAAAATACTCCAAAATAACATACACTACTCTTTCTGCTGTGGCTCTTGCCACTCTTCCCTCCCTTAGCTTCCCCCAGATTCTAGCAAAAACTTTCCATCCTCACTCACTAACTACTCTTTATACCCCACATCTCCAATTTTGCAATCAACTCCTGTTCATTAGATACTCCCCATTCCTCTTCCCTGTTCTCTCTCAGGAGGCAACCACACAAGGATACATCCATACCCATGTGCACCTATATCCATACTAGGGTTCTGAGTTAGTGAATGTGTCTAGGTGTCTGCTGTGGATACGGTTACGTATGTTTTCATGCATATTAGCTAGGAAGATGACACTTTGGAAAGAGCCATCTCTTTAATTAAGCCAAATAAACACGAGGATTCTGCCAGAATCACAAAACAACATATCTAGATTAGACCTATCTATCTAGGCCTATCTTGACTTTAAAACACACTTCTAAATTTCATGTCTGAAAATTTCAACACAGTTCAAATCCACACACATCACAAGAAGGGTAACACAGTGCTTCACAATTTCCCTCAGCCTGCAGAACCTGGTAGTCACGGGATGGGTGACATACAACAAAAATACTCATTCCACTCAGCATTCCTAGCAAGGGCTGTCATTGTCTCTTCCCCCAAAAGGAGAACATAGCTCTGTGCAGTAGGTTTCTCCTCCCAAACACTGCAACAGGTTCCATTTCATTACGGCTGTTGCAATAATACAGTCCCAAAGGAATGGTGCTCACACAAGCCTATAATCCCATTTCACTGGGGAGCTGTTTTGTTCATAAGCCACAAAGAAGGAAATACATCCCAAAAAACCGCTGACAGAAGCTAAGCAACTGTGACATTCCCAGAGCAAAAAATATGATTAATAGTCTCAACTGTGAGATGGAAAGAACCTTTTATGAATGTGTGACCATCACAAAACTCACTCTTTTATGATCAATAATGTACAATGGGGAAAAAAAGAAGAAAGCAAAAATTTTTCCCCTTCCTTTTTAATATGAGGCACACATATAACAACAATGCAAACTAGGTTTTAGGCGTAGGAGAAAATGAAATTAAATTCTTACTTTAGCGGCTCAGGAGGGAGTTTAGTTCCTGAAAGGTTAATCTGCATCAAAGCAAGTGAGCTGCTGAAAAACTGTTTGAAGGAGGGAGGGACTTCTTTTCCTTTTCTGTAAGTAAAAACATTCATTAAGAAGTAGCATTTAGACACTCCTCATTCCAATAAATAGTGAACGCAAGCCCTCAGAAATGTAATGATCTTTTACGTGTTTAATTGCTCTACCTTTGGCAGTTCTGTAATCAGTGGCTCTCAATTAACCCAGAATTATAATGTCATCAAAATGTTGATTCAACAAACAATCCTCAGCACTGCACTGCTGCACAGAAGACATTACTATCTACCTTCTGTTTGGTGAACTACAAAGAATGATCATTTAGGTCTGGTTAACAGTGAACATACTTACATGTCACCAGCAGAAAATCAAACAGGACATGAACAAAACTCTGAAATTGCTTTTTCACCACTAGAAATAATTACTCAGTCCTAGAATACCTTAGCATCAATTAAGTATTATCTCCAATAAGGACCCAAGGCATCAACTTGAACAAAACAGAAGCTAGTATTTCCTACAATCCAAGTACTTTAAAAAGCAAATGTTCAATCTCAAAGACATTCAAAGGAAGTTCCTCCCAGAAGAAGACAAAACAGGAAAAAAACCTATTTGTAACCATCATCAAATCATGAAAAGTACAAACTTTAAAAATCATATTTAAAGAGGAGTCAGGTCAGTCAGACTTCAAAGCCTGATGCTCTGCCTATTAGAGACAGAAGATATATAGACTTTCTGCTGCATCAGTATCATAAAAACACGTTATTAGACAAGGTAGCTTACTTTACAGACCTTTAGCAAAGAGCAGAAAGGGAAAGAAAATATTTTGCTTAGAATAAATAGTACCTATTTCATACAGCACTAAGACTTCTAAGGCTTTTATAAAAAAGTCTTAGATTTATTCTTAAAAAGAAGGACGCTACATGAGCACAAGAAATTATAAAACAAAATATTGCAGGAGTTCAGAGTTATGACATTTAAACTGTACCTGTGAGAAAACAGAGTTCTAGAGAGGCTAAGGACAGCTAGATGCTGAAGACATCCACGAAGGAGGGCTCCACACACCTGGTTCAAAATAAGGGCAATTCATTTTACTTTATATTAACCCAAAAAAGGACTTAGGGATAGAAGGTGGGGGATGTTTCCTTGGTATTGAAATATCCACAAAAACAGTCTTTACCATATCTAGCGCACACTCTGTGTTGGATAAATCCAGGTGAACAAGGGCATTTGGCTGGGCCAAGAAATTGTACAGGCTCTATAATTATCGGATAAAAATAATTGGACATGTTAATTTTTATATTATGACAACAATTACATTTTAGGCTTTTACTATAAAATTGTCTAAAACTTCACCTAATCAATACAACCTGTTTTACTTTCATAGGCTATCATTTTTAAAAATAATAGTGGGAAAATGGTGCTCAGACTACATTTACTCATCATTTCTCTTAAAACACAGGTCTTGAGTTTTTTAACTTCCACAGCAAATGAGAATTAAATTAGTTAGAAATACTTTACGATGTCACTCAGACTGCTGTTACATATCAGAAAAGCTAATTGGTTCATAAGTTAAAGCCAGACCCTTTAAGCAAGAGGGAAGCAACTAATCTGCACCTGAAATCCATGGTTATTTCTTAATATCAGCTGCACATTACAGGTTCAAGGGAGAATACAGAACAGGTAGCAAGATTTTAACATTGATGGCTTCAGTACTATATTGAATAAGTCATAAAAATGTTAGTGTATGCAAAACTTCTAACTATACACTTTCATTTTGGGCTCTTTTTAGTTTCAGAGCACAACATAGATAGATAAAAGTGTGACCTAATTCACAGAAAAGTGGAAAGCTCGACTCCACATGAAATCCAGCCAAACAGTGAACAGTTAACATTTCTAAAATAGATCCATCTTTCTAAAAATTAGGTCATTTAGCCCCTATACCTACAATGCAAGAAATGTCCCCACTTTAAAAATTCCCGTGCTTTCCTAGGGTTTATTGTAATTGCTAAATAACAGGATTTCCTTGCTCCTGTTAGAAAGCTGTTCCACAGATTAGGAGACTTTAGTATTAATAATCTTTATCTTTGAACCATCTCTCTGACAGGCTAAGGAAAGCCCCACTTTTTGCCTTTATCTCTTAGAATATTGTAGATAGACCTTAGGTTTCTTTACTCACTGCCTACCAAAGTTGTCAATTTTATTTTACTTTTTGTTTTTACGCTATTTGCTATGTTATTCTCTCACAGTAATTCACTGTGTGCCTTTACTTACTTTTAAATATTTATTTGCTACCTTTAAAGCCCTGTTGTCCCACTGACACTGTCACCTCATGTCTGACAAGGCTAGTTCTTTGAATATGTTGATGAATTAGCAAGTAAGATATGTGAAAAAAGTCATAAAGTCGTATCTGATTGCAGTTTAAATGACGAGACTGGCTGACTGTAGTTTTGCCTCTTCTGGATGTTCAATACTTAGAATTCAAAACCTGACAGTTACATGCATACAACTTTTGATGTAAGAGAGAAATATAGATGCAACAGTCAAAAAGTGAATACATATAAATTGAGAAGTAAGTGGATTTTGTTATAGAGAAAATAGAGCTGCACCTCCTCCATGGCGATTGGAAAACTGAACAAAGGAGTCTAAAAAGTAATTTCAGTCATCAAAGAATCGTAAGTTTCAACAGCACGTGTCAAGGAGGTGCATGGATTTATTTACACAAACAAAAATATTGAAAAAAGAGAAAATAATTCTTTCCAAGTCAAAAGAAATAACTTGCATTCAACCTTCCAATAAAAATTTGTAATACACTTATCACTAAAAAGATGATGAGGGTTTATAAATGGTGTTCTGGTCACTTTCAAACAGAACTCAGAGAGAATGGAAAGTCCACTGGAAAAAAGTGGTACCTTTGCACTTTTCTCATGTATCAACAGAATCCAAAAACTAAAAGCATGAACTAAAATTATATGAATTTTTTTAGTTGCATGGGGCAGTACTCTGACTATATAATGAGGAGTAGAGATAAAATAGTTATTTTCTATCCCTACGAAAACTGTACAGAAATAAAGGCCAAATAGGATCTCAACAAAACAGGTTTTGCCTTCCTCTCAATAATTATTTATAACACCCATTAATTGTCTCCCAAGTGAGAGGAAAGTGCTTACTGAGAGATCATCTCCGCGGAGCGCGTTCCCTGAGAGGTCAAGATAGACGAGCGTGTTCGCGATCAGCGAGTTGGCACTCAGTGACTGGGAAAGGCTGTTCACCCCTGCCAAAAACAGGTCACAACTCTGCTTAGTCAGCTCTACACAAAACTGGCCCAGACCCTGCAAGTGCACAGTTTCAGTGAACAGACATATGCAAATGTTTAATGACTTGCTATTCCAACACTGTAGTGCAGCAGAGGAATACAGATCACCAGTTAGATAGGAGACTCTTCCCTGCCCCAGCATTGCCCAGTTCTGCCTGGAACACACTCTCCCAACTTCCCCGATGGAGCCACAGTGTGTTATATGTCCAGATCCAGAATGTATACATTCTGAAACAGATTTTTAAAATGCAGTTTCCTCCATAATGTTGAGCCAGTGTCTTCCTACGAACAATAATGTTTAGATAAAAGTATCTGTGGAAGTAGATGAAAGCATCTGTGGAAGACCAAGTACATTAACAATTATAATTGCCGGAACTTCAAAAGCGACTGTCGAGACCTAGACATTAAAAATATTTCAATTAATGTATTTGCCTGTAATTTCATAAAAATAGTTAATTAAAATATCAAAAGATGCATAAAGACTCTCAGTTGCTTATCAGAACAAACACGTATTTTTCACATTAAAATTAAAAAGCTCACATTGGGAACAAACCAGTCAGGGCTTTCTTCCACGGAATTTTTTCAGCTTTTCAAAATACAAAATTAGGACATGGCTATTTCTGATTCCTTCAAATCTAACTTTCATCTGAAGGCTCTGCAGCTTATCATCAGCTTCTCAATTTATTGTAGATGATTACTGCTGCCTTTCAAGTGCTACATGCATAGGTTTCTTAAATGCATAAGCATCACTGTGTCCTTTAGCTGATGCTGCAGGTTTTTTTTTTAAGTGCCTGGTCAAAGTAATAAAGAAGGCAAGTGATCTACTATACAATATTCAACAATTTCTCAAAGCTGCTCAGTGAAATTGGATGGGCATTCAATGGATGAAACATGTCCAGTTTTCACTTAAAAACTATTATGAAACTGATTTGCCAATGAGGATGTGGAAGAAGCAGCTAGCAAGCCACTGAATACACAAATGCCTACATCAGTGCTTTAATTTTCTGAACTTTCAAATATTAATAAAGTCTCCCATGTTAGCAGTATAGCTGCTGGTTTCAGGAGGCTTTTGAAACCGACAAGTTTCAAAGCACAGCAACGCCTTTGTCAAGTCTCAAATCTTTTCCACTCAGTGTCGTTTTTCTTTCAGTTTCAGATTGTGTTGTTCAATCTACATCCTATTGCTAAAGGTAACCTGCAAAGTAATACCTTTTGAAACCCCAAAAGATCTAAAAGCTCTTTTTAAACACTTGCCCTTATAGCTCTGGTTTCACTTTAGTGATCTTTCTCAACAACATTTACAAGCAACAAGAAGGAGCAGAAACAAATGCAATTTTGTCCTGGTTGCTCGATGGTACTTAGTTGTCAGCTGGGGTTCCAGCCAGGTTAAACTATCAGCAATTCAGCATGCACAACCCCAAGAACCAACTCTGGGCATTCAGAAGAAGCATCTGAATTTGAGGGAGAAGAAGAGCTGTCAAATAATTCATAATATTGCTACTTGTTTCATGCTTAAAAAAGGCCAACTGCTCAAAATCAATCACCATCAGTGAAGGCAAACAATGTGAATGAGGGTTTTTTAAATTAGCCTCTGGCTTGGGCTCAAAAAAGCAAGCTCTATCTTTGAATTAGTATACTAGAATTTTCCATTTAACCAGAATCTTCAAATCAATAAATTTATGTTTGAACTTCACCTTACCTCATGCTATACTTTAACAGTAATCTCACTTTCATTTGCAGACAATCTTTTATGCTCTTTTACCACTCTCAGGAGGCTCAGACTGTTAATAGCTCTCAGGAACTCTGAGATATATTTGAAGAAAGATCAGCTGGGAAGTTGCCACCTGAACTTCCCTTGTCAATCTTAGAAACTTACTCAAATAGAAAGCACTTTTAAAATAAGGTCAAAACCTGCAAGGGATTGTTCTGAATTTCTGAAAAGCTCAAAATGAAAAAAATTTAAAAATTAAAAGAAAAAAAAAAGAAAAGAAAAGAAATGGAAAGGAAAGGCTGGCAGAAAAAAATCCATGCACTTTGGAGTCTACTGAATGCAAGATCCAAGGTCTCTTTTAGACTTTCCCACAGAAAGAATGACAAGTTCAAAAATAGACTTCCAAGTTAAAACCAAATCAGCACTGTCTTCTAAAGTTAGAGAAAAATTGACTAAGACAGCTTTGCAACAACCTGAGTTTCTTCAGGTCTCAAGGGTTGTAAAAATTCCCATTTTAAGACATGGCATACACTATTTTTAAGGAATACTGAGGAGCTGGCCATGGGACAACATTCATGGTAACACGTTACTCTGAAGGTCATTCATGTGACATCACTATGAGACATACTGGAAAATATTTTCAGCTTTTGCTTAAAGATCATCTTTAAGAAGTATGTTAAAAACCCTCAAATTCTTTTCATAACCTCAGAATTCGCATTCACTGACAAGAGTTGTGTGGGTGAACTTCATCAAGCTGACATTTATTCTTTATGAAGATGGAAATGTAGCTAGACTGTTCTCTTGATTCAAACTTCACAATCACTTGCTGAAATAATTCAGAAAGAAATAAGAAAAGCACAGAATGAATGAAAATACCAGAACTGCTGTTCTCTTAATGTCTGTTAAATTCACAAATATCTCATTTCAAGAGTATGTTACATTAGTCAAGATTCTTAATCAACTGGATGTCACCAAAAATTGAGTTAAGAGTAAAAAACAACAACCTCAGAGTTTAATAAAGTACTTTTAGTGAAAATCATTATTTAATAAATTCACCTGAGGATTTATGGTTTACTTAAGCATAACAAGAGCCATAGGCACTCATAATAAAACAGCAGAAAAGTCCTTTACCCCACCCATATTCCCCCAGGTCAATCCTTGAAGGTAAGGAAAACACAGAATCTGCACTTCACAGATCAGTAATTAAGAGGATTAAAGGGCATCTATCTGTTATCAGCTAATGCCCTTCATACTGTTAACTCAGTCATCTTTTCCAAGTCATCAAAATCCACAAAAAAGCAGCAATAATGTCAGTGTGGTTTTTCTATTTTTAGCATACATTGTCTACAGAGAAGACCCTGGGTTTTTGCAGTCTGGTTAAGAGGTCACTGCTTCTATTATCTGTAAAACAGAAATGCCAAAAACCCTGAAAGCTTCTGACTTGTGTTTCACTGCTGTTATCACTTTTAAAATATACAAACATTTCAACTGCAACGTCAAATCAGAAACTTGTAAATTATAAAATAAAGAAGTCTTTAGTCAGATCAAGTCACTCATCAGCCATTGTCACAATGCTTAGTTTCATAAAATAACTATGTGCAAAACATTTGGAAATTTCCCTACACATTTTTGCTTCAGACATTTTTTTGAAGCACATATGAAACATACTGTTTCTATCAATCCTAATTTCAGTCCTCCTTTAGAATACAGATTTCAAGCTTAACTCTTACAGAAGCAAGTCAGAGTTTATCAAAGTGCTGAAGGGTACGCAGAACCCAGCCCATGGTTCAGCAACCCAGGACTGCAAAAAAGCAGTTGCACTGTTGAGAAGATACATGTTAATAATTTACAAAACCAATTAGTTTATAACCTGGTAAGAAAAGTATTATTAGTATATAAATCTGAAAGTTTCAGATCACAAAAAGAGGAGTATTTATAAAACATACCTTTAGGTGACAAGGAGGTTTTCGATAAATTTAAATGCTTCAGTCCCTTTGGAAGTTTGGCGAACTGGATGCTCAGAGATGACACACCTGTTGGGGGAGCAAAGACAAAATGGATGTTTTCAGGTTAACTGTGTAAGCTCAGGTTATCCCAGCAAATCTCAGCAGGGGTAAATTACACTGGTGACACTACAGGAGGAGCTGCATGCACTGTGCAGGTGGGCTCTGTCATTTTATGATCCTAAACCTTTGAAATTACTGAGATCAAGATCCCTGCTTTGCTAATCACTGAACAGATAGGGAATTGTGTTGTTAACCATCAGTAATCCTGCTTAATTAGTTTAAAAACTGGATAATACACACATACGTTTGAGAAGGAGTCAAAACAAAGCTATTACATACATCAAACAGTCAGCACTTGGAAAATCTGGAAGCTTTATGTTTCAGGAAAAAAAAATTAAAAATCTAGGCACGAGCTAAAACCCGACAATGGTGCTTCACATGAAACTTCAGACTATTTTTACTTTCTTTTAAAAGGAAGGGCTGTCAAGGCAAGAAAGGCACCCACATTAGCTAGCATCACTCTCTGTTTCTGAGGCAAACCCTAATAGCCTGAAACCAAGTCATAATGGCCACTTAATTCCCTTACAGTAGCCTGCAGGGTACCAGCCAGGACACAGGCTTGGAAATGCCACAGCTGCTTGCAATCCCAGACAGTAAAAGCCTGTTAAGATGCTGACACAGACTGGACTACCTCAGCTCAAATTCAACAAAAGATAAACAACATAAGAAGGCACTTTTCATTAAAGCCTTTACTCGGTGTGTCCAAGTTCCCCACTCCATAAATTTAATGCTCCATTTTAAGCAAAAGACTGAAATTTGATTAAGAGGGCACATCCTAAATAACAATGGAACTAAAGAGTGAAATATTTATTGGAGAAATATATCAACATAGAAACTCCAGGCTTAACCTGAGGTGTGAAATACAGTCCTCTACGGCAACTCACTTGGAGAGAAAAGGGTAATGAGGGTAAAACCTTTTACTTGATTGAAAACACTATAAATTAAAAAGCTGATACCCTTTTCCACATACACAGACATGAAATAGTCTGTGAAATTGTAGGTCACATGCCTGTGTTTACTCTGTTTTTATTATGTTTTACTTATCATTGATAATGAAAGAGCAAGCTACCTTGCAGCTACTGTGTTAGGGGTTTTTTCTAACGCTCTCTGTAAAAGCATGTTGCATATGTTACAGAAAGGTGCAACACCCATGCAGCTTATAAGAACCCGCAGGTTTTTATTTATATTACCAAAATATTAGACGCACGAGGCCTTGAAATCCTTTATTGTAAAGCACAATAACCAGATATCTTAACCAATTTTCAGCAAGAATGAATCAAATCATACTAATAGGATTTTCTTTCATAGCTCTGTAAGTACAATCAGTATCACTAAGGATACCTCAAATGTAATTTTTCATATAAAGCATTTTGACTTAGACACGCAGCAAACAGTTTTACCTCTCCATCTTTGTATTTAGCTAACAATCTGCAGGCTAGTTATTGTCCTAGCCAAGCTGAACAATTTTAACAACTTACTAGCACTGGGGATTAAGTTATAGTTATAAGATACAGGAATCAAGTGCAAAAAATGAAAAAGTGCTTCTGGTTACTCAGGCCCTTGAACACCCTTTAAGTCACTCATTTTTGCTAATGGCATAACAGAGCTGAGAGTTCTAGTGGAACTCTAGTGGCAAAAGTGCAGTTAGCTGCATCCAGGCATACAATTTGGAATTTGAGCACTACTAGGCCTCAGTATGTTTGTTTTCCATTATTTTTAACAAAATATGAGATCAAATTCTGATCCCACTAGAGCCAAAAGCAAAACTTCCATCACTTCAGCATGACTGGATTTTTAAAGGCAAGACTGATAATAAACTTTCCAAGTGTCAGTCTCACAAATATTGACAGTACCATAAAGGACAGCCAATCACAAATTCAGAGACTGATCCCAGTAAAAAAATCACTGCATGTAAACACTGCACTGTACTTGAACTAAAGCCAGGTCCTTTGCCTTAGGTAAACTAAACCCACTTCCCCTGCTGCTGGAACACAGACAGTTGCATTAATGTAATAATGTAATGCCTTCACTTACTGGGACTCAACAAAATGTAACAGCTTAGTTATATGTCTGTGCTCAAACAAGGTACAATGTTTTTCTCCAGAAACACACAACTGTGTGATTTCCCTTGTAACTGCAAAATAATCTAGTTGAACTTCCAATTCCTGCAGATGACTTTTCGAAAGGTACTTTCCAAATTCCATGTTTATATGAATCTCCACTTTTACTTGCGAAATCCTTCCTACTGCTCCAGTTTACCAAAGTCAAATCTACCTTGCACCCAGGGAATATCAGCTCACAGGACACTTAAAACTTACTTGAACTGAGAAGTTGCAATATATGCACATTGCAATAATAGTTAATTTCTCTTTAAGTACTCTATAACCTATCTAATTCCTCTAATGAAAAGGGCAAGTCCTAATTGCATATTTGACAGGAGAGGCTGAGAAAATGAAAAAAACCCTACTAATTTCTCCAAGTTGGAGTTTCCTGCATTTCATTTTTATCTTATATGTCGATACAGCAGCATAGTTTGAATCTACGGGTTTGTTGCAAAGAAAGCACCCCCATGGATATGTTTAAAAGAAGAAAAAAATCCCCTGCACTGCAGAGTACCCAATGTTTGGTCAATTGTTTTGCTTCCAAAATAAAAATTAATTACTTCGAAAAAAAACCCTTCAAACAACACAATCTAAATACATTTCTTCAAAAGCAGAATCAACAATGTAGCAGCCTTTTTTCTAGCTTACAGCAGAAATTTCTGTAAAATGCAGTAGGCCTACGGCATATTGTAGTAATAATGTTCTTCAGCAAAGCACTGGCTTTCATGTGATATGAATTCTTAAGGAGGGCAACCAATAATCAGCAGGCAAGAGGTAAGCAGAAGAGTTAAAGCAATTCATGTGAACAATTTCAAATAAAAAACTACTCAGAGTAGGTTAAAAACAAGAACGTTATCGTACTTGCTTCTAGTCAAAAGGAAAGTGATACAGAAGTAGAAAGGAAAAAAAAAACCCTTCCCAGCTATTTGTCTCCTCGCTGAACCAGCAAGAAAGAAGAGACACCTACAAAATTCTGTGTTAACAATATTCTATCAGGTTGCCATCAAAATGAACAGCTTTTCTATTTTGAATCATGACAGCAAAGAAAATAGAAAATTTCCCCCAAACAAACCAAATAAAACAAGGAAAGGTTCACTGTGCAAAATTCTTATTTTTCTTCTGGCCCAACAGGAGCACAAGATAGTCTGGTCCCAGAACACTGTGTGCCTGGAATGCATTAAGTGAAGCAAATGGAAATCTCACATGGGCAGCGCTGAAGGGTCAACTCCAGACTGAAAGAATGTAACCTTATTTTAAAAATAAATGCCTCTTGGGTGAAAAGAGTACACAAGGGAGAGGAATGACTTGATATGTACTGAAATCATGCCTAGCAGTGCCTAGTCTGAGAAAAGCTGAGCTGTTCAGCTTGATTTTCCATCTTGTGGAGTTAACAGCACTTTGCTCCATAGGAATGCCAGTTATGCCAGTATTATTGAACATCACCAAGACCTCACAACAGGACAGGCTAGCACCGAGGTAAGAAAAAGGAAACATTTTCATACTGAAAATAAATACAGCATTACAGCTGAAATAAAAACACAAAACCATCAGGAAAATATAATCCAAGAAACAAAGTTGCTTTGTGTTTCATCTTTCAGCTGATTACACTGCCTTTAAAAATGCACACCACTTTTTATTCTCTAGTCCTAAACAATCACTGTGTTGTATCTTCCTTTAAAATCCAGGGTCGGTTTAAGATATTTAAATGTTTTTCAACACACCAATGGATACGCATAAATCAAAAAGAATAGCAATTCTCAGTCACTTGTGAACAACAGAAATTTACAGTAGCATTTACATTATGCACAAAAGAGTAACCTATTATTCAGGCAAAGCTGAACAGAGCAGCAATAATCCTCCTATTACATTTACAGAAAGAGAAAAACGTAAATGTTACAGTACCTCTATCTTCAAGTGGATTGCTAGCAAGGTTGATCGTGTGGAGTCCTGAGTTGGGGTTATGGGCTAGGGCACTGGCTAGTTTCTGCGCAAAATCTCTGCAAAAAAAGAGAGGGAGAAGGAATCCTGTTATCTCCTCTGACAACAGCACATTCAAAGGCTTAAAAGCATCAAGGGATTACTGGCCACAAGTGGCCTATGCTACTGCAGAGCACTGATTCCTCATGGCTCTAAACAATGCTTATCTGACTAATTCGCTGTCTTTCACAGGGCATTACTTCATTATTTATTTATTCTGTGACCTAAGAGACTGAAGAGCATTCAATCAAAGCTCAAAATGTTTTTGACAAAGACCTGCAGGTATAAAACAGGAGTTACACAGAATAACTGAAAACTTGAGCACATCTTCCATCTCTCTCCACGCCACAGGAGAGGGAGATGATATATCAACTTGCATACCACCACCTCTTTCACTCACAAGCCATCCTGCTCACTTGCAGCAGCTTTCTGCCAATAGTCACTCAAACAGATGGGCTTTGCCACATATCCAGAAGTATTTCTAACCTTATAAAACAGCAGGAATAGCACTCTCAAAGAACAGCAGCACATTGATGAACTGATTTTTTGGTTCTTTTTACAGTGAGAAGCATCAAAGCGCACGACTGGCTGATCACAGTCCCAGGAATGGATCCAAGAGAGATAGCAGAGTATCAGTTCTGTATTGCTGACAACAGCCAGGCCAGGTAGCATAGACAGCTTTGAAGTAACCTTCACCAACTAGGGTGGGTAAATGTAGGAGCATGACCTCTATTCCAAACCCATTTGAGAGGCAAGGGAGCACTGTCCTGCCTGTAGGTGCTCTGCTGCAGCTGGAATGCCACCACCCACAGCACTAAGTTCAAAGCTAGCTTCCGTTTTCTTGCACACCACCCTGCCAGACTCTGGTGGAGATACATTCCTTGCATTAAGTCAGAAGGCTTATAAGAGTCTTATCAGCTCTAAGATAAATCCTCAGACCTGTTCTCGTACCAACTGGGAAGTTATCATGTAATAAGGGACTACACCTACTGTGTGCTTTTGATGAAGTGGGGCTATAACTTCAGTGTACTTACTTCACCTAAGTTAGGCACCAAGTTAGAAAGCAAAAATACATCTTGAAGTTCCTTCTTTCTCCCTCTGCCTTGAAGTACGTTATCTCTTCTCATGTAGGCCAGTGATGGAGAGTTACCAGAATGCTAACACTACCCTCTTTCCTTGGTACCAATCCTGCCTACCATCAAACTCTGTGCTGAGAACTACAGTGGAGGCAGCATCCTCTTCTAGCATTTGGAAAGGAGAGGAGACTGAACAGCAGTAGCCTCAATAGCTTTTGGTTATCTGCAGTTGCAAAATTTACTGGAGTACAGAGATGCTCCAGGGGAGTTTAGGTCCCTTTGAAACCCTATGTCCTTTAACAGACTTCTGGGGCTAGAACTGGTTCCAGCACTGCAGATGCATGATGAAGGGCTGCCTTTAAGACAAACATATTATTCTCCTAAAATACAAGCAGCATGTGAATACAAACAGTCAAAAAAAAGAACTTCTGGACTTGAAACTTTGCCACCTGACAGGCCCCAGGGTCACCTACTTTGCTACCAGCTGCTGCTGCAGAAGACTACGTATCTCCTGTAGGTGCTCAGCTACATTTGCCGACACTCTGGAAATCCTCCAGCATTTCAAATGGCACTAGATGCCTGCCCTTAGGCAACTGAATAAAGCTCCTTATGTCCAGCCAAGAAACATGAGGTTTTGAGTTAAAAAGCAACAAACCCTTTCCTCTTGAGGAGTTTCCTCCTCTTCCTTTATCCCTAACAGATTCTTGTCATTACAGTACTTTGACTATACCTCCAGGCTTGTTTACAAACTCTGCTCCAGCTTTTGCCAGCAATATAGGCAGGATTACCCAAACTTTTTGGACAACTAGACTGTGTGTGAACTACTTAGAAAAGGCACAGCAAATCAACTGCCACCAGAAAGCACTGGATTGTCTACATTGGGCTCATGGGGCTTCAAGGCTCATTTTGCAAAAAATAATACAACAAATAACACACACTCCCTGTGCAGCCTCTGCCATAAATAGAGGCACCTTGGCTACGCTCACAGGGGAACAGCTCTTGAAACCTCCTTTGTTCACTTTTTTCCAAACCATAAAATTTATTACTTCTTTCGGCTGCACACTTATGAACAGAGCATGCAGTGTAAGTCTGAAACTTTCTATAAAGCATCAAACTTGCTCTATGTGCATTACACGGCCATACTTGGCTGAAATGAGCTTATTCAGGCTTGGAGGTAAAGCCCCAGAAAGATCCATATAGTATACATATGACAGACTAAGGATATTTCATCATGGGTAAGAATACCACCAATCTGGAAATCTCAGACAAACAAAACAATTCCTTGAGATCTGTCTAGACAACATCCTTGTAAAAGAAAAAAGAGGATGTGTGGGAGGAGCAACACTGTTAGGTCTAAGGACATTAACACCCTGTCAAGAAGGGGAAGATAAGACTTGACCTCACTATCAAATGCCCTCTGGATACCAGCAACAGGCACTTCTCTTGTTCCCCGTGTGGCAGCTGGCCACTCCCTTTGGAACAAGGCTGCATAGGACAGTGTGAAAGGAGGCAGGGACATTCTGCCTGCCAGCTTTCAGAGAGAACGTAAGTGCAACAAATAAATCACTTGCATCAACTCCTGCAAACAGGCCTTTGCAGACTGGAAAGTCTCTCTTGCAGTTCCATGGAAATCACAAAATACCCTGACTTGGAAGGGACTTCCAAGGATGGAGTCCAACTCCTTTCACTGCACAGGACACCCCAACAACCTAACCACATGCCCAAAAGTGTTGTTCAGAGGCTGCTTGAGTTCTGGCAGGGTTTGGGCCACGATCACTGCCCTGGGTAGCCTTTTCTAGTTCCTGACCACCCTCTAGAGGAAGAACCTTTTCCTAATATCCGAATATTCCTAAAGTCCTCGCAGTTGAGAGTCTCTTGACAGTGCAGGCCAAGGACAGCTCCCACCATATACAGCCTGTGCCCATCAGGCCAAGCTGCAAAGCCTGGCAGACACCAAACTCCAGCCTAATTAACAGGTTGAGCTGCCTGCTCAGAAATCAGTATTCCAGTTACCACATATTGTCCCATTCCTCTAATATACTTCAGAGACTAATCCTCTTTTCAAGCTCGTTTGTTCAGGTCATCCTGAATGATTCTTCTCTCCCTGAAATCTGGACTTCTCCTATGTTAGTTAAAACACCAAAATGTTAGGGATTGCTGTATGCATTAAAGCCTTCCAATGTCATCTAAACTGCATCCTTTATGTGTACTTAAAGCAATAGCAGTGGGGATAAAATTTCCAAGAGCATTTAAACAGGCACAAATCCTATCAGACAGGGTCTTTCACTTGACATCCTGTTTTGCCCAACAGGAAGTTCACACTTCCCTAGTTCTGGGTCCTTCTTATGGCTACTGCACAATAGCTTGCTGTTTCATCATTTGGGAGGATGACAAGTGTTTATGAGGCTGTGGCACAAACCAAATCACAGAAACGGCTGGCTGGAGGTAGAAAAGAAGAGAATTAGCTTAAAATGACAGTGCTGCAGAAATATGCTCTTGCAGCTGCTCAGGTTATTTCTTACAGCTTTATTCTTGGTAGCTCTTTCTTAACCCTGGTTTGGCATTCCCTCACAGCTCATCAAAAGTGACTGGTCTGTAAGCCATGGGAAGGAAGATGCAACAACAGAATCTCCTCCTAGCAAACAGATATAAAAAATGGCAAAACTGACAAATGAACCCTTGGCAAAAAGAGACAGACAGTGTTGATCAGAACAGATACACACCAAGGCACAATGCCAAACACTCTGCGTGTAGTTGGAGATAGGAAAACCAAAGTCACAGGTTGATTATCTGTCAAGTCCTGTTAAAAGTGAAAGCAGTTAATCCAACTGTGGTAAGTTAAGGTAGGCAACGTGCAAAGGTAGTCAATACATCCTTTAATATTAATGACTATCACTAGATTTTCTGGCACACATTGAAAGAAAAATGAGATTGAAATCAGGGCTTTATGTTTGAATGACAGCTATTTAAAGCAGTGCGCCAGTGAAAGAGAAAGTTTGGGTGCTATTCCAAACTCAACCTCAAATTTCTCTTGTCATGTAGGCAATTTTCTTTTAAAGGTATTTAAATGCAAAGTTCATTTTAAAAAGGCGAAAAAGACCCAAACAATGGAAGCGGAGACAATGTAAGTCACAACTAGTATTTTCCTTGTGCTTGTTTCCTTTTATTTGTAATTCTGCATAATGTTCTACTTCTCCACCTTTCCACTTTTTTTTTAACTAAACAAAAGATTCATTAGCTTTAGAGTTTATCTTGTGTACATTGTCTTGGACACTACCCTAACACTAAAACAAGCACTACAAGTAAAAACTAGCACAGCTGGAAGTAACTTCAATGTTGCTTCTATTCCCTGTGAAGGGGGAAAAAAAGTAAATACTTGTAACCACAACTTACTGTATTTAAAACATATGCAAGGATTAAATGGTATGGCTTATTTCTATATATCTTTTAAGTCTGTGGCAATCCATTAAACTTACCTACTTTCTTTAAAAAAAGTTGTAATGTAGAAATCCTTTTATATTTGAGCAGACAGCAATCCATATTAAGGTAATACCAGATCATTTGGAAATGAAACAACAATAATGTGTTATGCAACATGGAATTACATGCTTTTTTTAACAAAACCTAAACCACTGTTTTTTAAGTGACAAAAAGGTGTTGGTATATCTATTGGAGCCATATTTGGAGAGGAGCAGTACAAGCTGGTTTAAGGTTTATGCTTTCTTTCAATCATTTTGCTCCACTTAACCCAACTCTGCATGGGAAATCTTAAAAAACACCAGTTTAACAGGCTTTCTTGGACATAAGGACCCTCTGGAAAACCTGATAAAAAGCTTGTGAGTACAGGCTCCTCAGAACTAGACATACATGGAGCACAGTTTTTTTAATGCTTATTCTGGCTAACATACATCATGCATCCCTTTTAGTGGGAGTAAGCAGCATCAAAAGTGACATTTCAAAGGAATTACTTACGTTCTAAGCCCGGCATTCTCTAATACCAGTTCTTCCAATCGATTGGACCTACTGACCACCCGCAGTATCTGCTCACAGAGATCAGTGGACTGCCACAGAAAAGACAGAACAGTGTTAAAAAACACAAACAGGGAACAGACAGTGATTGAGTTAAGCTGTACATTGTAATGGGATCCAGGCCACGACTGCCTTCTTGTTATACATAAATAGGAAGCAAAAATACCACAAACACCCAGGAGAGTCAACAGAAGACTTCTGGAAAAGACTCAAAAGAAACAGGAGGCAGACTAAAAGCAGGTAATTAGTGAACCAGGCCACCTAACCAAAAGGGGCAGAATTTTTATAACGACAGTAAAATAACCCTTAAATCATGTGGTTCAGAAAAAGCTCTCACCTGATTTTAAAAGAAATCTTTTTCATATGCATGCTAATCCTTCAGAAAAAAAGTGGTAACTATAACAAAGGACAATAAAGCCTGACCAGGAATGACAACTAAACACAAAGAAAGATGTTACAAGGCAGACCAAAAAAACAATCCCAAAAAACCTCAGGTGCAGAAGTACCCTAGCTAGAGGTGCTCCAAAAACTCCCAAGGACTAGTGTTTAAGGGCAATATATTTAAGTATGAATTCTTTCAGCCTGTGCAGACGCAAATCCCATCTCATGATCTTACTATTGAATTCTAGAATTTGCATGGATATTTGCAAGTACCATGAACAAAACACGACAACAAAAGAGTTTGTTTGCTCTGCTCAATTAAATAGAGAGATAAAACCTTAATCATTCAAAAGCCATCCAATGAACTCTGTACCTCATCACCTTTTATTATAAACTTTTATTTTGCTTCTGGATTTGACTTTTCTTTTTCCACCCACATGCACTAACCAGTGTTCATGTGATATCCAAAGCTGAATTTCAGTCATGATCATGAAGTGCTGAAACTATTCTGTTATCTGCCTTTAAAAACAACAACGTGACATTCATACCTGGGATATTTTTGTCTCTAAAGGCAGTCTGAAATTTTCTAGTTTGTGTATTTTTCAGGGTTTGGGTTTTTTTTACTTTAAAACTAATTGAATGTCAAAAAAAAAAAACCAACAAAATAAACCTCCTCTACCACACATGTAAAATCTTATTAATCCTTTACACAGTGAAGGTTCACTATTTTTGGTGAAAACTGTAAACTCGGCCATCTTCCTAATTCTTTCTTTACCATCTATATTTTAATAATTCAGAATATTATCATGCTCTTTCTACAGTACTGTGACTGCAAGTGGAAAGCTTCATGCCTGTACTATAAAACCACTATGGGCCCTCTCTATCAAACACCATGTCTGAGTGGGACTCGTGAAACACATTGCACTCGATGGCCTCCGGATATGTCTGACCTCATACTGACCCTCGGCAGCGTTCTTATGGCATGGATTTACTGTCCAACAATTTACATTTTCCTCATTTTTGACTTAAAATGGAATGTGTGGAAGGTAAGAGGTTGGGTTTTTTTTTTTTTAAGTAACTGATGCATTTTCCAGAATGACAAAGTTTATTTGTTTTCCAAAGAAAAGTTGCTAAGAGAAACCCCCCAAAACATTCACATAAATATATCTCAGACAGATAATAGGGACAGGTTTTGTTCTAAGCAAACTACACCAGCCAGTCTTCTAACTAAGCAAACTGTCTCATTTCATTGAAGCAGAAACTGATTAATTGCATTGTGCCTTTTAAAAATGTTGATTTTGATGGCAAACTACAACAGCACTAAAAATACCACCAGCTTCAATCCATGCAAACTTTGAGTGAGATGTCCCAGCAAGAAAGAAGTCTTTTGCTTACTCTTTTGCCAAGAATCACATAAGTTTCTATTGAATTTTCACGGAAAATGATAGCTTAAGAATGTAATGAGAGCTTTACAGATCAATAAAATTGCATCAATTTAAACAAGATGAAACTTAATATTAATTTTTAAAGGCCAAAGCTTCTGGAAGCAAGCATGAAAGCAATTTCTCAAGCAAACCACTAACTCCACCTGTGACTATAAACTTTCAAGTTTAGAAGAAATATCACATTTTAATATATTCAAAACATCATTGAATTACTGCTTTTCTTGGCCCTTTTTTCAGTAGTCCAATTTCTTTAGGTATGCTCTCTTTTTGCTTTTAGGAATGAAAACTGATATGGAAAAATAGCAGCGCCACACATCACAGCTTCAGAAAACTGGGTGAGAAAGTCATCAAGTTGCAATGAAAACTACATAAAAAAACTGGAAGGAAAAGAAGCCCAGAATCTTGGGGCTTTTTTCACTTGCAAAAAGCATCTAAGATTTCTGGCTGCTATAGAGTTATTTTCCTATTAGTCACCTAATATTGTTTGGGGGAGTCAGCAATGCCTAATGAAGCAGTTTTATGGGCTCCTGTTATCACCCAACAAAGTTTTCAAACTATGTTAGTTGAAGTTTTGACAAAACCTGACTCTCAGCAGTGTTTTTGCGGTACAAATTGACTATCCAACAGTTTGTATTTTCCTGATGGGATTAAAGGGAAAAAAAATTGTCAATGAATTGCCTAGTTGTACTTGCCTAAAAAATTTCACTTCAATAAGTGTAATAGCATCCTTTAAAAAACAGCACAGCCTGGTAGAAGCAGATCTATTGTTTCAATTTATTACTTACTAATTTCAGATCCTTGGAGGACAGCTTTGTAAACCACTGATTATACTCCAGGGCAGCAACTATAGGTATTAAGTCTCTAGAAAAAGAAAAACACTTTTACACACATTTCATATAACTGTCATTTGAAACAATCTCTTAAGTGTTCTCTCATATCTCATTCCCCATAGGTAGGCAATTAGCATTGCAAAACATCCCCGTTATAGAAAGCTCTGCATTCTAAAAAAACAGCATCAGCAGCTGTCTGTCTTTCTCTTATTTTAATAAAATTTTTTGACTGGCCAACTGGCATCCATTCTAGCATGAATTTTAAAATCAGGAATTTGTCTGGGCTGCCATTCCTACTTTTAGCATAACTTTTTGTTCAGCCTGTGACACGTTTAAGCTCCTTAATCACCTCTAATTATAATTCAGCATGACGCTAAAAAGCTTTTTGGCAGTCTGATGATTTAATATCATTCCATGACTGAATGCTTCTAGAGAACACCTCCTTGTCTCAATCTCTATAGTTAAATCCCCCCAGGAAACAGGAGACCTGCAAAAGGATAATGCGACATTCAGCACAAACCCTCCTTAATTGTAAAAGGGATTTCACAAATGAAATTCTAAATTATTCTCATTTTCTTCATTCCAAGCCTCTTAACGTGATCTGCTCTCCCTCTGTTAAGTTTCTCCAACAGCAGACATTGATGAATGTCACATCCCTACGCCACCCCCAGCAGAACCATTCATGAAGCACTATCACACCACTTAGCAGTGCAGCACTTGGATCATTCTGGTGCTGCATACTAAATACATATATATACCTACACAGGGGCTTAACAGCTACTTAGAAAGCCCTTGTCTTTATAATGAAATAAAGAGCTGTAACGTACACAAACTAACTTACCAAACCAGCAAAACAGTGCCATTCAAGCCTCAGTTTTTCTAGGGAGAAATTTAAAAGTATTGGCTTTTATAAACTAGCCCACAACCCCCCACCCCAGGCTCTTCATTTAGCACATATGCAGGTAGGCACAGGTCTGCATTTAACAGGCAGCACCCTTCTCCCATCTTCTTTTTATTCTTCCTCTCCTCCAGTTTTCCTCTGCAAACATGCAGGCACATCAGGGTGGCTGTTAACCACACAGGAAAGCCAGGAGACAAGGCGACATCACGTGGACAAGCATTCTGTAGGCTATATTGGGAACTGCAGTTGCTAGATTTGGAAGTACAAGCATCACTACGGTAACAGATCGAAGGTGCAGCATTTTGCAGCAAAAGACTGTAGCCCACCAACTGAGAAGCTCATGCAAATAGACCATTTTCACACTCCTGCAGAGGAACTAGTGTGGGGTGCCCTTCAAGGATTTAAGCCATCTTTCCATCTTGTTCACAGCACACATCACTGTGTGTGTTGAACTCATTTCCACAGGTGCAGCAGAGACTTAGCATCTTCATGAAGTGTATAGATTTATTTCTGTCCACCATGTTGTTTTTGTTCCTACACACACACACACTCTTTATCTCCATGTAACGCAGTAACTAACTGGTGAAACGTTAGGTGAGAAAAAATAACAACCCAGAGGTATTTTCCCCTTAGGCTGGGCAGGCAGGGACCTCTCTATGGAGTATGGAATGTCCACACACACACAGAGGTTTGCTCCTCCTCTGTGGTCCCCTGGTGAGGTGGTACTGAATTAGCAGCTTTGATGCCTCTCTTGCCACTGCCTTTGCCTTGTAGTGGAATGAATACAAGAGCAATTTTTCAGATGAAATTTTGGCTTATTTATGCAGCAGTAACCAGGCAGCACAAGCTGGACAAACACTGGTAAGGCTGACACTGGAGGAGCAGAGCTGTTCATACTGTGGACCACCACCCCCAAAAGAGGCAGAAGGCACCAGGAGCAGCTGTCCTTCAGCTGTCAGCAGCAGCACAGTTCCTTCAAAGGAAGAGAGGGACAATGACCAGGGATCACCAAGTGTTCACACTACCAGGGAGCTGGTGAGCAGCCTGGAGGGCTGACAAGAGCTCAGGAACTTCAGGGCAGGAGAGAGGCTGCAGACAGGATTTGCCTGAGGCCGTGCCTTTCTCCCCTTTCCTTCTCTGGCTTGGGAGGCAAATGGCTAAAGGACAAGGGGTGCTCAGACCCCGTGGGAGAAATATGACACCTTCAAGAAATATTTAAAGATTAAAACTTGCAAATCAGCCCGGCTGATTTGTTTTAAATATTCCTGTCCAGCTGCAACAATGTTCCTCGAACAATTTAGTCTTCTGCAGTATCCAAGGCCTCTCTGTTCAAACCCCAGACAACCACTGATACTGGGACCTCGATAAACACCAACTACTAACCCCTTCTCCACGCTCCCCTTTCCCCTTACTCCCAACATGCCTGCAGACAATGGAACCCCTGCCTGTTCTGCAGCAGCTTTATTTACTGTCTAGAAACTGCTTTATCAGATTCTACCATCTCATTTTAAGGAGAGACTTCTTTTTTCATATTTGTTCCAATTTTTGAAGGTGCTTCTGACAAATGAGGGTCCCCTTCAGGAATTTACCTCTACTCCTTCTCTTGCTTTAAGCTTGCTTAACCTCAATATTCTTGTTACCGAGTTTTTATTTTCAAAACTATATATTGCTTTATTCACTTTATCCTGTTACACTCTAGATGTGGTATTTACAGTAACCTGAATTCTTTTGCAATATGGTATGAAAGAAAGCTAAGAACCAGTTCCAAAAGCAGCTCCTTCTCATATCTCTTCCTCATTGAGTTGCATTGAGGTGCTTACTTTAATTAAAATTACCATCCAAAATAAAGTAATGTTTACAAAAGTTAAATCTGTGCCATCTTAAAATGAGAACAAATTCTGTTCTTCTGGAATGCAGACAATCTCTCTAAGCCTCAACAACATTCAAGCTTATCTAATGCTTTCAACATCTCTGTCCCCAGTGTATTTAAGATGGCAAGAAACCTCAAGAGCACAAAGAAAAGAATCTAAACAATCGCAGTTTTCTTAAAATTTTTTGAATGTCCAAATAAGCTAAAACATATGCTACACAGATGAAAATCATGCTACCATATCAAATAAGCCCTTTTCCCTTCAATTTTTTTTTTTTTTTTTTTTTTTTTTTTGGTTGAACAATTATATGGTTCACAACACAACATAACTTCAGATAAAACCTCGGAAGTTATGTTCCCACGCAGCAAGCCATGCTGTGATGCTCTGGGAACTTAAGTCCATCTATAATTCATGACATCTTATGTTGACCTTTAACAGAAATGTTTTACTTGGAAAAACACTAATTGTTTATTTTTGCAATGCATAGCCCCTGTATTTAGAGAACTGATGTACCTGTCCTACTTTGCTTCAGACCTACTATACAATATAAACCATATAGGTTCAGGAATCCCAAAAGCTAGGTAGATGAGATATTCAACAATCTCTCAAAATCCGAAGTATAATGGCATCCTGTGAATTTGTAGTAGTCTCACGGTCTTAAATAAATGGGAAAATGCTTTACATACATTCTTGAATTGACTGCTATTTCAATTCCTAATTTATATTTTTAGTGAATAACAACGTTTTGGCTTTCTTAAAATTTTAATTTTCTTGAAATTTCAATCCAAAACATCCCTCAGTTTGGTCCTCAACACATAGAAGCTCTCATCACAAGACGGATTCCACAGAATGTAAATGTCTCCAAAATAGATTTGAATCTTTGGACTTAGACAATTGTGAGACACTTAATAAAAACTTTTCTTAACAATGCATATATTTCTTCAGCAACATAAATTTTGTAAGGTATATTTCAATGAAAATCTTTTCTAAAACAACAAACCTATTATTTCATTTTCTGGAAGCCAAACTCATTTGCACCAGCTGAGATGTTCTGAATATTTAAAACACTTCTATCTACTCTTTCCTAATACACTGTTCAAACATTTAATTTCCATTGAAGCTGGGTACCTGTAGGTCACTTTTTAAGAATGCCCCACAGTCTTCTCGTCACTTACATCTTGCAATAAATGTTTAAAGCATCATTAAGTTCTTGTCCCAAACTATCTTGTGCTTAATAGTATTCCTCCCCTTATCTTCTTTCAGCGAGGCTTAACCAAAGAAAGAGTCTCTGGCTACATCTGCCATGCACCAGTTGCAGCCCTGTAGTCTTGAGTTACCTCTGAATTAGTCAACACAGATACTGCTCAGTAACTTTGCCAAGGGATTCACTGCAGACTGTGAAAACCTGTCACAGAAGCTAAGCTAAGTATTTGAATGGGGTATTCTGTGAGTTCACATACCAGACAGATTAAAGCTTCAAAGATTGCTGTTGCAAAATATTCTTATTTACCAACCTCCAAGTTCAGCCTTTCTGTTATATTCTAGCACTGTACCTCTGACAGATTCTTAATTCTTTCACTGGGCTCTCCCAAAGAAATAATTGCTTTCTCTGTCTTATTTACACCTCCTTAAATTTGCAATTTCCTTTTTATAATGATGAATTTTAGTTAAGCTTCCCTCCCATCTTCTCCTACTTGTAACATCTCCAGATTCAACTTCCTCAGAATCCAATTTTCTCAGTCAGCTACATTCAGTAAACTAAGTATAACACTTAGCTAAGTTTCAGCATCTCACAGCAAAATTACCCTCAACTAGCTCCTTTCTGGAAATACATATTTTTGATAGCATCTATTACAAGTGAAGAGACAACTGGCTGGAAATCAGTTCAACAACTCAAACCTTCTACTGACTTGCTGACAAAAATTAATTTCCTTTACCAAGTACACTATGAAAAGAAGATTCTGCAGAAGTAAAGACTTCATAATTTCCTTTTTTGCTTTGCCCACCAGATGTAGCTGCATGTTTTATCTGCTGAATTTGAGCTCTTACATCCGCGATCACAGCAAAAGTATCTATCTGCTAACTTTCTGGATTGCCTCCAATAGGAAAACATATTTATCTTCTGAATGAAATGTGGTTTCCATGAGGCTTTTGTGCAAAACCAGCAGCTTTGTGCTGAAAACTAAAAATCCTACAGATGGTCATTTCACAGGTCTACACATTCCAGTAACAGCTATGAGGCCATCCCCTTCATCAGTATTACCATGATTACTGCATATGGTTTACCTGTGGTCAAGGTGGCTGAAGTCTTGCAAATTCAATTCTCTGGTATCTTGTGTCAGATAAATCGTATCAACATCCTGGTAAAAATACATAAACAAATATATCTTTACAGATTTGTAGTGGTTTTCATTTTTTTTTTTTCTTTCAAGCACCATGGATTTATCTTTCATCATTAGTACAGGTAGCTGTAAAGAGCTTCAGAACAAGACATGCACTTACCCACTGTACTTCTTCTCTGTAGGGAAATCCAAGCCAGTCACAAACACAGGCATACATCTGCGAAAAGCCTCCTACAAACAACCCGAGAAACTATTTCACGTAATAGTCAAATAAGCAAACAAACATACATCTAAAAGGACACCTTAATACTTAAAGATCCAGTTTTTCAAAACTCACTCTCTTTTTCTCTACTCACTCTCTTTTTCTGTAAAAGTGTCCATTGTGCTCATGAAAGAAACTGAGACTACCCTATCTTTGCCTGGTAAGTTTCAAGAAAGCTTAATATAGTGCCTTCACCTACCAATCAGAAGTCTGCTTCATACTAATTACACCTTAAAACTAATTACACCTTTACAAGCTTCTGCCAGAAATAGAATTAAACTTCCTGACACTGCAATTCCAGCCCTTTTATATTTAAGCATTTAAATTCATTCTCACCACAAGGTCCAAGTTCTGCCACTGTCTGACTGTCCCACAGGGCCTGGAGATTAGCCAGTCTTTCTGAAGGCTCCATAGTTACTTTTTTCATAATCCTCCTAGATGGAAAAGAGGGGAAAAACATCATTCATGGCTTTGAAAGTATTTTTAAACACATAAATCTTTTTTTATTTTAAGAGCATTTTAAAATGACTGTATAGGAAGAATTACCATTTTTAATACAACTCACTTTCCTACCTAAAAGGCACACACATCATTATGCAGCCCAGCAGGAGTAACATTTATTCATTCTTTCTTTTTCTCTTTCTTGTGATTAACCCTGTGACTACTGGAGCAACTAAACCCTTTTGTATTACAGGATCACTCAAGCTAAGGAGACTTGTGGCCCTCATCTGACACCAGGATGCCCAAAATAGGGAAGAAACATGCTATTAATGGTTATCCTTAAACCACTGCTGTATATACACTGCTTTCATGCAGAAATAGCACCATGGTGCAAAGAGCTGAGCAGCTCCATGTGGCCTCTAGGCTGCACTTTTGATATCCAGCTCCAATCATAGTAATTTGGTAGAATTTTCCTTCCCTAGACAGAGAGACAATACTTTCCTGCCTTTTAAGAAATAAAATTATCTGTTTTTCTGAATAGCAAGACTGCCTCATAAACTACAGAATTCCGTAAGGCGAAAGAAGGTCTGAGGATGTGGGAAGTGGAGCAGAAGAGAATTAGTAAGTGATAATAACTGGAGAAACTGCTTCCCCCCTTCTTGCTTATTCTGGTCCTATACCATCCACACAACTCCAAAGCCTTCATTTTGGAAAACTGTGCCATCTGAGAGGAGAGCAAGAAATTCGATTTTCATTCTGGGAAGCAAGAACTCCATACAGCTACCCAAAATGTCCAGCAATGTTCCCAAGAAAGCTCACAGAAAACACGTACAAGTTCAAGGCCTTCATAAACACCCAGAGAAACATACATATACTTGCAGCCCTTTTTGTCTGCATTCCTCGCACCATGACTGAGGTTTTATAGAAACCCCACTCACAAACATTCAGTTGCATTCATGCTCTTTGAAAGGACAGCATAATCTCCACCAAGGCAGTTAGTAATACTGCCTGAGAGGAAAATTTGAAGTGGGGAAAAAAAAAAGAAAACAAGAAAAAGAACCTGCCATCCAGACTTTATGAACTTGATTTCCTACTCCACCTACAGGAAAGGTGAGTAATAAAGACATGCACCCAAAATAAAACATGTAAGCTTAGCCTGGCCATTCACATTTAATGTCTGCTACTAACGTTCACTTATAAAAATCAACATGTGTGAGAAAACTCTTTTCCACAGCACATTTTTTCTAATAATGCTGAAAACCAGGAGCTGAAGAGAATACAGTTGAGCTGCATGACTTGGGAGAGAGCAATGAAGATGAGGCAATGTCAGAGAAGAAAGAAAAAAAAAATTAAGAAAAACTACTGAGAATTGCTGCAAGAATCCAGAGGCATAGGTAAGAGAGAAAACCAAAGGCCCAAGTAATGCAATGAAAAGCAAAGCCAGAAAAGGAGACAAATGATCCAAGGAATCAGTTAAACCATAGGAAGTATACGACAAGACTGCCGAGGGCTCAGTTTTGAAGAACAAGGCTCACAATCCTGTGCATTGTTTCACCAACACTGAAAGTGAATGGAACTTTTCCCTCCTCTCCCAGCTCAGACTTTACTTCTGGTGGGGGAAAAAAAAAATAAAACAAAAAAAAGGAGCAAGTTACAACAAAAAAGACAGAACCTAAGCCACACCTGAGGCTGGAGAGGCAACAAGAGAAAATTGTTGAAAATACTTCCACCCCCCTTCAAACCACAGGCTCTTATGATCCTACAAGACCACACATAGTCTACCTATGCTCTACACTGTGTCCTGTTTCTGCCATACACCTGGACAAAAGCTTAGTGCTTGCCTCAAGGTGACTCTCATATCCGTAGAGATCTCAGTGCATTTCTGAGATCGGGGTGGGGACACCAGCAGACAACAAGTGGTGGCTTGTCACTGTTTCCACACAATCTGCTCCCACTAGATGTGCCCTAAAAGATACTTACACTGGTGAGAGTCCAGGGAATATCTTCCTGAGGCAGGTCCCGATGTGTGCCAGCACCTCGTTCACATCCTCTGAGGATGCCATCTTCATGGAGATGCTGCATTTCTCAGTTTCCATAATCAACTATAAATAAAAGTGCAAGAGGCTGAGAACTGGGTATCATACAATTCATGTCGATGAATTAAAAAGGAAACCATTTTGAATGCCAGCTGAATGCTTTCTGTGCTCATAGGAATCAGTTACTCCTTAAGACATGACACAGCAATGCTCCAGATAAAGTTTCTGAAAGTTGTTCTTGAATGTACAAGACCCCCGTACTCAAACTTTGCTTTTTCTAACAGTGCCCTGCTTCCCACGGGAACACAATTTTCAAAGGATCTTGACCTCAGCTGACACTTTGAAAACCAAGAACTTTTCACAGCATTGTCCTCTTTTGAAACATGTCCCAGAACACCAGGAGAAGTGAGCACAGCCTGACAGGAAACTATTGAATGAGCAGGGTGCCTGTTTCCTCCAGCAAAAAGTAAAAGTCTTTAATGGCTGTGATCCTCTGGAAAAGCTCTAATACTTTTTCCTGTGCTGTTTAAGAAAATTATGTGGTACTGTGCTGTCTCAGCACAGATTAAGCAGTAACTCAGCCAGCGTAACTGTCCTGCTGTCTGAGGGATACATGCTTGAGCAAGGGGCATAAATAAAGCCTTTTCCAACCCACCTCTCTTAGCTATTGAGTGTTCAGAATCAAATCAGATTACAGCATGACTGACACATCAGCTCTGCTGCTGCTTTCAGCTGCATCACTGGAAGCAATGTAATGTTTCTGTTTACCCCAGTGTAAATACTTAACACAGCCCAAATCATAACCTCTTTTAGATGAGAAGCTGTGCACGCCCAGTGAGAAGGTAATATTGGGAATAAATAAGTGTAGACAGACAGTAGGAGAGAGGACTCTGTGCAGTATGACACAGAGGATTGCTTCTTATTGAAACTGGTTCCCAGGGCTCTCTTGGTTCCCAATTCATGTCTAGGGTCATCAGGATAATCCTAGAAGAGGCTGTATTATCCCTAAAGCACACTGAGACTATTCACACCTTTTACCATTAATTCAACTCCTTTCTGATCCTGTTGCCACCACTCCCTGATGATGAATGAGTGGGTAACTTCCTACTGTTTTTCATCATCACTAATATTAGCACAACATTTCCTTATTTCTGTCCATTTGTTCCCTTATCTTACAGTGGGAAGCTCTTCATGGCTTTCTTCAAGTTGCCTAGCACAAAACTACACCCTTCTGATATGACAGCTATAATACGCTCTTTGCAGGAAAACTGCAACAATATCATTTGCCCTGCAAGCAATAACCTAGGATTCTGCCTGTCTTCAGTTATAAGCCTCACACAATTAAAACACAAATTAATGTAAACATGAAAAGCCTTAAAATTTTTTTTAGGAAAAGTGTATGCTCATTGAGTCTGCTAAGAATCTCCTGTAAACTCTGCTACAACACTGACTGTCTATGCCTCTGGGAGTAATTATCAATAGGTACCTGGCATTTTAGTACCTTAAATAAAAAAAAGCCACAAAAATTTAGAATTTAGTAAATATCTCCCCATGAAAACACATGGACCTTTTTATTCCTCCTTTAAGGAAAACTTCAAAAGACAGGTTAAAAAGATGACATGTTAATACAATGAGAGCTTTTCTGAGTTCAAAGTATCTCAGGCACTCCTATTCTTAAAAACCTCTTTAAAAACCAAACACACATGAAACACATGAAGACTTTGATACAGTTGAGCTGTCAAATCTTGTCAACATGCTCATCTTATGAATTAAAAATGCTGTAAAGGCATTCTTCTTTTCAGAACCTTTTCCTTGACATTTACATTTTTGGGCACATAACTTGCTGTCAAATATATTTTGTGTTGTACACAGCAAACGCATGAAGACTAGCTGAAAGCAAAGCATTTCTGCCTGCAACGCAGGCAGTAGCTTTTGGCATCCCCATAAAGGTATTCACCACAGAAGCCACTGCAGCTTGGGTGGTGATTGCATACCAGCCATCATTGCTTTACCAGCTCTGAGAAAAAGATCCACTCACAACACATATGGAAACTTGTACCATACCGAACTAGAAAAAACTCAGTCTATTTCTTATTATTCCACCTGCACAACACATTCCTAATACTGACGCTTTAAATTCTTAGTGTTAAGACTTCAGACCAGCATGAATGCAAGAACACAAATGCACAGTGTGCTCAGTGGATGGGAACACCTGCATGTTAAAGCATTTACCTCCTTGACTCAAACAGATTTAGCAATGAGTAAACAAGTATCTTCTATCTAGAATACACTCACCTGGCCTGGTTTATTGGAAGTTACTCCTTGGATTTCCAAGTAGCTGAAAGTCAGTTCTAACTGTAGATAAAAGAAAAAAAGGCCATATTAGTGCAAACGTCACTGTATTTTCAGGAGCACTTACACTTCTCTATGAGATTAAAAAAACCTTGAGCAGGCTACTGATATTGACATCAGTTTCTGTAGTTGACACTAAGTATTTGCTAATACCTGGGTGCATTTTTAATTTAAAAAATACTTACATTTGCTTGTTACAGGTTTAAATTGTTATTAGAGGTTATGGGAATACCACACTGGATATTTTACTGCAAGCTAGAAGCACGAAAGCTTATAATCAATTTTACGTGAAAAAAAATTACTATAAAAAGCAGCATTAATACAATACCCTACTGATGTGTACTCCTGTGACTGATTAATCACTTATTACAATCCCTACAGCTTCACAATTATTTTTCATTAGTTACACTGATCATAGATGTGAAAAATTTTACTGCACAGAAGCTGAAGGGACATGCACAAACATTTTTTTAAATATATGTGTGTGTGTGTGTGTGTGTGTGTGTGTGTGTGTGTGTGTGTGTGTGTGTGTG
>VZRM01001729.1:264123-345169 GCA_013397955.1 Grantiella picta | reverse complement strand
GTGTGTAAAAATACCATATATAAATAGACAGATACAGATATGAACATAAATGCCTTTCAGGACTGCTTTAGCTTATCTAAAAGTATGAGAGGAACTGAAACATAAGCTTTGTCTGAGTGGTTTATTTGGATGACAGTCAGAGTAGGCAGGGAAGAACACACTGAATCCAAACAGAAGCTTAGAAGAAGGCAGAGAATTCGTCTCCAAGGACTAATCTAGGGTTACAGGGAATGTTCTGAGATCTGAATTCACAACTCTGTAGACAAACATCTTGACAAATGAGACATACATAAAGAGGCAAACATCTTGGACTGAATCATAACTACAGGGCAAGACACTAGCTTGGTCATTTCCTTTAAGTTATCATTGAAACCATTGTATCTGAGAAGTCTGTCTGAATTGCACAAGGTTTCCTATACTTTATCTTACCCTAAATTCACAGTCAGGGTGCTCCCAGTCTAACTGGCAAACACCATATTAACCTGTTCCTGTATTTGTGAAAATATTTTTAAAAGTCAACCCTGAATGACTGCTGGGGTGCTCAGAACCCAGATGCAGATACCAAGACTCCCTCCCCGTAAAGGCTGCAATAGCACACAGGAAAGTCAGGAACAGAGTTACCAGTTTCCAATCATCAAAAAGCTTTCCAGAAAACATTAGTGTCTCTTTGTTCTGTGTTGCCTGTTTTCTGAATCCTTATCCCTCCAGTTGCCCTCATGATTTGGCAGCATCAGAAGATATAAGCACTCCTCGCATTTCTGTTCAAAGTTCACCTTCCACTGAAGGCACATCTTGGTGAACAAACTTTTCTCCAAAGTTTTTGAGACTTCACGTGTTTTATTTCCCACATTCTGCTGCAGGGGCAGCATCCACAGCAAACAGGAAGTTTCAGGGGTGCCATGACATCTGGTTAAAAAGCAAGGGCAGGGAACTGAGGCAGAAGAGGCAGAACCAGTGCAAGCATCTTCCCAAAGCTCACACCAATACCTTGCATTTTCCCAAGTGTAAAGCATTCACTTCTCTTCAGTGCTTGATTTCTAAGCTAGCAGTGGCAATCTTTTGTGATGACATGGCCCCATGCAGTTGACTTAGGGCAGAAAGAAAAAAAAAAGGAAAAAACCAAACCCACCAAAAAAATCTATAGCAGCTATTGTTGGCTACTCGATTAAGCAAGACTATATATATTGAAAGGAAAAGCTCTTTTTCTCCAGTGCTAATCAAATTTTTTTTTGCCTAAATCACAATTAAACTGGGGGGGACATTCTGTGAAATCCTTCATATTTTGAAAATTATTTACCTATCAAATTGAAGGTTCTTTTTTTGCTAAAGTATGTGCAAACATATATATATATGTACGCACAACTAAAAATACTTGAAAAGTTCACACAGATCCAGACTCAAGAATTTAGTCTGCAAATCCTCTCGCCTCGAATCGACAAATATCAGGAAACATCGCACTATCTCTACAGCTCATCAATAGTTCATTTTTCTAGTTCAAATTATGAATTTATAGTCCTTGCTTTGCAGCAAAAATGTACATGCTCTAAACATCATCTACCTCAAACTAAGAACAAATTTTTACAAGGTTTTAAAAAGCATAATCACATTTATTACCCAAATTGTACGGTTTTAAAATCCTCTTAAAAAGCTATGCATGCCACTCATTTAAGAACCTTGCAGTTACCCAGACAGCTAATTTCAAAGTTTTCAATTTTTTCAACCAAAACTTAATGAAAGTTGCACTAGAAATACATTCACAAATCACAATTACATTCCTACAAATATTTTACATACTTACTTGTGTGCTTGATGACACATCCAGCATTTACTAATGTTGCAGTTACATTTTATATAGAGCACAGCAAGAATTAGCAGGCTTTAGGTACTGTCCTTCCTTCCCAATAACTCCATCTCAATTAGTGGGAATGAACTGATTGGACCAGAGTGTGAAGTTAGGAGGTGGCCAGTGTGGTATCTTTGCTCTACGGATAATAGTGTGAGTTGGTATTGTACTTAACCAACATTAATTGTTTTTAACTTTGATCCTCGTTTAGTAGATACATCTCAATGGCATTGTTTAAGGAAAACTGAAGCTTGAAATTGAATGTAGCAGTAACAGTTACTCACAACCGGCCATCTTTAGGTACGCTCTATTTTGTTAGAGGTCCCCAGAGAAATAATGTGTCTTTGCTGAATGTTCTCAGCTGTCTTTCTAGGAGTCACTGCCTGCCAGTTAAATTGAAATTCTCCAGCTCAGAAAGCTTCTGAGCAGCTATTGAAAATACTACAGACATTAGAAAATTCAGAGTTTCGTTAATCCTGCTAGAACTGCATTTTCAACCATCCTAGTAATTGTTCAGATGTACAAAGTTTAATTTTTACTTAAATCATAAGCACAGCTTCTCATCAACTTCCTTCTATTTGCTATCACCCAAATCATACTTCTACTAGTACAGAATACATATTCTAGGTTTTAATGAAAACAAAACCAAGTTTATCAACAATGTAAATCTATTTAATGGGTTCTGAGAGTAGTCTAAAACACTCAACTAAACAGAGTTATCACTTAGTACGCCAAGCCCCAGCCTTCAAGAGCTTTTTGACAACTTACAATGGCTTTACTATTGTCTAACAAGATCGTGATCACCACCTGTCTATCATATTGCCATTGCAATATGATTGATCTACACTTTCATGCAAGCAGTCACCAAACCCTGTCTTAAAAAGCCCTGGCTGAAAACTGCAGTGATCCAAACACCAATAGACAATCAGCCAGAGACGTCTGTGCTGCAGGGACAGGGTGATGAACTGAGGAAAATAAATATCAACAGAAATTTAAGCTACAGTTCATCCTACCTGTCAGTCAGCATCTTCAATTTATAGGTAAGAATGGCCACATTTACCAGTGGACATAGCTGAAAATATGGTATCCATAGTTCCATCTTTTGATTCTGTTTTTTTCTATTAAGTGTTTGTGTGTGTGTGTGTATATATATATATATGCATGCACACACTTAGACACACGCATGTCAAATACAACAAAACAGGATATGTGCCCAGTTCCCATTCACCAATTCCAAGCTGGACAAGAGATGTTCTTTCACATCAGTCATTTTTATTCATGTGGAAAGCATCTTTCTCTTCTACAACGATCGTTACAAATTGACATAGGCACAGAAAAAATAATTCATGGGCATTGGCAAGGCAAGTTGCCAAAATACTTTTCAAAATGAACCAGAAAATCATTAGAAAACAGCAGAATTTAATAAAACTCAACACAGTTTCTGCCTCCAAATCAAATATAATCCTATTTGACACTACAAACACTAAAGGGAATAATGCCATCAGCTTGTTTACACATAAACTGTCCCTCCATAAAACTCATCAGGCTCATCTCACAGTTCTTCAAGTTGGAGTTTACAACCTAACTCTTCAGCCAATTATGTTCTAGAAGTTATGCAGTTCTAGACGTTAAAATTCCTCTGAAATGGTGTGTGTATAAATATATATACATATATATATGTGTGTGTGTGTATTGACAAATTCATGCAAGGCATATACTAACAGAAGCACCATTCTAACTCAAGACAATACCCCAATTATCTTTTTTTAAAATAGCTCTACAAGTATAACTAAAATGTGCCAATTTTTTGCTACTTAGTTTATGTAACATTTGTATCCCCAGAGTATTTATAGAAACACAGTGATTTTACCTTGGTGGGAATCCGAGACGTTAAAAGAAATGCCCGACATGATGCCAACACCTATTGAAAAAATAAAAAAACACAATTTGTAAGAAATATTTAATATTATAAAAGATTCTTTTCCAGGAAAATCCTGAAACCAGAGGGAAAAAGCCTCTAGCAGAGTGAGTGTAGATACCCTCTGCTGTCATACACTGAAGGAAGCAAAACTGGGATCAGATCTAGTAGAACACAGTGAAGAGACTGCTGCAATCCGATCAGCTATGAGCTAGTTAGCACATCACTGAACTGAAGAAATGTATTTAATCAATCTTTCAAGAACATGTAATAGAAATCTTATTCACACTTTGAGAAGAAGCAAGGATAAGAAATCCTACCAGGAACGTAAGATACACCTAATGGTAAAAAAAAATATGCAAGATCATCATGCTATTATTAGCAACATAAGCAAATGGGGGAGGGGATGTGGTTTGGACACATTTGGGGCATTTCTACAGTAAGAACGCAAAGATTTCGCATTGATAGCCCCTGCATTTCTTCTCCAGAAAAGGTAATGGAAAAATGCAGTTAGACTAGTGAGACCAGTGACTCTGCGGAGAAAGCACAACAAAATGAATATTCTGGAAGTTACTGCCAATCAAAATATAGTGATTTTATATCACATCACTCCAATCTCCAGTAGCACATCGCACCCACAGATTTTATGCTTTGCAAAAGGAATTACTCCTCTTGCAAAACTACAGTACTCTTTGGGGATTTACCTATAGAATTATCTGCTGTTGGCTACATCTTTTTCCAGATTAAAAAAAAAAGAAACAAACTCTATTTGAACACCTGCATCAAAATCCCACAGCACATCCAGAGCTTTTCACACAGCTAGGACCTCCTGAACTCAGCCCTGCTCAGCAAGTATCCATGACCAAGTGATCAGGTTGACACAAAATGTTTTCCTCACTCGGAGAGGAAGAACCAGGCTGAGAAGGCAACCCAGCATCCAACCCTGAACACAGTTCAAACACTTCAGGGACTGGATTTCAGCTTCAGTACCTCAGCTGAATCACATCTTGCTAAATCCTAAGAGCACAAGTGCTGTACCAATGTTGAATATTAGCAGATTGTTTCAGGGTTGATGCGATTAGACCCAGTGCTGTGGTTACCACTGATGTAGAGCTAAGCTGCTGCAGAATTACCAGTGCCTCCTGTAAGGCTCAGCCCTTCACCGAAGCCCCCTTATGCAGGCTGGCCCTGTCACAGACCTGCCTCATCTCCTTGCTCACACGTAGGGAAGAAACATCTTCCCATGCTCTCCTCCCAGCTATGTTTACCCCAAGTATCTCTTCCACAATTCAGCACAAAGAGAAAGGGGAAGGGGCCTACTCAAGGGACTTTTCCACTGCACAACCACAGTTTCCCCAGCTGAACAGCAGCTCTCTCTCACAGTAATAAAACATTGATCTTTTCCCTCCCTCACCCACCTCCCCAGGGCAGCCACACACAATAGGTGCACACCACTCTCCCAGGCACCTCTGGGGAAGATCAGACCCCTGTGCTCACCAAATAGTTTCATTACCAGTAAAAGTGACACTCTTACTCGTGAACCCATCCACTATATATACATGTGTGAAAAGGGACAGCTGATCAGTAATCCCCCCTGCACTGGCACCACCAAAAAAATCTCTCCAGTGTCACAGACAGAGCAGCTTCTGGTCACTACATCTCAGATGCACAAGTGAGACAGTCAGGGGAAAGGAAACCTTTCCAAGAACTCTTTCCATATTTACTTTCTAGGGAGTGGCTCACAGCATTAGAGATTTCAGTGCTCTGTGCATGCCACCACAGTGGGACAGCTCATTACAGGAAAATCATGTCACAGTCCTGCTACAAAATATTTGCTTGCATATATCGATTCAAGCTACTTTATGAGCCTAGAAAGGGTCGATTTAACATGATTACAGAACACATGAGCAGTCCAAACAATAAAGTTAAATGTAAACCAGGTAACCAGAAGGCCCTAACGAAATTACGTTGGAAAAGAACATTCCAACTGAGCACATGGCAGAAGTTCCAATGATCCCAAAGTGATCTTTCTAAAACCAACAAAGCTGAAAAACCCACTTACCTTAAGATACAAAGGAGATGCCTGCTGTAAGATGATACACCCCACTCACCAGGTAAAGGGCTACTCTTGAGCAGTAAGATAGAAAAAATGAAAAGCTCAAAGCTTCTAATCTAATGAGAGATTTCTACAGTTTTCACAGTTCACAAACAAGTTAAGAGTTTGATTTTTACATAAAATCAATTGAAGACAAGGTCAATTATTACTGCAAAATTAATGACCCTTCTTGACAACAGCACGACTAGATTTATTATTTTTTAAATTTTTTTTTACAATGGCAGAATTGGCTAAGATGAATTTATCACAATTTTAGCTGCTAAAACCTGCGAGTACACATCGTGACCCTTAAAAGGATCAGCTTCAGTTTACTCCTTTCTGATTTCTTTTTCTTAATCTTTTCAAAATTTTATTGAGACATCTGCATTTTACCATCACCATTTTTGCTCATGTTCAGCAACAGGGTAGCCTGTACCCCAATTCAACTCAAGACTTGCTGGATAAGCTGTAAAATGTGAACTGCTTGTTTTCTGTGACTTCCTTCTCCTCAGTAAGGCTGCAGTGAATAAACAAATAATGGATCTTAAGATCCTAAGATACTGGCTCACCCATGTCTCTATCAATAGGATTCTGCATGGTTGTTAGTACTTGCAAGGGCAAGAGAACATGTACTGTAGTCTACTCCAAACAAAGTACCACTCTAGCCCTTCCCTTGAGAAATGCAATGCTGGGACCAAAGGCAGAGGCACTGGATTTGTTTTCACACTGATAGTTCAAGCCCTCTTTTAAGAAACAAGTTATTTTTGTGAAGGAAGTCCCAGGTCTCTGTGCATTCCTCTGACAAGAATACAAGTATGTGCGTGATTGCACAATTGCCTAGGGCTTTCAGAAGCATCCAGGAGTGATGGCTTTCATGAATAGGCAGATTCTAGAATTCCTGGGGTTTTTAACTTCTTCATACAAAGAAACTAAAAAGCAGAAGCAGCCACCATTACTCTCAAGTAATCCTCAGGCATCTTACCAAGAAGGTTCTGCCACTGTTATATTAATTTTGCAACTGGGCAACCTTAAGCAGTGTCATGGTCAAAGTAACTTGGAAGTCCACAGACTCAGAGCAGCAGACACCCTAACTCCAGGGATAACTTGGAACAAAGAGCTCCCTGGCTCACAACCCATCAGGAATGTCACTTGGGCATGGTGTATAATCCACCTCATCATCTGATAAAAAAATGATCTCACTTGTTCAGCTTAACACGCCACAACCCCACTCCTTCATAACTATTTTGTTTGGTCACCAGTGGCACTCAAGCATTAATAAAGTCAAAAGATCCCATCAAAAGATAAACACATGCAGGGTAAAGAAAGAGGCTCAGGAATTGACGCATGCTTTAACACACTTGCAAACCAAAAGGTTTGCAAATGACTGATGTGAAGGCAGCAAGCACATCCACGTAAACGTTATAAAGGGTACACAACCTGGCTATTGCTCCATGGAAAGGACAATAAAAGAGAATTATATTTAGTTAACAGCAGCTTTAGTCTGTCTTCCTACTCTGCCTTTTTAAAACATAAAATAGGACTATATGATTTCAATTTTAAATTACTCCTACTCACACACACATACCCGAGTTGATGATTTCTTAATGTTTTTATCATTTTAAATTCTGTAACGCTCCCTTCACCACTCAGAATGTACAAGAAACAACAAAAAAATCAGAAACATTCACCAAAAACATATCCTGCAAGTTATTTCTCCAGAGACTCATGGCCTACAGGGTCATCTTATATTTGCCAGAATAAATAATATGTTTCAGTAAATAAAATTAATTTGAACATAAATCCTCAGTCAGCATATCAATATAACAAACACACATATGCGTTTTGTCATTTATTGTCAAATCCCAGCCTTATTACCCATTCTAGCACTGTAAATTAAATTAACAGGGCTGCACTGGGTTAACCCAGTCACCCTACCTGGCAGTCACTCTTGGGAAGATCACTAGAGAAACACAGCTCTGTGTTAATTGCATCTATTTTGCCAGACAAACCACAGCAACTAAAGCTACCTTATCTGTACGTAAAGCAGTTTCAAATTTATAAGGAAATGAAAATCTGAAAAACACTACTATCCTTTTTAAAATGCCTAGGAACAAAGAGTTCTGGAAAACACAGTATGCATATTGGGCTTTGTGACTAGATATGAAACAAAATGAAACCACCTCAGCGCTTCATGGGCCCTGGGAAGTTGCATGATGCTCCCACCACTCATTACCACAGATGTTTTGAAATTTCCTTCTGCTGACATCTCAAAAAAAGGATGATCAACCAAACATTTTTCTCTTGCTGGAAACTGATTGACATAGATACTTAAAAAAACCCTAAAACCAAAAACAACATCCAACTTCGTACTTTTTTTGACCAGCTGTTGCAATTTTACTTCTTAAAATGCACTCTCTGCACCTTTCCTTCCACCACAGTATCTTTTGCCCCCAGCATCTGCCATTTTGTCAGCCTCAAAATTGATTGTTTCTTCCACTACAATTTACTTGAGGAAAGAAGCATTTGTAATATGTTTTCTTATTTCTTATCACAGTCTTATGATAGCCATCATCTTGAGAATGCCTTCAATCTAGAAGATAGTGACTTTTCTGTATATACCTTAAATATACCATCCCCATTTTCATCATTATTCATTACCGTTATTATCTTAAAGCATCATCATTTTTAAGTTTCCACCTCTATTAGTCACTTTATGATTTCTCTCATAAGCTTTCCATTGCTACTGCTGACTCAGTATCTAATGTACACACAATAATCTGAGGTAAAGCAGCAGCACTAATACAGCTTTTGCTTTGTTAAAACACGGATTAATCAATACATGTTAGAGCATCCAGTCTCCCTCAGTCCCTACAGGATCGACCGTTCATTCCCCAGGTTGCATGCCTGATGCTGTAAAAGCTTCATCCTGTAGCAACTGGAGTTCGATTAGATAAAAGGCCCCTTTCAGCATCATGTTAGAGATATTAGAGCTGGTTTAGAGTGAGGCAGTCCCTGCTAAAAGCACTGAGCCTCCCTACACAAAGAGGCTAGCTGACATACTGGAGGGGCTTTTCGGAGGGCTGATTGGCTCAGGCACAACAGGAACATGTATGCTGCATCATCTGAAATGATGGCATCACTTGGCATATGGTGGGTTTCTCTGCAGAGCGCTGACACCAGAGAAAAAGCCCAGCTCAGCCCCAGTCTGATGGCTTGCAGCACCACCACCTTCACCCACACAGCCCTCTCAGTTGAATTTGACTCTCATCATTTGGTCTCAACTACTTTTGAAGTGTCATCTACGATAAAACCATTGACAGACCTTATTCACTCCTATTCCAAATGTCCACTTATTTACACACCAACACTACAGCAGTCTTTTGCAGCTGGAGAAGATCTGCTAAGAAAGGGTTAGTACATTTCAGTTCACACACAAAAACCAGAATTTCTCCCTCCCTGAGCTGACCCTTAGCCAAGTTGAACACATTCCCAGGCTCGCCTAAGTCGCTGGTGCCTGTGTGGCCAGCCAAGGACCAAAACACAGTAAGGGGAGCTGCTACTTGCATCAGTACAATTCTCTCCTGCCCAAGACAGGGGTAAGCTCTGCCACACAAGATATATATATTTAAAAGACATAAGCTCAGCCATCCCCATGAAGGGCTGCTCTGCTGCATGCTTCTCTTATCATTCCTCAAGTCAACCACTGCTTCCTCAACAAGGTACCCTTACTGGAGCCATGGAGAGTGAGCCTGCCTGACACGGGAATGCTGTGCAGATCACAGCTTTTCACTGGTCCTTATCACCACCACACTACTTTAACAACTTAAGCCTGCTCTGTTATGGGTCACCAATTTCTGTATTTTCTGGATGGCAAAGAATGGTATGGGGAACAGTTTTTAGCTGATTTTTTGTTCTTTTAAAGTGTGCTCAGGTATCAGAAGATACCAATAAATCTGCCGTGTTTAAGGAGAAGAGAAGCACCTTTCACGTTATTGTTGGGAACAAGACAGGGGACACCACAAGATGGCACAACAGAGTGCTTTACACACATTTCCCTTACAGTCCAAGTTAAAAGACCCATTAACAGAAATGCTTATTTTGCTCCTGGGGAGCTGTTCAAATCTGCAGAGCAATTTCTACTTCAGAGGCAGCAATGTACAAATGCTAGCTAGAAGACAGGTAAGAAAAAAGTATCCTTGTTTTAGAATTAATAACAACTGAGGCATGGACACGCAAAGATTTGCCTGAAACAAAAAGGCAAAATGAAGTGGTAAAGCTTCAAAGAGAAGCTTAGAGTAAAAGGGTCCTAATTCTGGCGTATGAGAAGAAACAACATAGCTTGGAGGTTTATCAGCAAATTAAGACAAAATTTCCAGACATAACTAAATATGTTCCAACAGTTCTAGCAACACTACCACTACCACCTACAGGCAGTGCCCTAGCCCTGTGAACTGTTTAGAGAAGACACATGACTAAAATTGTGCTTCTTAAACACCTGTGAAGCACAAAGCACATGAACATTTGCTATAACCCTGTCTGCAATGAGCAAAGGATTCAGCTATTTTAGTAAAAGTGGGATTTCAGAAGAAGCAGAGACATGTTCACCTTTGGCCAGACATCACCTGTGGCAGCAACAGGACCCATGGACACCCCAACTGCCAAGCCCCTGTCACTTGAAGTAGCTTGTGATGTGGTCACCAGTGGTGCAGACTGGGTCTGTCCTGATTTTAGAGACTTTACATTCAAAAGTTTTGTATTTTCTGCTATTAGCCACAGCTTGTGGAGGGGCAGCCACCTACCGCCTGTGTGTAAAGGGTTCCCTTGTTCTAGTAACCAGCCAGTCATGGAACAGTTTCATGGCATCGTGAGAGGTGTCCAACCCTGAGCACTAAAGCTGCCACAATCCCCTGCAGACTGCAAAGCTTCCTTGTCATCCTGCTCACCACCACACGATTCCCAACAACAGAAAACCATAATGCTGTAAAACACTAAATACCAGAAGACCCATCTACTGGGTTTTTTAAGCCTGCTCTGAGCCATAAAAACAGGAATCAGCAGCTGCATTTCAACGATTCAAAGTCCTCTCCACAGCACTGGACACAGCCAGGGCTGATCCCAGTGAGGTAGAGGAGGGGAGCAGGCTCAACCACATACCTTCACTTGTAACTCATCAATGAGGGGTAACACCACAAAAGGGGCTTTCCTTCTCTGTACCTACATCATACAAAAATAGGTCACTAGCACGTTAGTGTTAATACACCTTTATTTCACTTTTTTTTTCCTACTTTTGGTCTTATCTGCATATCGCCATTACAGAGATTCACTGTTGCAATTCAGGTTAGAATGTGCCTCATCAGCAGGATACCTTCCCCAGGTACTCACCTTTTGCAATGTTGTAGCCCCGCCAATACTTGGTTAAAAAGCAGGTTGAAAACATTTTGTTGACTTGTAACTCAAAACACCCTGGGCTCCAGCATTTTCTGTGCAACAGTTTTTTACACTCTTGCACTAGTTCTCTCCATCATAAAAGGATCCTATGGGCACCCTTTAGAAAAAACCCTCCCATTACCTGTCCATGGTGTTAATAATAAGGAACATCCATACACCTTCCCTCTTCCTACACAGAGCTTCTCTCTGTGTTTACGCACAGCAGTTAAAACTGGAAGCATTTTGGTGTGCTGCATATGATGCTGTTTCTATGCAGAAGTAGCTGGAAATAGATTTTGCTATTACAGTGCTTTTATTCTTATCTTCTTTAATTTCATCACTTAGAAATGACAGATTAAACATTTTGCAGTGATCCTTGGTGATGGGATTGCTCTCTAAGTGTGCCACAGCAACCATAATGAAGAACTTTAAAGACCAGGAAACAAAACCTTCAGGTTCAGAGGAAATGCAATTTGATCCACAACACAAATGCTTTATAAGAAAGGCTTCTACAGCCATTCCTATTTGCTTTTACCTATCAGCAATTAAATAAAGATTCAATTATCGAAGTACAATGCACTTAGCTACACTTAATATTCAAGTAAAATAAATAAGCACAGTAGAACCGTTTTCCTCAAAAGTCACTGCCATAAACCACAGTTTCAAAAACATTGACCTTGGATAGCACCAAGCAGTAAGGGCCAGAGGAAGATATCAGCTTAATAAATCTGTAGAATTAAGTCTTTTGTGTACTCTCCAAGGCATACACAAATTGAAACACAAATACAAACTAACAGGCAGAGAATCATAAAAACCCATAAGCCAAGTCAGTTCTTTCCCAAAGAAACCATTGCCATGGGTGCAAGACAAAAGCCTCTTCCCCATTAGGTCCAGAGGGGATGCAAGATCTGCTCCTCTACACTACTGCAGTAGCCTCATTGCTGTCCTCAAGTGCACTCTTGATTTCCTTTTCTTCCTCCTGCTTCCCCACAGTACCACTTTTCCATCTCTATCATCTGTAAAATACTAAGTACCTGCTGGAACTAACACAACTGTGACAGCCAGTCCATCCCTAATCACCCGAGCTACACTGCAAGACTTAATCTTTCTATACTTTGATATCTTAAGACCATCAATCGTTCAAGAGAGGGATGGTGCTTGAGTGCTGAAACCCCCTACTTGGCCATTCAAAATCCTTAAAAGCTACCACTATACTCACAGCCCTCAAACTCGTATTTTGTTATACTGTTTTACATTTTATAAGATGATCTCTTTTACAGCTATTTTATTTCTAATGTATCACATTTCTCCTCTACTAAAGGAATCTTTTCTTTCAGAGTTTAACACACCTTCCAGAAATGGCAAAAAGAGAGCAAACTACTCCCCTGCCCAAGAAAGCACGGCTGGAAAGGACCTCCTTTTGACCACTGCTATCTCCACATGAAACAGGAAGTGAAAGGGAGGCCCCTTCCAGTATGGAGCTTTTCCATAGCTCCCATACATCATTTTTTAAGTGGCAGGAGCTGAAGATGGCTGCCCAGGGCCAACCACCCACCCACCAACTCAGCTGACGAGTAGCTACCATCTCCTGGGGAAAACTCACAATAGCTTCTCTATCATGCGCTTTACTCTTATGGCCAGGGGAGCTAAATAACTGAGGTGTGAACAGTGTTTCCACTTCCTTGCCATGCAGGTGTGTGATGCTGGATACATTTCTTTCTTAGGAAATTCTGCACTAGACAAAGTCCCTCCCCCTGCTCCCACTCCGTATCTAACAGGCAGGAAACCCAGCAACCAAGCCAGCTTTAAGCAATGACACAGCTGATTGCATCTGGCTTCCCTTGGACAGAAATTCAGGAATTGCCACATTCCAGAAAAGCAATTTTGCCTCCAACACGCTGCAAAAAAACACTTGGCAGTCTCCCCCACTCCCAAAATGCACACTGTCTTGTCTACCTAAGAAGTACAAGCTGCTTGTGCTGGGCAAAAACAACTAAGTAACCATTGATGGAGGGCTATTATTCTTTATGCTGATTTTTGAAAGTCTTATGATGTCAATTATCTAATGCTGTTAATCATTAAAAATGAATATGCTGCTATTCAATATAAAAGCCATTTTCATAATTTCTGGTTTCGCAAAGATTCTTGAATGTATCACACTAATACTGCCTCTGTGTTACTTGTGCAGCTTCCATACAATACATTAACCTGGCAAAATGCATGTAATAACAAAATATCCCCATTTATCTGAGAACAACATCAGTTTCTAACAGCCAAATGGAAAACAAACTTAAAAAAATGTCAGAAACCATACTCAAGGAAATTACAATCCACTGGATGCAAAAACCAATACATTATTCTGCTTTTCCAACTTGGGAGTTAAGCGTAACAACTGCTACAGCTTGGTACCCAACACTCAGTATTAAGTTACTCCTTGATATAAAAAAGAGTTCTGTGTTTTTTAAACTACCTATGCCTCTGAAATGCAGTGAAAAAATCACCTTGCTTCCCCAGAAAGCCTTCACAATATGCTGATGCAAAAGCCTTTTTAAGTCAAACTCTTCCTCAGAACAGTTTTGTGTGTGAATTTTGCTTTCATAAGCACTCATCCATATGCTTGATGCTATTTAACCATTGTTCATTTCAGAACACAAGAGTCTTAGGGAGAGGAAGAGAGCTTTTAAAAGGTTACTTCACTACTTTACTACTTCTAAGTTGTGAGTTCACAACTCTGCTTGTCAGAGCAAGCTACAGAAGTGTAAAGCAAACGAGATCCTCCCGGGCTTTATCATTTTATCTAGAGTAATGATTTACAAGCTCCTCAGTTTGTGGAGTATCTTAATTTTCTCTAAGGAGGTATAGCACAGTCTGCCAAAAAGGAAAGTAAACCTGAGAATGGTCTTTGCTCTTTTTCAGATGGTAGGTTTGCAGGCAGCTCTCTTGTCATTCCCCAGGCCACCAAGCCTTTGCCTCCCCTCAGACAAGCCTTTCCCCAGTCCACCCTGGAACAGCTTAAACTCTCCTGCTGACCAAGCCAATCCACATGGCACACTAATGTAAGTCAGTCTGGTTCTAAGACAAGTCAGTAAGTATCCTGACTGCACCACAGATGCAGGTTATTGCATGCTTTTTCTAGGCTTCCATCTTCCTGAGCACCGTGCTGCTCTTGCCACCAACACAGCCCAGCTGGTGACCGAAAGAGAGAGAAAAATGAATACAGATAGATCTTTAGGAAGACAGAATGCCTTCTAAACATGGGACCCTCATGAGTATTATCTCTACCTATTCAATAGCATGGCTGAAGATCAAGTTGTTCGCCTACCCCTGGAGATGCACAGGGAAGCCTTCAGCTGAAATTCAACGTATCACAGAAAAATATTTTCATGCTGTATCTTGTCACTGCTCTACTTTTACGACTCTTGACACAGAATGTTTACACACACATTTGTGTCTTTTTTTTTTAAATCTTCTTAAGCCAGGCAGTACCTAAGTAAAACAAAGCCCCAAAAGCCTTTAGTAGTCTACTACAAAGAGACTTTAACACCAACATGTAATCATCAAGGCTTCAAAGCCAATGATAGACAAAACTCATGCTACAACCATGCTGAACCACCTCAAAGAAGCTATTGCCATTTTTTTTCCTTTCTTTTTGTAAAAGGTTGTGGTTTCTTTGATTATTTATGCTGGTGAATGGGGTTTTTTGTTGTTTGGGGTTTTTTCTAAACTGCAAAACCAAAACCAAACACTGGCAATTGCATTTCCAGTTGTAACTGTTGCCTTTTCTTGTCACCTACTAACTTCAGAGGGGATTTTAATACTTACTTCAGGCAGTGCAAAATTTCATATGTGAAGTATTAGTCAGTGTCCAGGGTACAGAGACAAAGGGGACGGAGTTTCTAGCCCTGTTTAATTCCACACCATGCACATCATTGCTGGGGGTGTCATTTTGGCAGGAAAACAACGATGACTGTATTCCCACTCATTATCTCTCCTAGTTTTCTTCTATTATCGGAAAGGTAGGGGAAACAGAGCAGCTTGAGTGGGTGTAATTTTCCAGCCAGGTTTTAAACCACCAGAGTCATCTAAGTTTAGTTTGTAAGAACAGGGCCTGCAAGTGCAATTTTAAGTTTATGCCAGTTAAAGTATGGCTTTAATATACACACACCAGTTTAGCTAAATTTGCTTCTAATATGACTATCATCCTTAGCCTAAATTCACAATAACATTGATTAACTATCACTGAAGTTACACATCAACCATCAACCACTTCAATAAACTCACCTGGATTCAATCAATTTTGCTGGTATTCTCAGAGAAGTCAGAAAGGAAAATGTCATTCAACTGTGCTGCCTAAATAGCCGATTAATGTGTCTCATCACGATTTTTCTACCCACTTCTTGTTTATAATCTCTTCTCAAGATCTTTTGTTGCTTGAAGTTCTAAATCTTTTCCTTTCGCTGAGCTTTAATACTTATATCAACACAGGAGTTTTGTACAGCTAACACTGGAAGTTTTAAAGAAATCCACTGTAAAGTTTTTGAATTACACAGCTAAGTTCCCAAACGCCATAAATAAATGATCAGTCTTATTAACAGGTTTGCACAAAATTTTACCCAACAGAATATCACATATATCAAAGATTTGAACTCTGCCCACACACAACCACTCGTATTATTGTATAATTAACTTCATTATTCAGATGAGAACATTAATGATGTCAGTAAAACATAGCCATCAAAAGTCAAAACCTCCCACCACAACTGCAACAGTGCAACAACCCCCCAGCTTTACCTTCCATTTCAATCATCACTCAATTTGTCTACAGTATCTTTTTCTTTTTCCAACTAGATACAGATGTCTTCTCTTTCCCTTCCTTAAATCCTAGCATTTCTCACCCAAGTGCACCAAGAAACGAAGACAAGGAGAAGAAAACATCCATGTTAACGTGTCCGTGATGGAAAGACTTTTCAAAGTCAGTTGCTTTGCAGAGCTCACACCACTTCTGAAAAGGCCACTACCTCCTCCTGGCTCATAAATTAGATGAGAACTTAAGAGATCTCTGTCCTCAAGCATAGATTTCTCCTAAAATAGTGGTCAAGGGAGGTGGAAACAATGGGACACTCTACTGACATCTACTCCAGAATGAGTAAAGAAGCTCCAGGAGACACTACTTTGCTCAAGCTAAAAAAGCAAGAGTGCTAACTACCTATTGTGTTTTAAAAAAACTCCCAAAATTTGGCTTTTTGCCTCAAACAATCACATCATCATGATCATAAAGTACATTTTTAATGAGGTCACTCCTACCCCAGAAGCTGTTAACATACACAGACATGTAGTTAAGGCCCTCATCTAAAAATGCAGGTGACAGAAGCAAGTAGATATAACTCTCTCAAGAAGAGATGCCAAATACCAGGGTTTTAAAATAATATATCTACGCCCAGTCTTTCCGTAATAAAGACCACAGTGCTTCATCCAATAATACCAGCATGGAGCCTGTAACCTCAGTTCCTCTCAATCTGATGCCTCAAGCAGTTTCAGAAGCTAAGCATCTGTTGTGGTTGCTAATAAAAAGTCTGAAGAATTTTGCTTTCAAATATGCAAAAGTGGGTGGGGGAGAGGGGGCAGTTCAACTTTCCTGCAGCCACATGAAAATACATAACAGCTTTCAACGAACATCATTGACTCACTCGTGGCACAAATCAATCAATTCTGTGAAGCTTCTGAAGTCTGGTAAATCAGCTAGAAAAAATACAACCTTCTCTGGCTCCTCAGGGTTCACAATATGTGATCTGACCCTGGTTGTAACGATCATGTCACTATAAACAAATGATGAGGAAACACAGCTGTCTGGAAATGCTGGTACTCAATAATGCTCCCTTCCAAGGGGACCAAAGCCTACAAACCATGGGCTTTCAAGGAGCCCTGCACAGAGCCGTGCAGCAGCAAGAATTGCAAAAAAGTGAGGACACCAAATACAGATGTGATGTAAGACACAACCACACAGGGCCGAGCCTCAGCTCTCATAATTGAATATCATTCTGAGCGAGGGGAACATGAAATGGATACTTCCCTGCAATCAAACCAGAAAGAGGATTTAACACAAAGTAAAAACACTACAGGAGTGACAAATGTCAAGGTAATCCAGTTTTGAGGACTAATATAGTAATTTTTTCTCTTCACTCAATTTCTAGTTTTTGCCACATTTCTGCTTCCAGCAGGCTGCATAATCAATCCAAAGACTTCAATATCACCCAAAAATCTTCACTGTTAAGGACAATGATTTTTATTTATACTGTCTGAAGTTGCTACTTGTCAGCAACATGCCAACATTCAACTTGTAAGAAGAAAAATTAGGCTGCGGCTGAGCAACCTCTTCAACTGTGGTTCTGTAAGATTTGTACTATGTAGAAAAAAGAGAGATTACACTCATACACAGCAAGTTGAATGGATCTAGAAAGCCTGGGCTGCTCTACTTATAACAGCTCTGCTTTTGCTCAGTCAACATGCTTGAGACACACTACACTTCCTGACATGCAGTTCATGCAAGGCATGTCCGATTCTGGCTACTGAGTTCACGTAAACTTAGGAGTGGCTGTGATCTCAGGAATCCAGCATCCATGGTTTCACCTGGATCAGTACAGGCTTGGAAATCCAGTAGAAATGCACCATACCTAACTTCAATATTCTACCCACCAAGTTTTGGTTTCCCCCCACCCCAAGCACAATCAGATAACATGACCAGAGACTCAAATGCATGTGGGTTGCCACGATCAAGGACAGAGGTTCAAAAACAGGTAATCTGCGCCAAGTCAAGCCATCCTGATTTAAAAGCGGTGAACACTTGACACTTACCAGGGACTGAGCTCTCTCCCAAAGGCAAGTTCACCCTGGGCTAAATTTGTCACCTTTCATATGCGTATGTTGCATTTCCAGTACACTCAATTCTTACATTATCAAATGCACAGCTTGCCCTTTTGTCTGCAGCTGCTTCAGCACTATTTGCACCATGTTTCTGCCTGGAGGTTTGTCCCTCTGCTCCTGTGCCCATAGCTTGAGAAGCTCATAATTGGCAGATCTGGGACACTAAATAATTCTTAGTGAAAGCCAGGAAGCTTCTGAAACCAACAAACAAGACAAAAAAACATCTCAGGCTGGGATGTGTGTATGTGTAATGAATGAAAAACAGTGGCAACATAAAACTATGTGAAAATATTTCTTTCCAGGTCACTTTTACCATGGAACGTGTTTTGATTCTCTAAATTCAGTGTTGCTGTTATAAACCCACGCCTTTTCATTAGGAAATGCATAGAATGGCTGCAGAACCACACTTCACATGAGACGGTGCTGTGTTCTATTCCAGATTATTAGTTTGAAATACCATCCCTTGCAGTGCATTTACTCCTGTGTATGTACAGCTAGTACTGCTTTTATAACGGAGCCGTGATTCAAGTATTTTCTGGTTCATTCTAACAAACTAATGCAGAGAGACTACAAATACAATGTAACAAACAATTTTAAAGAAGCAAAAAACCGTACTGATTTGTGTTTAATTCGCTGATTCCTGGAGAAGAGAGACACCTTTTGAGCCCACAAACAAATGAGGCCATCTGAAAAGCATGAAGGAACAGATGAGACTTAAAACCTAATGTATTTTAAAAACCCAAACAAACTAAAAATTACAATCAATGCTATCTCCACAACCCATAAAACTGGTACCTTTCTGGTACAGCTTCAGAAATCAATTTTGTTATCAAAATACAGTCAACAAATCTATGTAGCACACACACAAAAGGAAGTCTAGAGTTCAACAATCATCTCCATCTTATCCTAGTTATTAATTAAAGCAGATGGCAGCAGGGGGGATGGGGATGGAAATAGCTACACACAATTTGGGACACAAAAGAGGAAGACATCAAGCTTTATAATAGCCAAACAAATATATGGTGCCTTTTTTTCTAACCACATAATCATGCAGAAATATTTGAGGATGACCCAGCACTAGAAGCAGAATCTACCTCTTCTTTCTCCCTCTTTTATGCATGTAAACTGCCCTCTTCCAAGATTCATCTACATCCACTAACCCATTGATAAACAACAGGAAATCTAAATCATTCAATCCAAAACGAAAAATCTCCTAACTAAAAAAAAAAATAAAAAAAAGGGGAACTAAATTAATTCCCTGGCACAATACATAAAACTGCTTGCAAAGCAAGGAGCACTGCATCAGACCTGGCACTCCACATTCTAGCTCACGCTTGCACAAACAGGCAAGAAAGTGAGAGAAATCAATTAGAAGTGAAAAGCCTCCACGCACGTGCCAAAATGCAGTCTCAGGATGCAGCTGTGTACCACATCTAATCCAGCGTAACACGGCTAACCCAGAGAGGCTGAGCCCACTCTCCCCACAATGCCATCACACTGCAGGGCACTTGGAATGTCACACAGCTGCTCAGGTTGCTCAACCAGGCTGAGGGGCTCCCACCACGTGCACACACACCGAATCAGTTCTCCAGCATTTGACGCAGGTGTCTATTGCCACGTCTACGCCACCAACCCAGACAGCAGAGACATAACCTCTGCCAAAGGGGCAGGTGGCAAACAGAAATGGAAACTTCCTAGAATGGGCACAGCTGGCTCAGGCAGAGCTTGCCAGCCATCTCACATCGGAAGGAGGGCCTTCCTTAAGAGATGGACAAGTTCCATGATTTTAATTACCACTCTTTTGCTTTTCCTCAACAGGGCAAACCCCCAAAGAGAGAAGAGAGAAGAGAACCCTAGCCTAGCTTTTCTTTAGAAAGGACCAGACAAAAGAAGGGCATAATTATTGCAGGAAAGAGCAGAAGAGGAAGGGCAGTGTAATGATGCATCTAGTGATGCATCACAGCAGGATGACTTTGAGTCATCCTGTGATCCAGGCGTACAGACCCAGCCCTGGCAGCCCTTTGCTCAGGTAACCACCACCACCACCTGGCAGCTCAGCCCAGCAGCCTACCAGACAAAGACACCTCATCTGGAGATGCATCTGCAGATACATCTGCAAATGGTGGACATCCCTGAAGGAAAAACAAATGCTGGATGCCAGTAGGGCAGATCACTGGGGTACTCAAGTAGCTCACTAACAAGCCCACACAAGGGTTTATGTATTTGTTTAACCCCTATACTAGAAAAATCAGCACCATTTGGGCCAATTAACCTTAAATAAATAAAAAGCCACTGTTTCCTACAATGGATGAAAAACAGAAATGCTACGTGTACTTGTACTCAACCTTTCAGAAGGACCAGAACAAAATCCAGCTCTCCTGACACTGTGCTAGCACCCATCCATTCTTTAATACCTGTAACCTCTCATCTTCATTAATCAGGGACCTGCTCAAAGTACCTGTAGCATGAGCTCCAAATTTCAGTTTAAGAGTTAACTTGCACAAAGAAGCCAACACTTGTTCTGTCAGTCCTTGCTCACTCTTGGGAAAAAGGAAGCAACTCAGACATGTTGCGTAACTGCTGAACAGCACCGTCAAAGCGCTTGAACAGTAATTGGAAAACTAGTATCACTGCTTCAAATAGGTGCAAAAATACACAGTGCAAAGCCCATTAGCAGGATAGATGAGGAGACAGACGTTCAACTCCTCTCACTGGCTTCTTCAGAATAATTTAATGCAGGATCCAAAGAAAATGTCCTCCCACGTGTATTGATGCTAATTCACAGAACTGAAAAGCAAACTCAAGAATGCTGAAGCAAAGAAATGAGTTCACTGTAAAATCAGCTTCCAGTTTGGGCAAGTTAACTTGCTAGCATGCTTCATTCATATGCCCTAACATACACAAAGTATGTAATTTTGGTCAAGTTGGCTGTAATTCTGGCATCCTGATATCCACAGATATATAGGTGGTTTCCCAACAGCTCTTTCAGCTTCCATTTAGCTATTGTGTCAACCAAGACAAGTACATTTGTACTTAAGACAGTTTTATAAAAGGTTAATGCTGCTTTTTTAAAAAAATAAACCATAATCAGAAATAAAAAGTATGCTTGAATATGCTCAAGGAAAGTTTTTTTTGCTTGCAAATTAAAAAGCAGAGGTCACTTGCGTGGTCAACTTCACAGCACAATGGAAGAAGACATTGTGCCTGCTTGGAGTAAAAGAGGAAAAAGCCTCTAGTTAATACAAAGAAAAGTACAGATCAGCTATTCAACTGATTAAATAGAAAGGGAAAAACATGAAAGCATATGACCTGATAATTCTCTTACTTTTAAAGTCACCAGCAGTTAAATAGAGGAAAACAAAATAAACTTGTTTTTCAGATTGGGTGCTGTCTCCATCTGTCCCCTTCCCATATATGCATACAGGTATACAGTGGAGGGAGAAAATACACAAGAAGGATAAACAGATTTATTTTCACAGAACTTCTTTGGTACTAAAGAAGCAGAAGATTTTGTCAAGAATTTCTTACAATTTTCTTCACATTACTGCAAAAACCAATCTATTTGTCATGTACACTTAGCAACCCTTGCAGATTGCTAAAATAAAAATGTAGTAAATGTTCTTTCAGTGAAAGATAACATGCTTGGCTGCATAAAATCTTAAACAGTATGTAATGAAGTATGTTAGGTTAGTCACAGCATTTAACACTGCTGTAACTATATTTATGTTTGCTTTCCAATGAGAAAAACATGACAACATAAAGCATCTGTCCCAGAACTGTACACAGTAATGAAGTTTTAAAAGAATCTTCTCTTTCAAGGTGCTAAAAAAACAAGACACCTGAAGAAAAAATTTAGTCTCATCTTCAGAAAAATAAATTACAACCTAAAATTAGACATTTCAAATGACATCATTCACCAGGGTCTCTTTTTTATACATTCACAGAGCACCGCATACGATTTTAATAAAAATAGCAAAGGTGGCCACACAGTCATTGTTTGGAGTCTGCACATTTGGGGTGCACTCCAGCCCTCGTCAGTGCACTTCTCTGAGATCCCAAACTTTTTAGTGGGTCCTTGCCTGCTCCTGTTCAGATTTGGTCCCAGCCAGGGGTTCCTGCAGCTCCCTGGCCCTCTACCAGGACTCCATACCCCAACTCCTCTCCCTCCTGAAAGGTTACGGCCATGCCAAATGAGTTGCTATGCAGCCTTCTCCAACCAGTAATGAATCTTATCAGTAGAAAAACAAGGAGAGGAGTATGGGTTTGAAACAACAAATGCATACCCCAACCCCCATTTACCTAAGTGTGATGGAGGTAAATGAGTATAGTATACATCTATACTAAAATTGAGTTGAGTATACATCTCAAACTCTTGTGATGGAGACCAGGGAGAAACCCTACCTCCTTCATACTCCCTCAACACCTTTTCCAAAACAAGGGCCCAAACGCAGTCAGAAAGGATTTTTTTAACTGTTCATAACCCTTTGGCTCACTGATGCACACAACTGATCCACAGCCAGACAAAGCATGTTTTTTTTAAGTTGGCTGGAGCTCTGAGCAGACTTTCAACAGCTAAAAGCTCAGGAATTGTCTATTAACCACCCTTGAGAGGCCTCCAGAAAGTATTTTATTTCAGGCTATTGTTTTGCTACCAGCTTTTCCAACAGCCTGTTGTTAATACAGCACAATCACAGCGTAACACCTCAATAGGTAACTGAATGGCCCAATACAAGGTAAGCAAACCCCCCTGCCGAAAGAATAGGGTACTTTCTTCCTTAATTACAGAGCAGTTGTCTATCAAAAAAAGCATTTAAAGACCCAACTCCAGAGTCTGCAATCATCAGAGAGCAGTCTTGTGTAAATACACCAGAAATACACAAATACCCTACCCACTGTTGCCCTGAACAACTGTAGATACATAATATGAATGGTAATATACCTGATGAAGAGCAAAGATGGAACACTGCACAGTTTTCATGGTTGGTTAATGAGATAAGCCACAGCCCAAGGCAACAGCCTCTACCAAATAGAGTAAGACTGCATTTTCAGCTTATTTTAACTATCTAGATTTTTTTCCTGAGAGAGATAAACAACATACTTGCTGTGTTATCTAGGATGCCAAGAGTGCATGAAACAAAGACAGCAGATAATTCTATTACTATTTATTCCTGTAAAGGAGTTAGACATTCAGTAGTGAACATCCACCCAGGTAAATGAAATAGTTAAGGAAGAAGTTCAGGAATTAATTCTACTCTGCTCTCTAGGCAGCTGTCAGACTGCAATGATGAGCAATTTATCTTCCATCTACAATACTGTCAGCAGACAAGCAGAGTCACTGGGGAAGCCAGCTGCAGTCCACCCCCTTCACAATACAAAATCCATACCTCTGAGAAAGAAGACACCAGGGAACTTAGTCATTTGCCCAGCTGCCCCATGAACTGTGAAATACTTGCATTTCTGTGCTTTTCCTTGTCTGGTGCCTGCTGCCTGCACAAAGTAGAGGTGCCCCCTGAGGGAGCAGTTCCACAGACATGCCAACCTTCTGATATGCTCCTCCACCCCTGGCTTGGAATCAGCTGTGTGAATCCACCCACCTTTGCATATCGATGTTACCACAACCTGAGTTTAGAAGGTGAAATGCCCTACTTACCTCTGGTCTTGAGGGTGCCACAGAGAGGCAGTCACAGGTGTGCAGCCAGAATACTCGTCCCAGAGCATAAAATTCCCTCCCACACAGGAAGAAACAACTTCAGACCTGCAGGCGGGCAGCTTGAATCAATGGCTGCTGCTGCCAACTATGTGCAGGCACAAGTGTTTCACTTGGAAGAGCAGCTGAGAACCAGACTCCTCTCCCAGATCCACAGCTACTGTACTACAGGAAGTGCTGACACCTCCTTCCTTCCTTCCTACCAGGGGTTTGCAAAACACCTGCAATTTCACGAGGCTGAGCTTTCATCAGGTGAGCTTGCAGTGATGGCAAGGTGCTTTTACTTCACCTTAAATGCAATGAGAAGTCAGAAACCACATGGACACAACATGATGGCACAGATGCTGAACTAGTGTGATGGAGAGGCTGGACACCCCACATGACTGTAAGACAGCACTGGCGACCTGGCTGAGCAGTCAGGTGAAGTAACAGTAGCCTGCACATTTTGTAAGTCCTGGTAGGTGTGTGTGAGGAACAGAAGAGCATGCTGAGCCAGGCCAGGCCTTATCAGCTCATTGCACAATCCCATTACTTAAATGAGATCAAAACCATCAATAGTCTTATCTGTCTGCAACCAGTTCTTTGTCACCAGTGACTCCAGAGGAGGTCAAACACACCAGCAAAATAAACCTTATGAACCACTTAGTCATCTTTTATGAGTAAATCCATGACACCAAACCAGAATCCATCCCCACAGATAGCTAAGAGTGCATGAACTCCATTTGATGGCCACAAAATCAGTTACCCAATTGACCTTTAGACGCACTACTGACTACTGCTTAGAAGCACTAATGCTTTTCAGCCATGACTCACTGCCCGAAACATAAAAGAAATTGCTTTGTACCCTCAGGAACAACAAAACACTTCTAGCTGGCGGCCATGAGTCAAGCATTTGAAGTTTTGTCCGATTTGAGGCATCTACTAAAACTGAAAACTTCAGGAATGGGCTTGTTCCAAAGTTGTTTGCCTTGGGTCATGTAAGTATTAACTTCCCAATTTTCAGCAGCAACAATTATATTCACTAGGCAAAGGTATTAAATAATGTGCCTCTACGAACTATCAAATGTTATCATCAGAATAGTTCATCTCTGTTTTTTGCCACTGTGCATTACACACTCTCAAAACCTTGAGAACATTCTGAAAAATTCACCTCTCTACACGGCAGCAACAAAATCTCCTTCCTACAAAGACAAGTATTCCAGGCAGCACCATCTCTCCATCTGGATGTGCTTCTGATATTCTTACATCAAATACACATTTCAACATTTTCCTGCATTCATTTTTGCTGAACTGTTATGATTTCTCTCTCAGTTTTACGGGGAAGCTTTTAAACAGCAATTGAGATTTGTGATGCCAAATGTGATCAAGGGTATCACTAAAAAAAACCACAAACAAACAAAAAGATAGAAACCAAACCATCAAAAACCCCAAAGCAGTAATTTTCTGTTTGACATGGTTTTTGCCTTTATCTAATATTAGAGGTACTGCTGTCCTCTTTTTGTGCTCAATTCTTATTGATTCTTAGGAAAAAATAAAAATGTCATGCTTTCTTGAATAAGACATATTACACTGAAAACTCATTAATGATTGTAGGCGTTTCCACTTAAATTAAAAGTAATTCTGTGTTGATTCCCAATCATTTCTCTCTCCACAGATCTACAATTAACAAATGGGTATTAATTGATAAGAACTAGCCTGTGATTTTACATAGACCTTTTTCCTTCTGAGTCCAAAAGGGCTCTTGCCCACTCTGGGAAACCCCTTTTAACAATGGAAATGTCACACTGGTGAAGCATGAGACCTTGCTGACTTCCAAGTTTTCAGATACCATTATTGATACCAGTGCTTCCCTTCCTTGCCATGCTCCAGAGAAGTGGTTTTGGTTGTCAACACAGTCTTATAGGTGGAGGAGCTGAGGCCGTTTCCCTATGGGGCTGAGCAGCAAGCAGCACAACAAGAAAGCCAACAGCAGGACTGTAGAAAAAATAGCTGCACATACTGTAAGATGGAACAAAGACAGGAAAAAGGGAAGAGCACAAATTACCCAAGCAACATTGAAGAAAGAGCTGCCAACCAAACAATGCAAACACTAATTCAAATTTGCTCTGTAACTCATGGGAAGTGGTTGTGGATTATAAGCCAAAACCATCTTTCAGGTAGAGACCTGTCACCAGCTGTTTTATGGTACTCAGACTCTGCTCACAAAGCAGTTCTAGCTGTGTGTAGCCAAGCAGCAGCATTTCCCATTTCTAGATTTACACACTCATGCGTTCCAATTCTTATCTTCAGTCAAAAAGCACCTCTGGCCTTCCTCCAGCATACCTGTAGCCACCAGGAACCTGGCTTATCAAGGATTTTTTTTTCAGTTGTGAACACATTTAATTTAAAAAGAAAAACATTTAGCTCCATCAGCGTTGAAAAAATCTGCGCATGTGGAAAAGCAACAGCTGCAGGTATGAAGCTGAACAAGACCAGCCTCTTCAAAAAACTCCCTATCTCACGCTAAAGAGGCAGGGCAGACACAACTGACTCTGTGAAAACAAGCCATTATTTTTGTGAGTGATCCACCTGCAATAGCTTAGCCAGATTCAGTAACTGTTTAGCCAGAAATCTAGTCAGCTTTCTGCAATTCCTTTCCCGGAGACAATTACTCGGGAACAGGCACACATGCTTGTTGTGCACACAGAGTTACTCTCATAAAATGTCCCTCCAAAGCAGGGCACAGGCCTTCCTTAATTGTATCCTCCACACAAACCACACCTCATTCTCCCTCTCCAGCTCCCATCAATGACTTCACTTAATTAGCCTGTTTACCAAGATATAAGTTCAAGCGTGTATCGGACCAGGCTACATGAGCTTCCTCAACTGCTGAGAGAGGTAAGGAGTCAGTGTACAAAGGTCCTGTGTAACAACCTGGTCTGTCTCAGAGCACATGGAGAACAAAGCTGCAATTCACTTCAACTCCAAATCCAGATATTCAAAATATACTCCTTTTTGTCATTTTGAATGGGATTAAAATGTACATTTATGTCTTCTGGACACATAGATATGAATTCAGTGCTTTGATTTACAGCAAAGGGGATGGAAAAGATACACTGTGAGATGTCCTTTATGCTGTCTTGTGAGTATGAAACAACAAAACGTAAGAAGCTTCATATTTCATAACCAGGTGAAAACAAGCACTTAGTTCATATTGCAGAACAAACATGAAGTTAGCTCTTGTACAAAGCTTCACCTTTCACTGTTTGTGCTCTATTCTCCCCTTCCTAGTCTTGGAGCTTGCCAGAAAAAAAGCACCACTATGAATCTTTTCACTTACTCAAAGCAAGGAAACCTCTGATGGCTGCACATGCCCTAGCACAACTCTTTGCTTTGCAGAAAATAAGGTACACTCAAGAAGACAAATGAAGCCTTTCCAGAGGCTTTCATGTGGGACATGTCTTTTTCCACAGAAAACCACTTCTCTCAGCAGGAAGGGCTGCCCAAGCAGCTAAGTGATTCCCTGCACTACAGATGCAGGACCTGACAAGGAGCTGCTGATGCTGTATGAAAGCATTGGGAAGCTGAACTCTCCTCACACTCGCCTGCAATCCAGCAGATTTACCTTGAAGCTGCTGCTTGCTGTCAGCAGCACCAGCGTGACTGTTTTTTTAAAATGAGAGTTTAACACCTGGCTCCACAAGATGGTAGTTTGGATAGTGCCTTCACAAAAAGTAGGACCTACTGTCAATGTGCTAAGGCTGTTAGCCAGCTCATAACGAACCAGGCAGCATGGTGCTGAACACCTTAGCCATTCGCACTCTGAAGATGTAGCTTGGCCACACCATCACAAAAAGCAGCACCTGCTATCAATGTTAACAACCTTGACTATTTTGTAGTGAAAACAGCACTGTTTTGCAGGGGATCTTAGCCACCTTGTGAATGCTGTCCAGGTGTGCCAGTGCTCAGGAGATGAAATGCAGTAGCATTCACTTAACCTGAGCTCTGGCAGAACAGCTTAAGCAGTTATTCCCTCCCACAGATCACACTTGCAGAGCAGTTATGCTGGCAGTTTGGGAAGTGAGCAGCTGAAGGAGAAAGAGAGGGAAGGCTGAGCCACAGAACTTGTTGGCTGGGGCTTGTAGACAGAATTGCAAGCTGGACCATGGCATGGATGCTGAAGCACAGTGTTTCTTCTTTGAAGCACTTCTCACTGCACACACAAGTATGCAGGCTTCTGTCTCCACAGAGAAATTCCTACAGCAGGAACATACTATGAACAGATATGGCATTTCATTCTGTAACACGTGCGTGGAAATGTTTTCAACAAAGGTATCCATCATCATAAAAAAGAAAGTGGAAATGTCAACATCTGAGAGCAAAGTGAGGTAAGAGAACAATCCAATATATACAAATATAATGAAAAAATATTAATTCTACAGCTAGGCTCTAGGTCTTAAAGAAACAAAGTACAAATAATATTTTGCTTTTATACTTATAGAGTAAAAACACTTGGATAGCTACAGTTCAGATAAGCAAGTTTCCAAAATAATTATAAGGTAGAAAATGTGTGACATACAAGGCACAGAACATCATAGCCTCTCCTCTGTGTCCTCTTTTTGCACTAGTCCCGTCCTATTTAACATCTTCTCTGTACCATACACAGCTTGCAAAGAAACCCAAAAATCTACCGTCCCTCATCTTCGAGAATGACTCTATGTAAACAAAATTTTTCGTATTGAATTCTTCAGAGTACCAGGCATACAGGTGTAAAACCCCCAAAATCAACCACAATTTTTTAAATGCACAGTTTAAGTTTGCCTAGATCAGACCACACCACTGACAGCTATGTCCACAGTGTATACTTCAAATGATAAAGAGGAAAAATTGTTTGCTTTCACAAGGTGCACAGATTTGCTAGTTGAGATATTCAGTGGGGTAAAGGGCAAGAGGGTTCTGGTGCCTAGGAACTGTCCCTTCAACTCAATATGCTTGGTCACAATTCAGCCTCTTCAGGTGCCTCAAGTCTGATACGCTGAAAAGACCCCAGATACACATCCTTGCTTCTAACCACTCTAAATTTAACACCTTGGCAAAGCTGCTATTCCCTCCTTCCCCGTTCCCCACGATAAAGGCAGAACCAAAAAGGAACACACAAAAACCAACCAATCTGGCCCATGAAACATGAGCTACATTCACAAGACAAAAATAGAAAGCTTTCATCTTTCATTATCAGACACTGTACTGCACAGCACAGGAAGCTAAAGCTTGAGGCAACAGTAGGTTTCAAATACTCCTCAAAATGTGAGCGAGGCTTTCCTTTTCTGCTCTGTGAACGGCTAAAAGAAGTTGGCTTGGCAATGACAAAAAGCATCAGAGTCCAATAAGCCTCTCCAACAGCAATCCAAGCAGGCAGTTGTTTAGGCAATAGCATTGTCCTCACTTATAAAGTCTCCTGTTCAGGAGACTCCTTGCCTCCTCACTTCTGATTTTAAAACTCTGTGTTCTAAAATCTTGAAATAATTTTAGATCTTGAAAAGTTTAAGATTTTTAATTTTTTTTTTAAGTTTTTAAGATTTAGTCCTAGCCCACAGATGAATTCAGGGGAAAAAATGAATAGAAAAACGCAATTGCTAGGAAGTTGACACTTCATGAACTTCAAAAATTTTACTTGCTTACAGCCCTCCAGCCTCTCTCTGTTAACAGCAGCCTGAATTTAACGGGGTTTGTATCTGCTCTCTAGGGTTTGGGAAGGGCAGATGGAAGGCAAGGAAGGACCTGAGGAAAGGAGAAACACTGTACTGCTCCTCTGTCAGGGTGTGTCAGGTTCTTCCAGAAGTCCCCTCAGCCTCCATCTTTACAGTCTCAACAACAGATTATGTAGCCATCTGCTGAGCTTCAGTTTCTTAAAATGTTTTTAAGAGAACTTGTCACCACGCAAAGTCACAACTCTACTCAAATACACTTTTTTGTGGTAGCTTGATCTTTTTATCTTATCTATTCTTATCCACTCTGAAATTCCCCAGGGAAACCAAAAATGAACTGGTTTCACTTACCTCACTAGCTGGGAAAATGCTGGTTATGAATCTGAATGGACTTTAACACTGTGAACTAGAACCTCCACAAGTAATTTGAATTTGTCTGAGTGAATCAGTCTGGCTCTCTCCATCATTCACATCTAATCCATTCATAGCCTTACTACACACATTCAGAGAACATCTTTTGGGGTTTATCATCTGTTGAGAAATACCACATTTCATTACCCAGACATGTGGCTTTGCCTCTTTTGTCCCTGCAAAATCCTGAGATATAATTAATATCCTGAGCAGATAAATTGCTGCCTGTTTTGGTTTTTTTTACTGAAGGAGTTCAGCACAGCAGCAGCACAAGCACAACTTCCCTTCTGGGCAAAAGGACAAGGTGCCTGGCAGTGTCACCTGTTGGATGGTACATCACTGAATGATGGACTGAGCACTGGGAAGAGGAATTATTCCCACTCCTGCTTAGCATGAATGAGCACCCAGAGCCATGTAGAGGAGGAGCAGGAGAAATGCTCCATTAGGGTGAAAAAAAAGAAATCAAGACGCTGTTTTATGTTTTCCATGGCATTGCTATGCTTACTTTGAACAATGACATGAAAATTTCACTCAGGCATCCCACAGCATTTGTGCAGAGCAGGCAACATCAAGATGCCCTACAGCTGACTTTCAATAGTCTCAGAATGGAATTAACTTTCTTATTTTCCAGCCTGGGAAATCCAAGATGCCTGTAAGGCAAAGAACATGAAAACAGCAGCAAAACTCAAAGAGCTTAATTCACTCAAAACTAGAAAAACCTCAGTAATCATCATCTGTGGATTCTTAAAGAACTGACAAATGAAATTGCAGGACTAGGTGCAAGGGCTTTAATAAAACTATTAAGTATCGAGTGGTATATGATCTGAAAATATTTAATAAACACTGTAACTAGATTTGAAAAAATACAAGGCAGATGAAGTGGCAAGCAAAGCCAAGCCATCCAGGAAACTACTGCTCACAAAAATCACCTCAGTAGAAACATAGGGCATTGGAACACATTGCAAAGGGAAGCATCATTAGAGTCTAAAGGAAAGCCAGATAAGACACAACATCAGCTTGCCAACACCAGTGAGAAAAATCGCATCAGACCAACATGACAGTATTTCTCAATATCGCAGCTCCTTTTCTAGATAAGGGAAGTATTAACTTCTGGTGAAAAAGATGCTAGCTTTAACCCAGCTGAGTACCCTAAAACTTGCACCAGTGCTGCTGAGGATGCTGGAGGTGAAAATGAATAATTTTAATGTGGGTAGGAAACTTGCTATGAGAGACAAAATGAGGATTATATAGAGACCAGACTATTACACTAGCCAATATTTCATCTAAGACACTGATACAAAAGTCCTCAGCACTGAGTCTAAAGGCCTCACCAGTAAACAGTTGAGGAAGAAGCAATTCCTCGTGTTCCAGAAAGAGCTCAGTGTATTTGCATTCTGAGGGGACTGTAAATGTCCCTCTTACTGATTCAGTAAATCTTTAAAAAGACAAGACCTACATAAATTTTCAATTACTTTAACTGGAGCTAGAACCAAGTATGGTTAAACTACCAACATGTGTCAGAAATTGAAATGTTCTTTTCCACCAGGAAAGAAAGTCACTGGATGGGCACCGTAGAGGCAAGAACCTTGAAGACAGAGTTTGGTTAACACATAAGCACTATATTATGATGTGATAGGCCCGTAACAGCAGGAACTGGAGTCAATGAACTAGTCCTCTATTGCAAGGGTTTCTTTCATTCACCAATATTTTAAGAGATTTTGGTGCAGGTGCCTCTTTCCTCTTCCACAAGAGTTTATTCAAACAGGTGGTCCTACAGTAAGACTTGTCAGAAGATTTCAAGACTGCATTAACTTCAGTTAAATATGCCTACATGTGACCATACCAGAAGAGCTTCATTTTTGGGGAGGGGAAGGAGAGTTGCTTTGTTTGCTTGTTTTACATTATGCTTCCTTGCTCTGAACAAGTCTCGAAGGCATCAAGAATCTCTGCAGGAACAAGACCTGTGACTGGGTTTGGGGCAGCAACATCCGGCATGCCTTCTCCTCAAACTGGCAGAGGATAGCAGGTATGCAGTACTGGTCCAGTTAATGCATTACACAGCTGAAATGCAACAGTGACCTCACTGAGAAAAAGAGACGTCTAACAGGAATTAGAAAAAGTGAATTTTAATAATGGCACGGTAAGGTCTGGATTTTCATGTAAGACATACCCTACACATCTAAATTCTACTTAAACGCCCAGATTTCTTACTCCCCACAGACTAGCCTTTCCTATTATTACCTGTTCTGTCTTTGGTGAAAGTCTGGTGGAATTTTTATTAAATTATTATGCAGTCCTACTAGACACCTGGGACTCTGAAGGTCTGTAGGTGTAGCTAGACCCAGCTCTATGCAGGTAGGTCCAGCAGTGCATTCAGTTCTCACAGACTACCTCCTAGATCTACAGAATTCATGTCAGATAGACATATAAAGCAAAATTCTATATCCCAATTCAGTTACAGAAGAACGTTCCCACTAATGCATCTCAGTAGGATGTTGGAAAATGGTAGATGTGATGATAGGAAAAAGATTTACCATTAGTCTTGGAAAAATGGCTAGCAAAAAACACCCACCCACAAGCAAGGATCCAGAACAGCATGGAATGTATGTAAGGTGGACAGAAATAGCTGCCAAGTATCATGTGAGCAGTAATAGCATATAATCAACAGCAACAACAAAAAAACCCCAGAACAGTTGCTCAACTTATAAAAAAAAGAATCAAAATACCCTTAAAATGAGTCAGTAAATCTGATCTCATTTATTCCAGTCAATTGCAGTAACAGGAAAAATAACATTTCCAAACTGGAAGTTAATGTTTACTTTATATAAGCCCAGAAATTGACACTGAAATAATGTGCACTTTAAAACAAGTAATTTTTATTTATTTATTCATTGCCAGTATTTAAAACAAAAACCCACTACAGTTTTAGATTTCCCTATTGTAGAAAAAAAACTGCTGCCAGAAGAGTGTAATATAATGAAATTAATACCTACAAATCCGTAATAGTTAATGTCCCCGAAAAAAAATTCACTAACAGAGGAAGTAAAATAGCAAGATGGTAAAGAAGCAGATAATCATGCTCATCTAGTAAGTGGAAGCAGATTTCTATTTTTTATCAGTCCATCTCTTATTAGTGCTGCTACAGAAAGATTACCCTGCAATCTCAAACAGCACACAACTGCCAGATATAAATGCTTCAGCATACATAGAAATACTACAAATTTAGACATAAAGACACATACTGCAATTCCCTACAACGTGCTGCAATAATTGTAAACTAGAGTTTAAACCATTTTTGGCTGCATTTGGGATCTCACAGAGAAATCTGTCCTTTCCATAGTCTATGACTTGCAGCACACCCCAAAAACCAAGAGGACAAAGGAAACTTGCTTGCCATCCCCTGAATTACTATACACAAACCACTCTGTCAAGAGGCTTACAGTCTTTGTCATTCCTTTACTTACTCCCATGTTCTTCATCTGAATTACTAGGGAACAAGCTACAAAAGGGCTGTATTGTCTAACAGATCAGAGCCTGATGGAGACATACGAAACCACTATTTGTTCAGGACCTTGCCAGTAAATCAACAAGTCCCTATACTTCAGAGTACCCTGATAATCCTTCCTTACTTTGTCTATTTTATAGCTTTGGAAAAGGACAGTGCCTTGGGCAATGTGTAGCTGTGCCTAGATGGCAACTGCAGCATACAGAAAAACATGAACTAGCTGAAAAAGCAGCCCAGCTACACCATTATGAAGCTACTGTTCACTGCTGTCACCTCCTCCTTTCTGTACTATACAGTTTCTAGTATCCAAGCTAGCGTGGTTTAGGCTTGCCCAAGAATCCCAAGCCAATTACATTTAACACTGTAGAGAATTGCTTTTGGATTTCTAGACCCCCATTATAATGGAAATTAACAGAAGGACAGACACTGAAAACTCGTGGTTGTTTCAGACCAGGACAGAACACAGCTAAGTCAAATGTCCTGCTCACTCCTATCTACCCAGGAAATGCTCAGGCAGCGTACATGTGCTCTTCTGATTCCACCCAGCAATTCCAACAGCTGCCTCAGTTTACAGCTCTTGCTCACCTGCTTTGAGGGACCAGCAGCAGGTCCTTCTTGAGATCAAAGGACAACACAGCACAAACCCATGGGGAGGTCTCCATTAAACCAGACACTACCCACAGACAAGGCTCTTTCAATGTGTCAGCATTAGCATGTTAAGAGATCAAACACAGTGGGAGGAACTGCTTTTATTGGTATGAAAGAAAGTTTAACAGGCAATTAGGATGTGTTTTATGTATTTTTTTGAAATTTCTTTTGCTTAATTCAACTTTAGATTTTTAAAGGCTGTCCAAACATATATCTGTCTTGAAATCCTTATTCAGGGGATATACAATTCATAGAAGAACATGAGTATACTGTGCATATGGAATCTGATTAAAATGCAGAAACATTTGTTTTATAAACATATTACTTAATATCCCTTGGTTTTGGCTGATTTATTATTCAGCTGAAATACTGAGACAGTTTGGAGAAATGCTGATTCTGATGAAGGCTCAAACCACCTCCCATATTCATAAAGCAGCCATTTCACAAATGGCATCATATTCCTTAGCATGTTTAGCCTGAACAGCATTCAAGTACTAATTACGAACAGAGCCACACTCTGCTAAAACTGAGAAAAGTATATTTAGATATCATCCATCCCCAGTGATCTTGCGAGAAGACACGTAGCATATGGCAGATGAGAAAATCAGAAAAGGGGAGGGGGCAGAACAGAGAAAGAGACTGTTAAAAATACTTCAAATGAATAGTTAAGTGAAGAAAAAAAAAGTTATAAATTGGGAAAAATCCACAAGCAAACACCACCAAAACACTTTGTCATGAGCTCAGCATTTCACAGAAACATGTAGAGACATGTAGGCATTTTAAACTGAAATGACACTGACATTTCTATGTCAATTGCTTTTGCCTCTTTGTATTCACAAGAGTAGACATGTCTTACTTCTATTTAGTACCTTAAACTATTGTTTTGGGTTTTTTTAAAATTTAACAACATTACTGAAATTCAACATTTCAACTCACATATAGCCCAATGGTACTTTAGAATTCTCCTTTTGTGAATACTTCCCAAAATACTGTTTTGGTTTGTTAGGGATTTTTTGGTTTTTTTAATTTCAGATAAGAAAACACTAATTTCCTGTTGCAGTGCTAGAAATTTCAAAACTGCAAAATATTAATAAACTGCAGTATTACCACAAGTCAAGGACTCCTACTGCAAGCTAGTGACCTTTTAGAGGTAACTGAGAATTTCCATGAGCTCACTTCAGGCAAAATTGTGAAGGGATGTTAACCTACCTTTCACCATTTTACTGCCAAGTCTCATAATATCTAGTGGTTTTCATAAATCCCACATCCTGGTGTTAGTACCAGAGTTGTATAAGAGCCCATTTCATTCTCCAAAACTACCTGAACTTCAGTCTTGCAAGAAAACCGTGGATATACTACTAAAGTTCACTCTAAAAGCTGTAAAATCAGAACACAAATAAAACCAAGCCACTGCTTCAAGAACAACCACAAACATCACAAACTTTTCATCTCCTAACCCAGAGAAAGGTCAAGTCAAAAACCAGAATTCATGAGGTCCCCCTGCACAGGTTTCAAATATTCTCTTTGGTGAGAGAAAGAAGGCTCCTGGCAGAGTTTCCTGTACTCATGTCGAGTACAGAAACACTCCAGCAATGCTGAGCCACCTAGGCAGCACACAAAAGCATTTAGTGTGGGTCATGGAAGTCGCCTCCAGGCCTGCCACAGACCCCATGCCAGGTGACTAAGTCAGCTTCCCAAAGAGTAAGCTGATCCACACAGAATTCTTACCTCCCATGATTCATGGTGGAAACAACTTGGCCAAGTCTTGAGATTGGGTTATCTCATTGCATCACCCTGCAGCCTCAGCGTATGGAAAGCAGGGGAAGGTGGATGAGGAGTCCAACAGTGGAGAAGCAGCAAGGAGGCTCCCTAACATGACAGCAAGCACAGCTGCAGCAAGTATGGCTGTGGAGAGCCTTCATCCCTATTTGGGACACTGGCCAGGATTAACACCTGGCCTGACACCAGCTGCACAGCCCCATCTATGAATGTGGACTGGTCACAAGCTCTCTGTGGGGCTAGAACCCAAAACCATTAGCCTTTGGCATACAGTCATTGCCTGTCATCTGCTATCTGTGGCAGAAGGAAGCTGTTAAAATGAACATGGCAGTGACCTCCAATAAATTTCTCCACATATAACTGTGAACCACGTGCAGCTACTGAGGAAGTAAACACAGACCTGAAGCCAAGCATACACTGTGCTGGGCAGTCAGGCTGCAAAGGTTCAGGGACTGCTGTGCAACTGCAGAGAGCAGCAGCAAGGGCCAGGCCAGGCACACAGGCAGCCCCCTTGTCCAGTGCAACCACAGGGTGAGCAAGCAGCCACCACCATGTCCTGAGCACAGATGACCCTTTCTGGGCTTCTGCCTCCCATTCTGGCCGAGTGGGGCAGACAGGATGCTTCTTTTTGACTGAAGTCATCTTAGATTTTCAGAGAGCTGGTTATAACCACATCTCAGTAAACAAGCCTGCAGTGGCCCAGGTGGCAGGGGAGCAGCCAGGTCTGCTCTCAGAATAATGGCACCATCCTTGGCTGCTGCCATCCCAAAAACAATGGGGCATGTGACCCCAGGTAATGGACGTGCTCCCCACACACCCCTGTGTATCCCAAGCAGCCACTGCCAGATGTGGCCACCATGGGGACATCTTCAACAGATGTCATTCACCTACAGAGAGATCACCTCCATGAGGGAAAAAAACAAAGACACAGGTGTCAACAGGTGACAAAGCAGCAGAAGTTACTTCTGAATTTGCTCTCACTTTCTTCGCCCTCCCTTGCCAGTTTGATAGGTCTTTTGAGATATGTGCAATGACCACTTGGAACCCGCCAGCCTGGGTGCCCACTCTCCCCTTGTTGTTTATCTACATCTCACTACAGCAACTCGTTCAGCAAGCTGTTACACTAAGCATAAAAACAAGCAAATTATACAGTAGATAAAATGCCAAGCTCATCTTGCACTGCCAGCTCCATTTGGGAAAAAAAAAAGTGATGAAGTCTGCATGCATATAATCACAATAATTAGACACTTGTAACCAGCTGAACATCAGCTTGCATGCTGAAATTAAAATTGCCCAGTTTGAAAAACTAAGAGGGCAGGATCTATGTAGTCCTATCTTGAAGAAGAGGGAAGAATTTTTTTTTTGGTAATTAAGCTCTTTCTTAAAGAAAACCCTACAGCATTTACCATTTATCACTCACTAGAGAAGGGCTGTTGATTTTGTTGTACATTAACACGCTCATCATAAAGAATTTTTCTAAGTTGAGAAATTTAAAACTTGGCTGTGGGTGGCCAGACCTACATTTGAACAATTTAATAGTACTGTGCAGTTTGAGTTTGGGTTTTTTAGTATTTTATTTTCTTGTTAGTATTAAAAATACCTGATTTCTTAGCCCACTATCAGTGATAGTCTTTTTTAAACACGTTATGTAGCTACTCACTGAGAAAGCCACTTCACAAAGTCTTTCTGAGTTTAAATGAAATCCCTATTAAGTTTCTTAGTGCTTGTTTTAAGAGTTTGCAGAATTAGTAGGTCAACAAATGTATAAATCTAGCACAGAATCAATCTTCAATATTGGTACTAACCACGTAAAAGAATCCCTTTAAAACCCCCATGCTTACCCTGGAGACACTACTGCTAACTTCAAACATCAAAGTAACTCCCAATCACAGGATTCAATTAAGTTCAAAACTGTCAGCCCACCCTTTTCAAAATTTCCATCTTTTATTGTATTTTCAAACTGTATGTCTCTCCTAATCTTCCCTTTTACCCACTAAAGCAATTACTTAATTTTAAGAATATTGCTTACCTACTGCAAAGACAAAATAGTAGACAAAAATCTGTTCTGTTTAGGACAAGGCAGTCACTAATTTTCTGTGGACATGTCAGCCAAATTTTCCTGCAGTGGAAACTAGAAGTAAAGCTAAGAGTATTCTCTACTCCTGCTTTTTAATTTTAAAAAAAATCCTGTTTTACCTTTTGTTTTTGTACATTATCTTTTCTATCTCACATTATCAGAAAGTCTTGAACTTAAAACTTTTTAAACCCATGAACCACAGATGTCATTAATTTTACATAACCTATACTAAGCTCCATTCACTGAGATTTTGCAAGACATCTGCTTGAAATAATTTATTTCCTACTGAATTCTGTAATAGTGAATCAGTAACAGCCACAGAAAAAACAGAAAGATTATGTGGATATAATTTTATTTTGGACCTGTATATTTCGCATTGTCATACTTCACTGGTTAAACACAGTACCAATTGCTTTGTGAATTAAGTCTTCATGGAGCAGACTGAAAAAATGCAGGGATTCTGTTGCATGAGTAGTATCAGGTTTAAAAGTATTAAGATATGATTAGAATTACTCTAGTTGTTCTTGCTCTACTGTAATCAACTCAAGTGCATAATTGATGTAACAAGAAACAAAAACCTACCATAAGAAGAAGAGAATCACATTTTTAGAATATAGTAAGTGCCTTGTTTGATGAAGCAAAATGAAAATGATAACTTATTATTAGCCATATAGGTATTAATCATTTTACCCTCTAATGACTTTTCTCCATACTCCTACGAAGTTCTGATTGGTAAGACAGAGATAGAACATAAAAGCTCTTCACCTGTTATTAGACCATTTTGAGGTATGTTTGGGGTGTGACAATGTGGTTTCCTCCAAGCATTTACCATTTAAATTTATTTTTAAAAGAGGAGGGGATTCCTAAGGTCGTTAAAAAAAACTTTTCTCACAGCCAAAATTTTAATCTCAGAAAGTTCTTGATACAGATCTTCATTCAGACACTGATTTCTGTTCTTCTTCTAGAAGTCATTTACTTCATATTTTATTACACTGCTTCAATGAGAAATTTCAAACAAGCAGTTTGTAAGACCAGATTCTCTCTGTGTTGAAAGAACAGTTTCATGTACAAAGATGCTAAGTCAAGCTGAAATACTCAAAATACAATTGCAAGCAACAATTATTAAGAATTGTTTAATAAATCCTGGAGGTCTTCCATTTGCTGAAAAGCTAAAAGTACAAAAAATAATTCCCTGGAGTACTTTATATATTTGCAAACAGAAAGGCCTGAAACTCTTTTTGTTAGGATTCACACAAGACTTAAAGGCTTGGCCACCAAAAAAGATATATGCAGGAGACACATCTATACAAGAGATCCTAACCAACTCACTGAGAGCTGAAGGCACCTGCTTTTGAAAGCCAAGAAGTTAACAAAACAGCTGTTGACAGTCTTCATCCTTGGCCAGCCAAGAAATGGGAGAACATGGGTGTGTACATCATGAACAGTTGCTTTACAGAAGGATGCAAGATCCAACGCCTCACAGCACACGTCAGAGTCAGGGTAAAGCCATAAGCAACCACAGTTACCTTTCCCACCCTGCAGCACTTCCCTGTTATTCCTGCTGCACACATCTCTGTAAGACAGTAGCTCCCACCAAGGTTTCTGACAACTTCCCTTCTTCATACAGCTTGTTTACACAATGAGGTAGTAACTTGTCAGGAAAAAAACAGTGCAAAGCCAATGGCTTCACACGTGCAGCAAACACAAACTAATACAGCAGCTAGTGAAGCAGCTATGTGACACAGAGGCATTTAGGGTGCAACATAGTTCCATCGGACATGGTGCTGCAGACATCCAGCAAACAGAATAAGGACAAACTTCACAAATGCTCTAAGCTGGTCAACAGCTTCAGTGGCCCTGTGAAACTGCTCCAGACACAAATGTTCAAAAAAAACCATCGGACTAGAAAATATCTATCGGTATACCCCAGGCTAGGACAGTTCTTTCTTTCCTGAGAGTTTCTTTTCCAGGCTTGTCAAAAGGCACCTTGAGCTGCCTGACCCCTGCCAGAGTGTAAAGCTAATAGGCAAAGTCCTCTCGAGTTTGTCTCTTTAGAAGTCACCGGGGGAAACCCCAGGACACACACACTTTTCTTTGGCATCATGTTACACCTCAGAAATAGTTTTGCTGAGACAAAGCAGCTTTGTGCAAATTCACAGCTCTGAAAACCATCAATACCTTCTGAAACAGTCAGGAAAAAACCCTCAACAAATACTGGGGTTTATCACCATCAGTTGCCCAGAATAAAGGGAAACAACACTTCAGCAAAATTTAGGCAACGTTTGATGCTTCCTAGCATCAAGCAACCCATGGAGTAAACCCACTGCCAGATCACTTGACACACCTTTATTGTTCATGCAAAAGTAACCAAACAGACAAGTCCAAACGTTTCTATCATTTCAGAAAACAGACGGTTTCTTTTCAACCTTCTTTCTTGCCCTGGCAAAAGTTTGCTCAGTGACAGACTATCAATTATTAACTAAGACTTAAGACTGATAGTGTTCAAATAATAACTGCATAGGAGGAAAAAAATTACCCCAAGCAAACATTACGTGCCAGACATCAAGAATAAACCTGAAACGACTGATATGGCACAACTAAGTCTCTAGTCATAGAGATTTTTTTCAATTAAAGAAAAAAAAACACCAACACAAAAATCCTCTAAATTCTTTAATCCTTGAATGAACACATAACACATAACCCAATGCCAAAGTATAGGTACTGCCTGAATAGTTGGATTTCAGCATTTGCTAACCTACTTTGCTGAAAACAGTGCCCAGATAACTAATAAAAATTTTGTACAGTATTATATAAACAACTGTCTAACATAAAAGTTATGTTACGCACTTCATCAGACACCCAGGCTTCCTATATTTAGACCTAAAAGAGATACCTGCATCTGTTTAAGAAACATTAGCATGCATTTAACTTCCCAGTGATTTACAAAATTTGCAAGTTATTGGCACCCCATAGGGTCACATACTTTTAGTTAGAGATTTAGGGAAAAGAAACAAGGAGGAATATGTAGCACAATGTAAACTTATTCAGGAACTTCCTCTTATATCAGTATAGAAAACAGTCAAAAACAACCTTCAAAGAAATGGAAGAGGTCAACTAAAGGCCATTTTGCTATTGGTGGCAATAACAGGCAGCAGGCCTGAAAACCAAGGAAATGTCTTAGAAGTCCTGTCCAATTTTCTATTCAGCTAGTTCACCTGGTTTTCAAGCTCCCATAAATCTTTCCTCAACACTACCACTTGTTAGAAAAACCCCAGAAATTAGAAGTTAACCTAGGCCATGTGGGAAAGTATACTGTCAGTCAGTGAAAAAACACTTTGATCCAATGCCACCATTCCCAAAAAAACCCACAACACTTGGCAGAAATGCAACATTAGACTTAGGCTTTGAATGCTGAGCCTGAAAAAGCAAGAATCTTGCCTCAAAAAGGCACTTAAAGAGCAGAAAAGTTTAAGGATTACTGATTTAATGAATAATCTCTATTTAAATAAACTACTGTTTCAATAAACTCCCAATGTACTCAGTAACATATTTCCTGATTATTTTTAACCTACCAGCATGGTTACTTCATGAGCTCTAACAGCTTGCCAATGAGTGCATAAAACTGTAATATATGTAGGCGAGCAAGGTGATTTCCACCCAGTCCTGCACAGCCAGGGAGATGATGTAGCTCTTGCTACTCACCCCTGCTTTAAAAAGAAGCATCCTCCTTGATTATCCTCTCTTCCACGGCATTCCCAAGGGCTTCCTCCTGGTTTAACTCCTTCCTGTAACACCTCTGTAACAAAGGGCTAATCCAGAGGACTATGGCCTCTCCACAAAATATGTCCCCACAAAGTCAGGCAGTTCACCCCAGGTCAGATGAGTGGCAGGAAAGAACACAGACTATCCAAACTTGAGCAAATATAGGTCAATCATCTTTTATTCTTTGGGATTCAACATGAAGACTTTCTGGAGGTACGGCCATCCTTCACAAATGCAGCTGTCATTTAGATGTACTTAAAAGGGCTGATTTTACTCTGAGGGATTCAAATGCAAGTCATTTGCTCGTATTACTACAGTGGCCAATTTGCTAGGAACTAGAAGTACGGAAGACATTTACAATAAAATCGACTTGACTGAAATTCTATTTGGTATGCTTCTTTTAGCACTTCGACTACTTGGTTGCGCAAAAAAAAAGACTTTTTCTCGGTATTGAAGTTTTCTGAACTGAATTCTGTTTTTTTAACTGAATTAAAACATGTAAGTCAGATCTTCACTAAAACAGCCACCAAAAACCTCTCTCTAAAATAAATACTGTTATAAAAAAAGTAAGGAACAGATTAATTCATAAAATAATCATAATTATACAATATTTACCAATAACAGTGCTTTTATTGCCATGCATTCAGTAACCTAAACTTAAAAGAAATAAAAGTTTTAAAAAACTGTTGGACAGCCAACATATGACCTTCCTCCACAGAAATCACAAAGCTACTAATTAATGAATTCAACTAAGTCCATGAGTGCAGTAGCAGAACATCTAATTAATTCAAAAATCAGGCATTTCCCTGCTGACAAATCAGCTTTAGGTGCAAGGTGAGTCTGCTTGGAGGGCAGCACAAGTCTGGGATCTGCTGCAAATTGACACCAGTAAGATGTGTGGCTCTAAGAACTTTGGATAGAAACCTTTATTGCAGATTAAATGTGTTCAGGGTAGCTACATTATAAAGACTACATTTTAGAAGGAGAAAGAAAAAGGAGAAACATGCACAACTGTTGTGGGTTCTTTCTGTGCTTTTTTAATTACTGATGGTAACTAATTTAATTTCATATAATTACTAAGCATTATAACCATAGAATCATTTACATTGGAAAAGACCTTTAAGATCATCCAGTCCAATTGTTAACCCAGCACTGCCAAGTCCACCACTAAAGCATGTCCTCAAGTGTCACACCCACGCTTCTCATAAAAAGCTCCAGGGATGGTGACTTCACCACTTCCCTGGGCAGCCTGCTCCAATACCTGACCAGTTTTTCAGTGAAGAAACTTTTCCTAATGTTCAATTCAAACCCCCCACTGACATAACTTGAGGTAATTTTCTCTTGTCACTTCAGAGAAGAGACTGACTCTCACCTTGCCACAACCTCCTTTCAGGTAGTTCTAGAGCATGATGAGGTCCTGCTAAGCCTTGTCTTTCCAGGCTAAACACCCCCAGCTCCCTCAGCTGCTCCTCATCAGACCTGTGCTCCTTCCCCAGCTCTTCTGCTGCCCTTCTCTGGACATGCTCCATTACTTTAATGTCCTTGTGCTCAGTTTTGGGCCCTTCACCACAGCGTTCATGGTGTGGCCTCACCAGTGCCAAGTGCAGGGGGATGATCACTGCTCCAGTCCTGCCAATCATGATAGAGACTGTTTGCCCAGGAACACTGAATGATACCATAAACGACTTGCTGGACTTAAGAGAAACCTTGTTCTTTGCTGTACAAGAAAAGTGACTTGCGCATTTACAAAATAGTCTCTCCTCACAGTGAAGTCAAAATTATCCAATAGTGTTTATGAGGAACTTGCTTCATACGTGGAATATAAATCAATAGAAAAGTTTATATCTTTATCCCAAAGGGCAGGAGTAAAAACGCTAGCATAGTTAATTTCAAAAGGACAAAAATACTCCAGAGTAACCACAGATTTGGAATAAACGCTATTTCAGAGTCAAGGAAGTAGGATGTATCTAACACAGCTGGACGTCAACCACTGCACAAGCCTGACACTTCCAAGAGAACTTGTGTGTTAAGAAAAGCCTTGGATACACTTTGAAAACTTAAGCAGCAAAATCCCTTTATTTTCTCAGCAAATGGCACATATTTCCAGAAAGAACAAAAAAAACAAAAAAGCCCAAACCCAAAACAAAGAGCCCCCCCAACCACAAACCTCGAACCAAAAAATCTACCAGTATTTAATACAGCATTACTTGTTGACACACTAATATATCAATCAACATTTATATAACAATTTTAAAAGTCAATAATTAGTTGATGAAACTTGGAATAATATTGAAAGGAATAAGATGAATGTGTATTTACAAACAGACCATGAGAATCTGCTTGTAGATAGGGCCAGGAACTAGGGATAGGGAAGTAACAGAAGAAATTATCAGTCCTAGAGGATGTTACTAATTAATACAGACTGTTGCTCAGCCAAGGCCCTGTTAAATTCCTGAACTAGAGAAAAACAACAAAGACTTCACAGATTTACGAACAGTTTTTTATTATAAATACAAAAAAAAAAAGGGGGGTGGGAAGGGTGCATATCAGAGGGGGGCATAGAGTAGGCAATTCTGGAAGTCTATACCTTCTGAGTACCTCAGCCAATGGGGAAAGGAAGAGGGTGATGTGGCTGGGAACTTAGGATAAAAGGGGGTCTGCATCCCCCAATAATTCGAGAGATCCCAGGGGAATGCCCCATGGCCTCTCCCTTTATTTGAATAAAGTTATTGGACTCCTCTGTCTCCTTTTTGGACATAAACGTCATCAACCACATTGGCACTGTGAATTTTTCCACACAGTATCTTCTCTTTTTATCTTGCAAATCATTTGATCATATTCTTCTCTGTTTTATTGCTGATGGCCTATTTAATTTGAATTTTGTCAAATTAATGTGAATCCCGACTTGAATTCCAAGAAATTCTCTACTTGTGGTTTATAGAAACCCTTTACGCCAATTAAAACTTTAAATTTTTATGCTACACTAATGCTAAAATTTTCTAATCTCATTGTGTCTCCTGTAGGACATAAACTCATTGAAACTTTGAGGAAAGGTTTCTATTATCAAAAAAAATTCATGTGATATTTAAAAGACTTATAGTAATGGCTAATAAAGTAGCAATAACTATGAAGAAGACAGCAGAGCACATAACTCAAAGCACGAGATTATGTATTTTTTTAAATTATGAGATACAGAGATGTCTTTGCCATGTAGCTCAGAAATACTTTACTGAATTTAAGTTTGGCTTCTTAATAAATCCAGTGACGCTCAGCATTCCTTATGTATAAACTAGAAGAGGCTGGTTCTCAAAACTAACAACTCAATGTCAGATTTGTGAATGAACTGTTAAAGACAAGAAAAAGTAGATGATGAATGGCAGTACTGTAAGTAGTAAACCTCATGATGAGGAACATTCACAGCAAACCACCCGAAGCTCATTTCTCTGCTATTCACAGCCTTCAGCTTATACCAACAATATTAGGGGCACCAGAGAATTTGTTGGAGAGATAATAGGCAATAAAGGCTTGGGGTTTATTACATTGCATATCTTTACAAGATTTATTTTACACTTTCAGAAAACATGAGTGGATGAGTTACTTAAGTGAATTTCAACTCATGGAATGCTTATCTTGGGTTTGTTCAGCGGGGTATTCAAAGACTTTGCTGAAGCAGGTAAAATGCCTGATGGTCACCACAGAGGCCAGACTTTCCCCACTCGACTGCGTAAGGATGTTTGTTGGGATGAGGCACGAGAGCTCGGCTAAACAGAACAGAGAATGCATTTAGAGTGGTTCAAAGGAAATCTCCAACTCGCAGGCAGCAGGGAAGGGGCAAAGGACAAAGCAGCAGCGAGTCCAGCAGGCTGCACGGGCACAGTCCTTGCTGCCTGATCTCCTCTGATCCAGAGGGGCAGCAGGAGCTGATGCTGCCCCTGCTCCTCAGTCAGCCCCAACACACTGCTGTGGCTGAGGGGCTTTCACAGGCAGGCACCCGAGCCTGCTGAATCGCTGTCACCATACACACAACACTGGAGCTCAAATACTCAACTCGGCAGAAACTCCTGAGCCAATTTCTCCATGTCAGCGGGAGCACAGGCCTCAATTTTTCTCTTTTGTCCTTCTTAGCCCAGGCTCCTGGAGCTGGATTCCTAGGCTGTGGAGCTCCCTCCAGCCAGTCTTTAGACTCTCAGTGAATAAAGAGCAAGTAAGATTGAGGCATCAGGCTTGTTATTGTATGAATGCAAATGGGAGGATTTCCCCAGCTAGTGTTTTAGCTTGTGTTAAATATGTGCAGCTTTTATGTCCTACAACCACTCTTCCTGACTTTTGGATTGCTCCCTCTCACATCCTTGTCTTCTGTAGCAATATTTCAACTCCTTTTGCCTTGACTGAGGCATTACTGCTGCAGAAGCAACTCCATTATTCTAAGAAGAATGTTCTGTTTTGTCACACAAGTTAAAGATTAACTTAAGGAATAAAAAACGTTTATGTTTTAACTCATCACAGTGCAAATTCTTCCTTAAAGTTGTAATATTACTACTACCTCATTTCAATAGCAAGCTTTGTTTAACCTCGGTGTATATTTCCTTTTGCTCAAAAACACTGTAACTATAGTGCTGCATATAATTTTGCACCTTGTTAATGAAAAAAAAAAATATAACTATGTCATTAGTATAAGCTTTTTGTTCCATTGCTTTATTCTAGCTTCAAAATAGGAGATTAAAATTTTGGTGAGCAATACTACCAGTCACATAATCCTCCAAAGCCCTGGATCCCCTCCTGCTGCTCCTACTCCTGTAGTTACACTGAGCCTTCTGTGCTCCCGAACAAATCAAACTCTCTACTGAACAGTCATCCAAACACCGTGCTTGCATAAATCCACAAGACGTTATGTTCTCAAACAGGAGGGAAGAGGTAACAGAATTCTAGACCCTCCAGAGAGAAGCAGCAGCACCCTAGGAGAGCTGAAGCACTTTGAGCAGGAGGTGCTTTGTAGAATTCTCACATAAACTCTATTCCTGGAGTGCACTTGGCTGCCATAACCTTGAAGTAACTTGCATACGCTTTCAACTTTTGGCTATGCATTCATGGCTTTTTTTTTTCTTTATAAATGCCTCTGTGTCTTAAGGAAAATATTTATGCATGTAATGCTTTCCTCTGGAGGAAATAACTCTAGGTTGGATAAACAGTTAATGGGATGTTGTGGTTACAAGCACAGTACCATTCATGTCAGAAAATATGATTTAACTGTTTAGTTAAGCTTTCCAGACACTAAAGTACAGTATACCAACATCTGAAAAACAACTTGAAAACTTCAGTCTACAACAATGCTCCAAACCTATCACTTGTTGAATGGGGGGGAGCAAGAGGAAGCAAAAATCACTCTATTTTCCCCAAATATCTCAGAACCATTTAAAGCAAGTTTCTAAGAGTCATTGCTCTTCTATGCAGATTTAAAACTCTCCAATGCTGTAGCTTTTCAAACCATCTCACAGACATGTGACCAATTTTCTACACTCCATCAAAATCAGTCACAAAGCACACGGACAGGATGCTAAGCACCTTGATTTTGTGTTCTGCAAAACCTCAACCCTTTGTACATTTACCAAGTGCTTTTAGTGATTACTTATTAACCAAATCCTAGGAGACACTGAATTACAGGCTTTATTTTACATACATAAATAAAGCACATACACATAAAAACACACACATAATTCCAAGTTCAATGTATTCTTAGTCCAGGCTGTCATGCGTGTACATATTTGGGACCCAAACACGTAAAAGTGTGCTTTTCCATGGACACACAGCACTTTTCAGAGCAGCTCATCACCAGAGCCAATGATGGGAAGTGAGCACTGCTGCTTCAGCAAAATCTACCAACCAACCTGCGAATGGCCATCAAGAGCCACAGTGGGAGAGCAGAAACTCCATGTGTTAGGAGCGGGCACCCACACATCTTGCCCAAAAGGTCATGTTTTCTTCATTCGTCTTTACCTCTCTCCCTGCAAAGCTGAACAAGCCAGCCAGCCCTGCCATAGGACACAACTAACCTCCCATTCTCTCAAGAAGTCTGACAAGAGCACTGTAAATAATTTATGCCATAGATAGTTATTGCCCATAAGCAATCAGCTCTTCCTATTGATTTGGAGTTGACAGCATTTCTGCTGAAGTATTCTAAGCAGTTATTACAATCCAGCCTCTCAGCTAAATAAATACAAGTTGATTATGTTAATAATGAGAAAGTGCTGTCCTCCTTGGGAAGCCTTTCCCTAAAGAGCTCATGCAAGGTTTGAAGGTGAGTTTTGGCTGAGCCTGGAGCGCTGGAGAACACATGGCTAGGAGGAGGCAGAGTACCTGAAAGAATGTGGCTGCAGCCCAGCCCAGGCACTGAGGGCAGTCAGGGAACAGCAACACAAACCCTGGCAGCAGAGACAGCTGAGCCACCTTCTGAGTATGGACATCTCCTCACCAACTCTCAGCTTGTAGAGCTCACAGAGGAAATGCTGGCTGTTGACACCTTAGAGAGATGTTTGCCACTCATCAGATCCATGGAAGCAGGAGAGTCCTTGGTCAGCGCATCTTAGACCCTGGTTGCTACTACACACACTTTCTTTCCTCCAAGACAAACAGGACTCCTCCCTTCCTGCAACAACAGCCAGTACTATCAAGCAGTTATGGTACTGGTTTCTGTGCCTGCAATACTTGCCAGTAAATAGGATCCTAATAGCTGAAAACAGAGGAAAAATATCTTAACCAAACCCCCCCCCGCCAAAAAACCAAACCAAACAAAAAAAAAAAGTCGGGTAAAAACCTGACCATTTTATGGAACCAGATAAGGAGTTCCAGATACCGGGGATTATGACATCAGTTCAAAATGTGGAACTCCCTCAAACATCCTCCTTTGTAACTGCAGACAGGTCACTTATATCTGTGCCACAAGTCTCACCTCTGGCACAGACACATTTCCTCATCTCACAATGGTTTTTGCAGTCCCAAGGCACAAGTGATGTTTTCCAGTCCCATCTTCTACTGTCAGCCAGGCCCTGATGCCTGAATTCTCCCCTGCCAGCACATTCCTGAGCAAGGAATTCAACCTTTGTCTTTGTTTACCTCCCAACAATACACTGCACTGACTGATTTGATAAGGAAGGAGAAGCAGCCATATCACTCACTGTGTGGGTGGGATTCCTCTGCAAAATGGGGCAGGGAAATCACCTATCATGCAAAGGTAAAAAGGGGTAGATTACACTACTTTAGATGATGCCATTTTATGACAACTTAGAGCTGAAACTTCAACATTCACAAACACATTACCAATTTATTGTCCAATGATTAAAGCATCTTGGAACTAGAGCAATGCTATCTTCTTGCAGTCCTGCTGTTTTAATGTTATATAAAAATTGTCCTATTACTTACAAAATGAAGAACAAATTAACTGCTCAGTGTGAGCCACATTTTAAATGTGAAGCCAGAGATCATTATAAAGCAAATACAAGTTCATTTTCATTTGCTGAGTTTTACATACATCCCAACAGAAACAAGTAACAGTGAGGCATCTGCAAAGATACAAAGTGAAAAGCTGTACAAAACCACATTTTTTTTCAAAGAGAAAAACAGTATCTGCTGATGAACTGGAGCTGCAATTAAAGAAGTAGTGATTTCCACTAAAAAGCTAATTAAGAATGAGAAATCTATCCTTGAAATAGGCTTTTTCTAAGAGCACTACCAATGTCCATGTTCCAAAGTGATGGAAAAGGAGGAGTTAACTGCCAAACAAAGATTATATTCACTTGGCTTAACATGCTAGTGAGTGAAAGGTAGAAAATCAGAAGCCAAGTCAGCAATATGTAAACAAAGCATAAACAGAGACTTGGTTTCAGCTCAGTTACCTGACAGTAAATACATTATCACTGTTCACCTTACTGACACGTTTTGGCCCCTTGTGGGGGAAAAATTCCTCATTTTAACAAACATGTTGTGATTTCTCACAGCTTTGAAATTATTACTAGTTTCTTTCTTTGAAGTTACAATCACAGAATTAACATTCCTCTAGGAAAACGGCACCAGCTAAGAAAGCAGCAGGTCAGTTTTAAACAATAGTAGATTAAAAAAAAAAAAAAAAGTATGAAAGTTCATGTTCCTTCATGATCTGAACGTCCTGTTCTTGCTGCCTGGTGTTAATCACCAGCACACGTCACTTCCTTGTCGTCACCCACTGCTGTGACATGGGCAGTGTTTCTGCACCCCGCTGCCAGGAGAGGTGGGACAAACCAGGAGCAGATAGGATTCGGGAGATTGTTTCATCCTACTGTTACATGTAACCATGCAGTACCCGATGCTGGCTGGTCTCTGGGACCCAGACCCACAGCATCAACACAGCCCACACAAACTTTTGAACAAATATCTTTATCCAATTGAACCAATGCAGTGCAAAAACACCCCATGTGCATCACAAATACAAGGCAGTAACTCTACAAAATTGAATCTTGTAACAGAAATGTCACATGAAACACCCCCACTTCGTGGGATGGCTGTCATGTACAAGCCTCCAGTATTCAGCATCAGCACTGGCCTTCAAACCCAGTGAAAACACATCCAATTCCTCAATAGCATAGCTTAACCTTATAATCATGAGGAAACTAAACAGCTTTTGCATAATGACAGTTCTTCTGCAAACCTGTGGTAAACAAAGCCTTAAAATCTTTATTACTTCTCTGCATTGAACTGAGAAACATGCTATCAAAAGCAGGAGATACAGAATTTAGGGTCTGCCAGGAAGGTGGCTGGTTAAACAGATATTCATGTGAGTTAGAAAAGGCGAAGCCTTAGGAAACCATTGCAACTGCATCATATTCCTTTCAGAGAGCATCATCCAACCTTTATCCAAGTCAGATAAATGTACATTTCAATGGTAAAAAAATATATTTAAACAAGCACTGTGCTGCTTCTCCCTGTGCAGACAAAACAGCTGAGGCCATAGACCACACAATGTGTTCTCCTGGAAAACTTTGTTTTGCCTGTCCTACACATGGCACACTTGGTCACCTTCCTAGTACCCTCCTATCCCGCTCTGGAACCCAATGAGAGGCTTTCCGAGTGTCCATCAACACACAAGCTTTTTTGATAACAGCAGTCATCCTTCCTATTTTCAACTGTGCCAAAAAGGAAATAACGCACTGCTATTTCCCAGACATCACAGAGAATCCTCCTCCATCTTCTGAAAGCATTTTTTGTTGTTGCTCTCTTTTATTATGTTTTCCCCATCTTTATTAAGTTTTCTACTCTAGAAGCATGCACAGTATCAAGACCTACCTACAACTAAATGTGTAAAGAAAAATACCTAAAAACATCATGCTTCAACAAGATGCAAACCCTTCATTTGCAGAGAGCCTTTATCAGATGTAAACAACAGCTACCACACCTAAAGAAAAACAAACATTCCAGCTGCATGTCCACTGTGGCAACTCAGTATGATGCTTTCCTGGGCAAAGCCTGGCAAAGTAGAGGAAGGCTGCAGCACACTCAATGAGTCACACAGTCCAGCTGTAAACTTCAGATTTTGGGATACGCAACACCTTATCATGATACTGCTTGATGGGTCATCATTAAGTCAGCTTCCTTGCCTACATAAAGCAGGGAGCATCACCAGTTTTCTACAGCCAAAGAGAATCTGCTTCTGCTGATCTCATCAGCCATGAAATAACTAATCTTCCACGTGATACAGTTTGAGGCTGAAGATGCACGACACGCTTAGCTGTAAGGAGAAAAATACATAATTAAATGTAATCACAAGTCCCAAGGAAGAAAAAAAAAGTACCTCTTTGGATGCTTCAACAGCTCCATCTTATTTCCTAGAAAACACTATACTATGAATACTAAACAAGAACCTACCTAGTGACTAATTTGTTTTCATTATAGATCCACTGAACCAGTCAATGCAATTTAAATTTTTTTAATCACTAAAAAATAAAAAAAAAAAAAAAGAAGAAAAAAGGAGAGGGAATAAACAATATTTATTATGCTGGGAAGAAATGTCTTATGCTCTACAATATTTGGAAGCTACTACTTCAATTCTTGATACAATAAACATGACAAGGGGACATTGGACTAGTCCTGTTCTCTTCAGTTCTGAAATCCCCATACTTCTGCAACTGCTAGTTACTGAACATCCTTCCCCCACCCCTGCGGATGGCATTCCTGCCTGATGTGGTCATCCAGCAATATACTGACAAGTCACCATTGTCAACTGACAGTGCAGCAAGTGCCAAAAATCAAGCCTATATGGTCCCTCACATTTTCTATAGGGGACCTACACTGTCGCACAAATTTAGAATGATACCTTCTAGAAGCAACATGGAATGATATGCAAAAGACAATTTCTAGGAGGACTTGATGGGCAGATTAACATAGATCCACTGAGCAGTTTCAGAGATGGAGAACTGCACTTACCAGTAAAGCACATTAAAATCACACTGACAGGTTTTTATTCTAACAATTATAAATGGAGTCTTCATTGTCCATGCAGACATTATACTGCCGTGTCTGGGTTCGTGCCAAAACTGGAGCAATAAAACTAATGAACTGTCAAGGCAAAACTTTCCAAGGGAAGTTTAAAGTCTCTGCACTTGGCACTGTAAGACTTTTTTTTTTCTCCTTCTCCCTTAGTGTATACTGAAATTCTGAACCTTTGTAATGCTCCCTTTTGTTATTCCCTCCCAATCAACCTCACCCCTTTCCAAATCATGTTCCTCAGGAGCATGGCAGCAGAGGATATCCCTATTGCACAGGTGTAGATGAGTAACTAATTATCTGAATTCAGAGGTAAATAATAATCAACAGAAAGACACAGCAGTCTCCACAAAGAGATGCAGAGGAAGAGCTTAATCTGGATTCTCTCAATTACTGTCTGGAGAAGTCCTTGTATCTATACACTGATAAGAGAAGGCGCCTCACTGACCAAAACTGAGTGGCTTCACTTGCCCATCCTGCTCTAGCCTTCTATCACAAACATATTAATTTTCTTACCTAGTTTTTATTATCCGAGTCATATGAACATTTTCAGAAATATGTACAATTTTTCTAAAATATCTCAGAAGTCAAAGAAACAATAAACAAACAACTGGCAATAAAAAGTGCTGGTTTGCAGTATTTGAGTCCACTATGTTGGTTACAAAATCACCACTACAAACAACCTTTCATGCTACTTCCACACAATGCTCCACAGTAAAAATAATTCAGAAAATTCTGTTTCCCTACAGAATCTTTCATTTTGTTGATCTTCACAAAGAATGCAAATTAACAGAATTTCTTCTCTAATTTTCCAGCAGTTACCAGTTATCAAGCAGGTTTTCAGAGGTGTTCTTTGAAGAAATGCTTATAAATGCAGCCATGAAACAAGCTGGACTTTCAAAAGGTCTAGACAGGTTAGCTGCTCAATGCCCTTTACTTTAACAGAAAATTCTACCCTTACATTCAAAAAAAATTAAAGCAGCAAGAAACATGTGGAATTGTTATCAAAGTCCTATCCACACACGTTGCCACACCTAGTTAATATCACTGCTTATTTAGTAGCCCTTTTGTTTTTTTCAGGAAACACATAAGCAAAAAAAGTGATACTCTCCCCGTTTGTTCCACTAGAGTACACAGTAACTTTAATGTGTTTATCTCTCAAAAATAATATGACAATAAATTAGAAAAAGCAGGACTTAGTACTCAGAGAGGTGGAGTGACAAACAAGAAAACACTTTAAGGTCTTCCTGTCAGGTGAATATTGATAAATTAGTGGAACACAGGACATTAAACCATTTGTATTTATTCCTAAATAGATCTTTTTGAGGACACAGATGCACTCTCTTCCTGACAGTTTTCTTCCTTTGAGACATTCCAGATTTAAAATGAAGTGGGAGACATGTACTAATTTTCTAACTCAGGTTTAAAAACAGTAACTTTGTATATAGCTTTTAAAAGATGAAATTTTCCATCACAGAAAACAGGACGTAGCCAGTCATTTTAGTGGGACTACACAAGCCCAGACACTAGAACAGACACGAGGCTACCACCACTGCATACACGCTCTCTTATTTAGTTGGGCTTATTTTTTTAAACTTAGTATTGTGTAACAGCCTCAATCCTCGCTCTCATTTCCACTCCTGTGCCAATAAATCCCAACTTGATCAGGCTATGTTAGGCCGAGCTGTAAGAGAGCCTCTGGACGCTCAATGCTTCTGGCGGAATTTTTAGCAACCCCCCCGTCGCTGTCCCAGTTTGCTGTGACGATCAACACTTCTGTTTCCCCCACGCCTGCTAGGCTGGCCTCTTGCCCCCACATTAATCTGCAGTCCTAGTGTGCCACAGCACAGGCACGCTTAGCTAAGCTCCCTCCAGTTCTGCTGTTGTGCTGCAACTCACCTGGCAGCTCTTTCCCCAGGGACCCTGCAGCATCCTGGTGCTCTGCAGATCCGGCGTGTCCCTCCAGAGCATCACTGAGCAGGGGCAGAAGACAGAAGCCACACAGCAGAACTCAGGGACAGAAGGAGCAAGTCTCTGGGTTTCATTTTTACCTTCCACATCACCCACAGAATCAAAGCAGTGAAAATAAAAGCCACTGTCTCTTTGTCCTGCCAAAACCACAAAGAGGCAGGTCCACCTGCAGTCGCACTGAGGGGACATACCTAAGGAATCATTCCTATGGAGTTAATTATCTCATGTATGTTTGCACTTGGAGGATGAAAAAAAGCTTGCCATTATTTCAGTCTGGAACTGGCTACCATTTCTACTAAACTGCATCAAGCACGACTTGCAACTTGCATCTCCTCAAAACAATTCAAGACAGACAAGAAATAGTAAGACAACAACTGCTTTTTTTCTCACAGTTAAAATGGCATCTAAAGATCAAATCACCCTAGGAGACTTCAAGAGAAGGAATGTGTAGACCATTACAAATCTACTCTAGGAAAATCATTCTTCAAAACAAAGGAAGGCAAACAAGCAACAGCTTCACCATTGGACTGCAGTCCTGTTAGGGCAAAAGCCAGGAAAAAGCAGCCAAGAATCCAGCATGCAAATTGCTGCATGATCTTTTTCAGGGGTTTTTGTAGGATTTAGGGGTCTGGTGATTCTAGCCTAAATCCCCTGGAAAGTGGGATGAGGTACTGGAACATCATTTGCTGTCATATTTGAGACATAAGTAACACTGCTGAGAAAAATGACATCTGCCCCTTGGGTGTAAAGGAAAAGCAAACAAAAAGTCTTAGCAGCCTTTTACTGCAATGTTAAACTTTTTTCTGTGACCGAGCATATATATATGAAAACTTTTGCAAAGCTGCTTATTAGTACTTCCACAGGAATAGACACCTATTTGAAGAGAAAATCAGTAGCTACATAAATGGCCTCCGTATGCAGCACCCTGGTAGATCACGTTCAGCCACAGAAGGAAGTGTCTTTGCTGAGGTGCCTCTCGCACCCTGTATGCAGAGTCCTGCACCAACACACTCTCTCCATTTCTTCCCCATCACCCTGATCACCTTAAACACCCTTGGCCACATGAACATGCATAACAGCCTGGCTCACGTTGCTTAGCAGAGACAATCAGTCACCCAGGTCACACAGACAGGCTGATCATCTGAAACAACCACAGCTGCCCCGTTCACCAGAAGACTGTGACACTGTGATTGTTAGTGTCACGCTTACCAGCCACCTCGGACAACAGTAAAGCTCAAGAACCATTTTTTGGTGTTGATGACATCAGCCAGAAAAGTTTATACAAGAAAAAATGCTTTGGATTCCAAACATTTTGAGTTTTTCTGAGAGTAGCTTTGGCCATTGTAATAGCTAGTCATTAAACTTGTCCCTTTTATATCACAAGCAAAACACAGCACCACAAGCAGTTCACATTTCATTATTATCTCCACTCAAGCAGCAACTCCAAACCATTTCAGAAGTGAGAGTCCACTGTCCTGCTTGAATACAGACATTGCCCCACCCCAAAAAAGCTTTCAACATTTAAGACCAGACATGACAATGCAGCAAACAACAGTAGCAAAGAAGGGAGGGAAGACAGAAATTAATCTACATGTTTACAGAGAGCAACTGCATCAAGAGGCTAGAAAAATAATTAAGAGCTCTTGGGGGAAGGGAGAAAGATTAGGAGTCCCATGAAATAAAGCATTCAGTGGCTATATCATATTTATCATGGATTATTACCCTTCCTAGGATATTGTGTTTAAGCAAACATTCTGGGAATACAAAAAAGGATCCCATGCCTAATTTAATAAAGTAGATTCACAGCTGGACTTTCTAAAACTGCCAAGATAATATTAAATCAGAGCAATGCAAGTCACCAGTTCAGAGGCTGCATTTTGAGAGGCCTGTTACCAGCACTGTAACAAGAAATTCCTGTGTGATGAGAGGAAGACAAGCTTATGTTATTCCCTGAATTGTCTTCACTGCTCCTGTTAGGCATTCCCCTGTTGCTATCTAGTTCAGTTGGGTTTTGGTGATGGAGTAGACAACACTTTATTCTGTACATCTTTGATTTAAGAGCACATGCCCCAGGTCTTTTAAATTATTTGGTTTAATTTAAAGTAATTCTGATCTTTGGCTCTTTGGAAGAACTGTTCTCAGAAAAAAAGGGACAATTTCTAGTGCCATGGTTAGAGCAAAGGCATTGCGAGACAGCTGATGAGAGGCATTTATCTCAAAGGGAAAAGCATACCTGCTTCTTCCAGCACTTGGTGGGACTCTAGCCATGCCTGGACCACTGAAGAGGCACCCAAGCTAGCCACAGGAAAGGGATTCATTGCATTTCCCAAATATATTGTGGCAGGATAGTATCAAAGGTCTCTATCAGGGTGGTCAAGGAGAGCCTTGCAACTCAAGAGACCTGTAACTTTCGTAAACTGCCCTTTGTCAAATCTGCAGCTGTTCAGGGCTGCTCTGCATCTCTGAACATTCCTCCCAACAGCTCCTTTTCCTGAGAGAGGAACAGCAGCGCTAGACACTTTAAAGATCACAAAGAGATAGAAAAGGTGTCTAGCAAATGCCACAAAACATCTGCTAAATGCACTGCCACAGCCCGCAGCAGGCAACCCCATAAACCAACCTAGGCTTCAGAAGACAACCAGAAGCTACAATTACAGCATGCCACAGCAGCACAGATGCACCAAGGACCACACACTTGTGGAAGCCAATCACAGTAAGAACACCCTGCATGCCCTTGGGATACGCCCTTCAGGAAAAGGGATGGTTATTACCTGAGGCAGCACCAAGCCACTCTTCCATTCCACAAACACGAAAGCAAAGTGGAAATGATTCTGTGTAACACGAGCCACCTAAAAGACTTAGGCATTTAGCCTAAGCTGAAGCCTAGGTGACCCCTTTGGTCCTTCTCTAGTCAGAGGGGGCTTCACCCCACCTGTTCCAGAGTTGTTCTTCCATTACCTAACTAGCTAAAATAACAAACCCTTTGTTTTTAGCCAGCTAAATGTGCAGCAGATTCTGTCTTGCCCAGGTGACTAGGGGTGAACTGAGCTGTGGTCTCTTAATTATTTAACATGGAGACATCAGTTTAAAACACCATCTCAAGAACCTGGGTCCAGAGCTCACGCCTTAGTTGGTATCACATCTCAGCAACTTGGCAGCACACATGACAAGCTGACTACCACACAAGAGCAGGTTGGTTACCCAGGACTCATCACAAAGTAAGAGCAGGCATGCAGGCAAACACCAGCTGTAACAAATATGTCAGATATTTGAACTCCAGCAACTCAGGCAATTGTTTGTGTAACCCCAGCTAACATTTTTAACCTCTTTAGCTATGCCTGCTTCAATATACTGGGTACTTCTCAAAGGTAAAGGATTTTTAAAGCATCACATCTAGGAGACAGTTGTTCAAGACCCCTATACAAATGGAAGAAGAAAAACACAGGTCCATCTTTAAAACGACATTTATAATTGGAATTTTAGCCAATACCAAGGTGTCACTGAAACTGCTAATGTGATGCAATTACCCAGGCAACAGCCCTCCTTCCCTTTCCGCCCCAAATAAAATTTACATCAGACAAAAATATTCCTGCTTAAATCTAACTTAACCAATGAAGAAATCTGAGTTTAGCATAAAGATAAACCTCATCACAGCTACTCTTATGGCTAACCAGTGATGTCTGTGAATTGAAACAACTCCACAGCTGTGGATGAGCTCTAGATTTATGTATTTGTATCCTCTCAAACACTCTTTGAAAGTACACACTTCCCAAGTTGCTAGTGTCACTCATTTTAACCACAATAATCCTAACCACTATCACTGCATATGTTCTGCAGAATTTTGACATACTGCAGTTAGTCCTTGGAGAGGGAAAACTAAAAAAACAAACCCCAATCAGTTCCTGCCTTCTTAAGGTTGCTTCTCCCTTTGCCAGGGCCTGATCCTCACAAGCACAGCAGGACTCCACCAGCATGGACTTGCATATCTATTCTCTTCAGCAGGCAAGGCAGACACACAGATCTTGTTGAGACAGGGGTTTATGGAGTGATGCTGGGCAATTGTTTTCCTTGGCTCTGCAGCCTCTGATCTCCTAGTTTAAAAACCTTCTATTCCCTATAACCTCATTTTTAATTGCAAATTGCACAACGGTTTATTTGTGCATTCTTCATACACATAGAAAAGCCTCTGCCAAAACAAGCACTCCTAAAAAAAGCAGCTGGGTTAACTGAGGCAGACTGCAAGATCTTTGAGAAATGAGGCTCATTAAGTACTTAACACTAGCACAGTGTAAGCCCTTCATTCAAAACTCAGAGCACAGATTTCCATTACTAACTGAAATAAAAGATCCAAGAGAATGGAAAAGGGAGGGAGGAAATGCATTTGAGCGTTTCCATCTGCTTTTTCCTTCTCGGCACCATGAAGCCCGCTAGCTATAGCTCATAAGCTACTGCATCACACTGTGATTTGATACCTGGCTTCTGTCTACATCAACAGGTATAACTGCCCTGCAGCAGCCGAGTCTGCTCAGCTTACTCACTGGCTGTCACTCCAGCTCGCCCAGGAAAACACAGCAGATCACGGTAATGGGCAGTTGATCTCCACCTAGAAAGCCTTTTCACCTCCTCCAGTGAAACATGAAAACACACCACAAAGAGCTTGGTGTCTCACCTATGGCTAGCAGAATCAATGATAAAGGAAATTCCAGGGTAGAGAGAAAGTTCAAAGTTATTGCTATGGCTGTATTCCTTCAAAACATCCATAGGTTGTTGCTGCTCTCTCTATTAAGGGTGGGGCATTACAAAGAACTCAGCTGTGGTGAGGGTTTTTTTAAACACGGGTATGAGAAAAGCTGCAATAGCCCAACATGCCAAAAATATTAGGTCACTCCTTAGCAATCATACAACTATCCACATTTCCGTAGAATGCTGTATCAAAGGAAAGATGCTTCAACAAAGGGAACATAAACCTGAGTGTAATGCCTTGCTTGAAGGGACAGAGCACTTAGAAAATGAAAAGCAGAAAGGGAATAATTCTTCAGAGAAGGAAATGTAACAACTGTGATATCAAGTTTTCAAGGGATCAGTGGACTTCTCTACAAAGGAAAACAAACTCAGTGAAGAGTTTTCTTCACTGAAAAAAATAAAACTATCACAGAGCACAGGGAATTTGCTTTAACTCACTTAGCTTAGCAGTAAAATTCTGAGAGTATTTGACTTCTAAAAGTTACTAGCAAACTTTTCAAGTACATTTTAAGCAATAATGACCTTCTAAATGGAAACTAGTTAATTTCTAGAGAAAGGATTATGCCACATATTCCTATGCACTTCCAGAGTGAGTGAAAATTTAACACATCTTACATCTGGCAAGTCCTAACTAGACAATCTTTTCTTACAAGATCAAGAAGAATCATAGTCAGTTTACTCAGCAGACACACAGACATCTCAGAAGTGCAAAGAAATTAATCACTTGAAGACCACTCAACATGGTCTTTCATTGTGTCTTTCAACATGGTCATTCAGCATCCTCACTCCACAGCAAAGGCCATCCTGGCCATGTAAATTCTGTCTTTTCTTTCTACTGAACTACACAGATAGGTAGTTTCTATCCTAGACCTCTTTTATCACAGGAATCAATCCCAAAATCAGACTGGGCCTAAAAAGTTTGAAAGCCTCCAGTTTCTCCAGTAATTTATATCGCTCATATCCACTATTAAACTATTAAAGAACAACAGCTCTTCTTTAGAAGCTGCAGCATTGTTTTCAAGCTAGCTTCTTAGCAAAGACAACTGTTTTTCAGCCTCATCAGTCAAAACTAGATAAATACTCAGGGATGGTTCCCAATTCCTAGCACACCTTCCTAAAGTCTTCCTCAAATCTGTACATAACTCCATCAAATCAGATAGTAATGTCACCAGTCAGTATCTTCACGATGTTTTATTGCGAGGATCGACCCAGCCCCTACCAGGCCCCACATTTTCCTAAGCAGCTTCCTTTCTCATCAACAAGGACAGCTGCACTTGTGTATTTTCAAGGTCATTTGAAAAATTAGCAGACCTTTAATACTGTAAATATTTTCTCATGCCCTTGCATACTGTGTATTTATTAAATCTGTTAAACACTTGTTCTGCCTCACAATAGGTTTTTTCCCTACCTAGAATAAATCTGCTTACATAGGGTTTTACTTCATAGAAGAGCTTTACATCTCAGTTACAGATGATATTATATACAGTCAGAGCCTGAGACAATTAATTTCCTTCTGGTAGGTTTTCCCTTTGACGATATATTGCAATATACTTAGTTTGCTATAATGTCTAAGCAAAATACATAAGCATTTTGAAAACAAAAGGATAGCCTACATTAGTGTAAGAGAGAAATTTTCAACCACAGATTGTTATTTATTTGTCTAAGTCAGTGGCTCTGTCTGCCCCAAAGTTTCCAGAGTACCCCAGTTTATTTGGGCTCAAGGACACTAAATTGCCCTGCAAAGAAAACACTTGTCCAGGAGAGCTTACCACATGGAATTCACGGGGAAAGCACAAACTGGAAAGCACCAGAAGCACACCACAAAAGCTTAGATAATCAGAAGACAGAGATGATGTTGGAAGAGAACTAATTTTTTTTTAAGATTTGGTTGGTCAAGCCCAACTCAAACTGCATTTTTGCATGTTATGTGTTTTCCCAACTGCAAAGGAAAGCCTTTCCAAAAGGACCTGCCTTCCCATGAGAACAGAGAGCTGCTGAAAGCTGACATTTATGAGTCCAGGATTCAAGACCTTATTCTCCTATCATTAAACCATTCCCCTCACTCCATGCAAATAATTACCTTTTTAATTTGGTGGGGAAAAATAAACAACATTGATTTGATTTGTCTTGGTCTGGGGACACAGGAGGAAGACCCAAGGTACACACTCAGCAATGGGTGTAAGATGATTTATGTGATTGCTATAATAGGTGACAGCTCCACTCAATTATTGGATGCTGCTGCCCAGAGGTTTTTATACATCTGCACCTCAGTATTTAATGCTATTAAATAATCATACTTAACATTCCCTCAGTTATCAATATACTGCTTCGAGCTGCTGTTCAGATTTTTATTACGAGTAAATCTAAAGAAATGAGTGTGACAGCAGACACAACTGTCAATATAACCTGAAGTAACAGATTTTTCCTTCTGGCTTTCTGTCACTAGAAGCTGCCAGATCCCAACTTTCTAACTCTTCACCAATAAACACAATAGCTAAAATGCAGTGCAATTCAGAGTTAATGCCATGCTTGTGTCCTCTCATATAATGTTATCTTGGCAGATGCCAGAAGTGCCAAAAAGAAAACAAAAAGGCGGGGGAGGGTATTTTCAGGTTTTGATTTGTTCACAGTCATTCTCCAAAAGATGACAAAAGGTAGAAAGAACAAAAGCAGTGGACACCTCAGTAAAGCACTGTTTTTAGAGGGCAAGGCTAAGCCAACAACCACACGCTGTTCTCAGCAAGCACCTACAGCTGTAGGTTAGTGCTCTCACACAAGCACGCACTCCTTCCAAAAATGTCTGAGAAACAAAGTTTACTGAAAAAACACCCACAGAAACGATAGTGGGGCTTTGCCCCTATGAGTATTCACAGAAGACAAACAAGAAATGCTTCCAGCATCTGCAAGTTTGGGTGCGGAGAAAAGGTTCAAACAAATACCCAGTAAGCCAGACTCAAGGCTCTGAACAGCGAGCACTGAAAGAGCTCAAGGAATGGTGTTAAATCCACCTAAAAACAAACACCATGGCATTCTTGTAAACACATGACCAGACGGAGGAGGTAAGGATACAAATTTATCCAATTACTCATTCACTGCAGATGACACACTTGGTTCCAATTAGTGCTCCCCTAACTTCCACGCTTTTTGTAGCTCTGAAACAAAAGGAAAGTTTGACCCTATGCCTTGGAGACTTAAGCGCTTCAGCAGATCCAGTGTTACTGAAAAGAAGAGCTTTCATCTGATAATCACACCTTTGGCACCGAACCAGCACTCCTTAACAGAAGGGAGTAGTGGTTCATCTGGAGCTAAACCAAACCAGTACTGACTGCAGGTCTACCAAGGGTCAGGACCATCAGCACCACACTGATCCTGGAATCCAGCATCTCTCCTCTGAGAGAAGGAACTGTCCTGCTATTTCAACGCTGAGCACAGGACCAAGAGCCTACCAGTCAGGAAGAACTGGTTTCTAGCAGCCAGCTCTTTGAGGAGCCTTGCACACCACCTGCCATCCTCGTGGCTACCCAACAGCTATTTCAGCAGCTGTAGGACTTGGAGCAGATGTACAGGTGTCCCTTGGCCAGGTAGAGTGAAGCTGTGGAAATGCTAGGCTGATCACAGCTGAGACTAGCTAAAACCCACAAGTCTGAGGCATGGGAAGGTTCAATTTCTTGGACTTCTTTACTAACAATGGTCATAAAAAACACTGAGCAGGTAGACTGATTGAGTTCCCCAAAGCCACTTGAGCTCCATCGCTTTCTTCTCAGCTTCTGTTCACCCAATTAGATAAATACTAATTGACCTGTACTCTCAGAAAAATCTTGTGCCTTTTCTTACAGGTCTTCTGCTGCATGGAGGAGAACAAGGTTCACAGCTGAGGTCTGTCAAGTACAGAGAGCAAGAAGGAGGCTCACTCAGCAGCCTGAGTCATTCCTCTGGCCTTGATCTCACTATCCCTGGCCTTGCTTTCAAATATTCTTCAGACAGTCTCCCATCTGCTTCTTTGCTCTTTTCTAGGGGAAGAGTCAGCTCTTCCACTTCTGGTTATCTCAGATAGCAAACTGCTGTCCCAGGTCACTTCTGGTGTTACATCCAACTGCATGTGAAACCCTCAGGCTACCTCCCTTGACCCAACAGATGAATCTGACAGAAAAGAAATCTTACAGTCCTAAACTGATTATTTTCAAAGCAAACAAATAAATACACACAGGTGAAAACTGAGCTAGAAGTCTGTCATGGCTGTATTTTCTGAGAAGAATCAGAACTGAAAGGCCTATGTTTGGAAAGATACGTTCTCATCAAACCAAGATCAAGGGGCTAACTCTGCTGTTCTCCCTTTGGAGAAAAACTTGGTGTCCTGGATAAGTATAAGGTGTGTCTATAGCTCCCAAATACTGGAATGTTCATCTAAGAAATGATAAATAAAATATAATGTAACAAAAACAAGACAGAACATGCTTAATAAGAACTGAAAGACAAAACAGTGCTTACACAAGACAGAGCTTAAAAAGGAAACCCAAAGCCCCGATCTGTCTGTTGTTCTCAAATAATCATGAAACTTAAAATATGCCAAAGAACTTCAACACTGAATGTCTACACTCAGTTAATGTAAAAATAAAACTTCAGAAATCTAGAACTCTAGTGGCCCATGTTAGAAGAGCATACCTTTCAGTTTTATTCTGTGCGTGTGTTAATGGGTTCTGCATACCAGCTACATTGATACAGAAGTATATGTAGTAACACACAACCTACCACAGTATGAACATTAATTTTCATGTAGACCTAATACACCGTCAGACCTCTAGAAACATTTTTCCAACACACAAGATATTCTTGTTTCTGTTTTCAGTAGGAATCTGGAAAATCAGTTTTAAACAATAGTAGATTATTTATTTATAAATCTAGCATTTATATTAAGTATGTGGCTTAAAAAACAGGACAGGGAGTATCTACCAGCCTATTAAGGAGTCTGGTCTGAACAGCCCTTCAACAGGAAGCAGGAATGCATATATTTGCATTAAAAAAAAAAAAAAAAGATAACCCTTCTAGACTCTCAGTGGAGGTTCTTGGGCTCAGCCACAGTGAAACGGATTTTATAGCACTTGTTAAGCAGAAAGCAGGCTTTTAATAATGAATAAACGAGGAAGATAAAGCTACAAGAACTCAACAGCACAGAAGGTGAACCAGGCTATGGTATTTCACAGCAAGTGTCAACAGAGGACTGTGCTCAGGCTGAAACAAATGGGCATTGCAGAATCTGCAGATGCACTCACTGTCTGGGGAAAAACACATTTAGCAACCGAACACCATCTTGATGCAAAAGGCAGCATGCTGGGCTTAGAAGATTTGATTTTATTGCCTCTTGTTTCAATTATTCCACTAACCTTAAAATAAGAGTAAAACATTACAATCTTTGAAATTTATTTCATCTATGTGTGATATATTAGGCAATAAATAAAGAAGTGGCTCTTTACGTCACAGACCCATCTAAAGCATCAGTTTGTGCAATGTTATATGCATTAGTACACATTCCTGGGAGGGGTGATTACTGAACATGCATAAAAGCTCAACATTCATTTTACGCATGAACTCTACCTACAGGAATGGAAAAACATCAATATTTCCATTACAGATGCTTGAAAGCAACCTTATCACTCAGTGGCACAGTGATAACTGCAAGCCACTATGAATCTTTACCTCTGTGTAATGCTAAAATCAGCTCAGGACAGATTTTCTATTACAGGGGAATTAAAAAAAAAAACTTAGAAAAGGAGTATTTTTCTTACAGTAGCATCAGCTGAATGTTACAGCCAGAGGCTACTGTAACCCAGATACTAAATTTCCTTATGTCAATGCATCCAAAATGCCCCAAGCATTAACCTAATGCCTCATCCAACTGGCCTGGCTCCATCACACACCAACAGATCCACTAATCCTCAGGCTGTGCAAGAACACTGGACAGGGCAATCCAATCCACTCTTCCCCTTGCAAGTGTGTGGGGTCCAAAAGCCAGCTGGGAGTGCTCTTACACCACAAGAGATTACAGCAAAGAAATCAAAATGAGATTTTGGTCACATCTTAAGGAGATACAGTTCAACATAAGTGAACAGATGGATTAATCAGAAAGCCAAAAAATGTAACAGATTGGTGTTTAATGGATTTTCACCACCAAAGTTTAAATGACGTGGCAAGACCAATTCCACCTGACCATGTATTTTTTGGGTTTTTTCTAAGACAATGCCATCAGATTATCCAAACGTCAGCTAAGAAAACTTGTCTGCTCCCCAGGGGAGGGTCATCCAACATCCATGAATGTATAGTCAATTACCAGACTTACTCAGTGTCCTTCAGGATACTAAGTGGCACGAACCACACTGTACCAAACAACTCAGCTTTGTAAAAATGCATCTGGACCCTGCACATTTAAGGATTTTTTCAGCCTACTACATTATATCAAATGTTACATCAGAGAACTGGACCTAGAGGCTAATGTACACCTTCAAACAGTTTTGGGGGAGAGCAGAGCAATATCTGTGCACTGTAGCAAGTCTCTCATGTACTTTACAACACTTTTGAAATCCTCTGTCCACTTGCTACATTTACCACAAGGGTATTTATGCAGAAATAAAGCCTATTTAAATTGTGAAACCACAACTTTTCTTTCAAAGGTAACTACAATGGCATAAGTAAATAAATGAAAATAACATCTTTTCCCAAAGGTTCTCAAATTACTTTAACAATAACTAATGCCCAGTGAGATTGGTGTGTTATTTTTTCTGGGTCCATGGAAAGTACACTTGAAGAAAACACAAATGTACAAGAACAACTAAGGAAGCTTGCTTAATTCCTGCCAGGCTTCTGACTGAGAGCCTCATGTCCCTGCCAGCTCTTCCTCTTTATGTTCCAGGAAAAGCTGTTATTACCACTTCAAAAACAGTGATACAGGGAGGTGGAGAAAGTTATTCCTTTTCTTTTTGGTAGATCTGTCACACTATATATTCCCTTTTGCACAAGCCAAGGTTTTTCAGAAATACTATTAATAAAGCAAAAAAAAAAAAAAATCAGTAGGTGAAGATGACATAGGAAGAGGCACCATGGACATCATACAAATCACAACCCAGAGAGCAGTGGGAGACTGAGGCAGTTTAAGAGGTGAAAGGGGAAGCCAAGAAGTTGACTTGTGGGCAAGTTTCTTCAATTCTTCAATGTTTCCTTCAATTATGTGCTTAAGGCCAGTCTTGATATCAAAGAATTGTCTGCAGTTGTCTTTATGCTGAGAGGAAACAGGCACTCCAAACAGAAAAGCAACGTAAGGAATATTCTAAAATAAACAATGGAAGATAAAAATAGAAAAATAAACCAGAGAAACGATGGAAAAAGTAAAATAGAAGAATAATGCATTTGGGGTGGACTTAAGCCCTCAGGCTGAACAAAGACCTACTAAAACTGCATTAAGGCTACATTGTGAAAAACCAATACCATATAAAAACCTGCAGAATTTTAATTTCACACAATTTCACGCACATATAAACAATAGTAGATCCATCTAATAGTGTTACAGGAAATACTTTAAAAGGATAGCATTACAATGAAAATATCACATGAAACTAGTATTCTCAGGTTTTCTATTTTTGGTTAAATATTTTCAAAATATTTAACACAGAGGCTAGTATTTCCAAGGCTCACAATAAGCATTTACTCAGTTTCAGAAATCTTTGTCAGCTGGAAAGGGTCATAGTTTAACAATGAGAAGGCAAAAAGGCAATGTATTTTCAGTGTCACCATTAAACCTGCAACCATCTAAAATCTTTCTAATTTGAATATGCAACTTGTAAGAGTCGATACCTGCACCCCTTAGCTTTTTGAGTAGTACTTAGTGTAGGCAAAAAAACCCCTAACAACAGTTTAAATTAAAAAAAAAAAAACAACCAACAACAAAACCATAAGTCCCTGCTGTATTAGGTCACTCCTGAGGACCTTCCTTGGCATTTGGTTAAAGACCAAACACATACTCTTCTCCAGATAAACAGCTTTTCCAAACTTCAGCTGACATGCCTACAGAGAATCCCAACAGAATCAGTATTCAGCTGTAGCTAAGAAAGTAAATGGTAAAAAACTGGCTTTGAAATAACATGCGAAAGAAATAGTACAGATTACATACAATACAGTTAAATTCCATCAGCACAGTCAAATCTCCTAGAAGTCTCCCCAAAGTAAAGATAAAACTATAAAACTTGGGTAACAGGGCATTGTATTCACAGATGAAACCCTTTTAAAGCTATTTTACAGTCTTTTACAGTGCTCTGGCATTATCCACATCAGCTAATTACATTTAAATTGCCATGTTATACTACAGTTCCTTACTTGTTTTCTTTTAACTACCTCCCTTCTTTCATCCCAACCGCTCCTGTACCTTGAGAGCAATGCAAGTGAGTTGTGTCCATCATACTACCTTGCCTCTCTCAGGACAAGCATAATTTGCACAGCACTTTTTTGAGATGCTAGCAGTTGCTCTGGGGTTTATCGGTGAGTTTTTGCTTGTTTTGCCTTTGGGGTTTTTTTTGTGTTGGGTTTTTTCCTAACCAAATAGCGCTGCTCTGGGAAAGGTGGAAAGAATGGAAAGAACTTACAGCCAAACTAGACAAACAGCACCATAATGTCCAGCATGAACCAAACTGCCACCATGACACAAATAACACAGACCTAGCAAAGATTTTGATTAAATTGCAGAACAAGGAAGCAGAGAACTTGGCTAGCAAGCCAAGGTAAAAATGTATACAGAATAAGTTTATTGCAGCCTACAGTATTTTTTAGCATAGCAGCATTATGTTTGGTCCATCATCCCTGTATTTGCAAGGATATTTTTACTATCTCTGTAAGGAAAGGAAACAGAAGTGGGGGAATATGGGCTGTTAGAAAAATGGGCATACTAGTGCAAGAAGAGGTAGACTAAAAAGCAAACCCCAGTCCTGACAGCAATCTTCACACAGGAAAGCTTCCAGGGACTTTTTGAAGCAGAGGATATGTAAGGACATTAAAAAGGAAGGCACAAGGTAAGAAAGGGAGCATAAAGATACCCACAGTGTATGCAACAACTGTACAGAGAACACACCAATACGCTTTACAAAAAATGCAGGGATTTCAGCACCTTCTTGAGATGAGGAAAGAGAAAGGTCAAAGCCTATGCTTTTCTGCCACTTGCAAAGTGCAGATGTGAAGAATAGCAGTCAAGAAAACTGCTTGTTGTATTTAAAATTCATTTTTCATGCTATACTTTTAAGATTAATAATATTAAATGCATCCTTTAGTTTTGGGATATGAATAAACTTACCAAGGTGGCAGAAATTATTACTCATTAAAGCATCAGTACCTAACAAAGCTAATATTTCTTCAAATATTTACTTGCAACACCGTAAACACCAAAAGAGGAGACTGCCATCTAAAGCCAGATGCACTAAAAACCCCAAAAACTGTATTGACCTACCTTCACTGCTCCCTGCCTAAGGCTCCTCAGCTCCACACTGGAATAGAAGCTCCTACATGGCCATAAAAGGTATCATTCTTAAGCATCAGCCTCTAGTGCTTGTTAAGAGATGAGCCTCTCAAAGGCGTCCCCTATATCAATAGCTGTGTGTGAATAGTTCCAGTCTTGCTAATGGCCTTCAAGGCAGACAGGGAGAAGCCTTTTCATTCAAAGGCTGACCCTGAACAAACACGGCAGTGCCCTGTCTCCCAATTCAGATTGGGGTCAACAGCCATTCACTTCCTCTAATCAAATCTGAGTAGAAACTGCTCTGCAGCAGCTATCTCACCCTCTTGTTTTGCTCCCTGGCCCCAAGAACAAGTAGGTATCTATAACTTGGCTCAAATCCTCAGAATTTCGTGGAGCTCTAAAAACGCAGGGTTTGACAAAGTCCTAGGTACAAAAGAAGGATTGCTGTTCAATCAGAGGACTGAGGATGTGTTCAGAGAAAGTGAAGTGTACCTTAAGTGCCTGCTCCATAAAGACATGCCTCTGGCAAGCATCTTTGAGGCACAAAGTGGGATGGCTTGCTCCAAATGACCTCAGCTTCCTAAGCCCTAAGAGAGTGCTTCCAGACATCCTGAACAGACAGACCACTGTCTACCTCACAGGCAACATGCTGCTAACCATTGCTTCAGCTGTGGAAAAGGGAAAAAATTAGTTATCGACTGATCTAAAAAGCATAGAAACAAGCACCACTTGAAAATGCAACGCAGGATGAAAATCTTAAGAGGAATATAGACCCAGCATCTCCTCTTCTGTTTTCCATCTCCACATGAGAGGCCCATCCTGCTGTCACACAGGCCTTCTGCTGTATACAGGGACACAAATGTCACTTGTCAGCCAAGGCGATAAGCTGCACAACATCCACACCCACGAGCCCAGACCACAATTCTTGTATTTATTTTTTTAATAAAGGTCACTTTGCAAAGAAGATCCAGAAATGTAACCTGTTCAAACAAGAGCTGCTCCTCACCTGCCCACAGTTTCTATCCTGCAAGCACCTTTTCAATAACCTCAGAGGACCCACAAACCCTTCTAATTTGTATCAACACCAGTAATATGACTCCTTCTCTGAGCTTTGTAGCAACCAGCAGAAACTTGTTTTGTTTTTCTAGCCTTAAATTTCAGATGCCACTGCTATACAGATCTTATTCTGCAACTCTGACTCCCCAAGCCAGGGTGTCTCTTCCCTCATCCAGCATGCCAATTAATTTGGTTAGGTCTGTTTCAGGAGTGTAGGGTTATAAGAATCTGATTCTTACAATTACATTTTGCATCCTAACAGTTTGTCATCTGAAATAATCAAATTAGGGAAGCTATGACCAAGACAAAGAGATCACTCGTGAGCTGACACAGAGTAGGCATTTCAGAAAGAGGGAGAGATGAGACAGGACCAAGGGCAGAAATCAGCCTGGGGACTCAGGTAGCTGTACAGAGCACCATTACCAGCAGCTATATTTAAACAGTAATTTTATATCCTGGGCCTATAATTACTTTACACAGAATTAAATTACCACCACCATGAGAAAAAAAGTGAAGCAGAATTGTAGGTGAGCTAAAGAAATATTTTAATTATCAAACAAATCGGTGACATCCACCAATTTTCCACCACAACAAGGGTTGAAGAGAAGGGCTCTGAGCAACAAGAAGCATTTTTCACAGTACACAGCAATAGCTTTTCACTGACCAGCCCCTGCAGCCTTTTTCGAGTTTACTGTGTCCTCCTCCACACTACTTAGACCAAAGTAAACCATATTCCCTGCATGAGAAGTCTTTTAAAGTAAGTCAGGCAGATAAAACAAGCTGTAAGAGGAAAAAAAAGAAAAAAAAGAGAAACCCCACACAAATATGGACACTGGTTTTGCATTTGTACAGGTCTACCAAATAACACATTCTGCTCCCTTCCAAGTCATTCTTGGGGGGTAGAAAAGCCATTAGTAGCAGAGTGACCGAGACAAGAAGTTGACCCTAATGCTCATTTTCTGTTTTTTATTTCCAGCTTTAGGGAAATTACATGTAATAATCAGTCTTCTGCCTCTTTTATTAACAGATTTCAATGAAAATCCTTGCTTAGGAAGGCCCCATTTCATAAATAATGATGGCAAGGAGTCAGGCCCTCTCAAAGTAAAAGCACATTAGCAAACCACTTACATTATATATTCAGCAAGAGAAGTGGAAAGAGTGTGGCAGTTTTAATGGGAAATGTTTTCTAATTGGGTTACAGAAATTTGACAGGAGGAAAGATTCCATGATCAATCCAGAGCCATAGTGGATTCCTCCCTCCCACCACTTTTTTACCCCAATAACTTTAGAGCTGTGAGCAGAAAACCAGAACTTGCTAAGAGTGAGATCGTGTTCACATTTCTTCCTTCCAGAATGCAGATAAAGATATATGCACCTGCAGGTGAGTGTGCAAATGTAGAGTACATGAGCCAGGACAATAACAGGTACTTTCAGGGCACTGAAAGAGGAATACCTTTTTCTTACCTTTCTCTGCCTGTACTAGTTGCCCAAAACTAAAAAAAGGGAGAGCAAGTAAGCTGCATTTCTATCCTCCCAAAGCATGCAAAGAACACACCACACTCAAGGTGCAAGAAATCATCTTGAATTTCTACACTTGCATGCAGTATCACAACAATTCATTGAACCCTTGAATCATTGAACCATAGAATGGTTTGGGTTGGAAGGGACCTTAAAGATTTCTTGTTCCAACCCCTTGCAATGAGCACCAGACAACAACACCTTCCACCAGACCAGGCTGCTCAAAGCCCCATCCAATCTGGTGTTGAACACTTCCAGGGATGAGGCATCTAGAACTTCTCTGGACAACCTGTTCCAGTGCCTCATCACCTTCATTGTGAAAAATTTCTTCCTTAAATCTAGTCTAAATTGACCTCTTTTAGTTTAAAACCATTCTCTCTTTTCCTACCACAACAGGTTCTGTTAAAAAATTTGACCTTGTTTTTCTTCTAAGCCCACTTTAGGCACTGAAAGGCCAAAATGGAGTCTTTCTGGAGCCTTCTCCAGGCTAAACAACCGCAACTCTCTCAGCCTGTCTTCACAGCTGTTCCAGTCCTCTGATCATCTTCATGGACCTCATCTGGACTCACTCCAGCAAGACCAGTTCCTGCTACTGGGACCCCCAGAGGTGGACACAGCACCTCACAGGTGGGGTCTCACAAGAGGGGAGTATACTGGGAGAATCCCCAGGGAGACTCACTCCAACAGGTAGGCTCACATCCTTTTTATGTCCAGAGCTGGACACAGAACTCCAGAATGCCAAGTCTTCCCACCAGTTAAAAGTAATCTTATGGATCATTGTATAACATAAATGTAAATTTCAGTGAAACTTGCACGTGAGTATTTTTTTAAACATTTCCTATTTTGGAAACATATGCAACTGCATGACTGGATTAATAAATTCTATTTCCAGCAGTACTCTTCTTATTTCAGTCTTCTGTAGCATTATTACAGGCCACAGCTCAGCTGTTTTTTAAGAGACACCTTGTAAATGTATTAAAATACGTTTTCACATCTAAGTATTTTTTGATTACTCTACCTCATTTCATTTAAATTTCCTGACATGAGGGATGTACCAACACCTACCTCCTTTCATCTTCATAAAGACACACTTGAGATATATGTCATAACAGTCGATGTTCTGGGCAGGGAAGAGGAAACACCATTATTTTTAAAGAATGTCCCTATTTAACATCATTATCACATACCAGCTGTCATGATATAATGTGTGAGATTGCACACATTTTATGTAAAACCAACCTTAGACAACCTTGTGGGCTTCATGCTCTTAGTGGTTTAAAAGAAGTGCATATTTTTTAAGGCAGGATGTGAAATTCATCTCTATTCAAACAGAATATCATGGATGGATCACGACAAAAGATGAGCAGTGGAAAACAAGCACTAGAGCTCTTAATCCCAAAATAGTTTTGGCAGTGCAAAATACTACTGCCTCCAGCCGGAGACTGCCACCCTTATAGCTGAACAGGCACAGGAGCTCATACAGGCTTTTCTCAGTTGCTTCAGTAGAGTCAGCCACATTGTTCAAGCAGTATTCAGAAGCCACATGGAGAGCACACAAAATGGCCATAATTGCTCCTTTAAAAGTAAACAACAGATAGATATTTTTTTAAATAGAATTCCAGTCTTTATAAGAGCATCTTTAGAAGCAGAACATGAAATCTCAAACCATGTGCACAGAACAAATATAAAATCCTTTGTCAAGAGTCAACTCAATTTTTTGTTTTAAAAGCCCATGGAAACATATGTCCCAGAGAAAGTGACAAGGACATATGAATTGCTCCGAGTGAATTTATGTTGGGCACACAGTACATTTTAAGGAGAGCCACCTGCCAAAGCAACTGTCTCGATTTCAGAAGTAGCACTGTGATATTTTAACAAAGAGAATGTAAATGACTGGGGGCAGAAGTGTAACTGAGACTCCTCAATGGGACTTCCTAATAAAGTGCTTTTGGTCACCACATCACATCACACTATTCTAAGGCCCTAAGGTTGGGGAAAAAGAACAAAACAAAAACTGCAACACCAATGACCAAAATAAACCCAGCAACAAAGCAAAAAAAAAAAAACCAGACCAGACATACAGAGAGCGTAGCCATTTGCAGTATTTCCTTATCTTTCATGTCTAAAATTACATTATTTTAGAAAGGAAAACTCATTTTAAAAGCAACTAGAGCAGGAATACTCTCTTTGTTTCATGGTAAAGAAACAAAAAGTAAGATGAATCCTGAATCCTGGCCTGTCATGAACCACTCCAGAAAACATCAATATTTCATAAGGAGTAGGTCACATTTATTTCACATATCGCCTTTAGCTCACATTTCAACTTCTCAATGGATGCCACTAATTACAATAAATCTGAGATGAAGATGCAGCAGTGGGAAGCAATAAGCAAAATTATGTACAGATATCTTGGCTATTTTGAGGGCAGAAAACAGCACCACAAACCCCAAAGCTAAGAAGCCCAGTCCCTACCAGCGTTTGTCTGTAGGTGATAATCTGATAATCACTGAGGCCTCTGGATTTCAAAAAAAGAAAAAATAAAAAAGAAAAATAAAGAAAAATAAACAGAAAAGAAAATACTGAAGTACTGAAGTATCTCACAGACACAGGGCATTCTGCCTGATCCCTTATGGTGGCAAAAGGTGGAGGCCTCAGAGGAGGGAGTAGGTGTAAAGTTTCTTTTTCTGGCTGTCTCCCCCTACACCCCAACCGACTCTATTATCATCACAACTAAAACCTCCCCATACCCATCAGCTTAAGCTGAAACTGGAGAGAAGGTCAGAAGTTGTCAGTGTGAGGAAAAACACTGCAGGCTCTCAGCATGATGCCTTAAACCTTGTCCTCATAAGAAACCAGGTTTAAACGAAACAATCCCACAAAACCAAAGCAATCCTCCACTGATTAGAAAAGAGTGACGTCTTTATCTATTTCAACCCACTAAGACTACTGTTGTGAGAATCACACTGAAGCCAAACACAGCTGGCTCCACTCCTGCAGGAGGACTCTGCCTCTGGCTCAGGGCCACCTGGAGCCAGCTGGGGCAGCCTGTTCCAAGGCTCTGCCGGGCTTGGGCTGCCTGCACCCAACACAGTGCAGGTATGTGACCTCAAATTTCAGAACCAGAACCCCCCCACCTTGCTTCAGAGCTCTGGCACTCAACTCCAGCCTGAGAAACACCACAGCTACACCTCTACTTAGTCCCTTTCTCAGCTGGATACCAGTTTGCTGCCTGAACACCTGAGATTTGGTGACAGCAGACCAGAGGGAGTTCAGCAGCTCATGATGTTTACTGTTTTGCATCATTATGGCTAATTGAAAAACTAAAAAACTGCAGATTGAGATTACTGAGGCAGCAAACTCATTGTGGAGACTGAAAAAATCTGGTTTACACAGAATTTCCTAGATATAATTTCCAAACTCTGTCACCCAAAGCTGGGATCCTAAAGCATCTTAAGGCAAGCATAGTCTTAATCTGCCAGCTTCATCACTTAAATACTGGGACCCTGTTGCACGCAACACCAGGGGTTTTGCACTGTTTTTCCTTTAGTCTCAGATTCTAATTCTGATCTTAATTAGCAGAGGAATTTCCTATAGCCGAGTGATTTCAGTAGAGGGTTACATCCGTATTCTAGTACTCTGTACCTTGAATACACTTGACCAGAGGTCAAGTGTTTTTACAGTTACCTGCCAAGTGCAGTCATTTTTAAATAATCTCCCTTTCTCAAAGCGGTACTGATTTTGCTGGATTTCCCTAGGAAGGAAAGATGAGAGATCATTTAATTAAAGCGCAGATTTGGGTGTCAGGGATCAGTGCCAGCCCCTGTGATCAAACCCTCTAAAGCCATGAGCACATTTCACAATGGCTCTGGAGTTAGCTAGATGATAGCAACTGGTATTTTCTCCCTATTAAGTGCTGAACCTGATGCATGCCACCTAATTTGCTTGTAAACACCCAACTACTAATAAAATTCAACCCAAAATCTCAAAACAATCCATTGCCAAACATGCCCTCAAGAGCAGCACTCAGAAGATTAACGTTTCAAAACTAAGCTCTCAGGAGTCGAGGAGCGCTGGCATGAAGGTTGCCCATGCAATCGTGTTTGAGCCCTCTGGAGCGTTCACTTAAGGATACAGTCTTTAATTACTGAGCTGCTTTTGCTGCCAACACTTCATTCAGCATTCTGTTTGACAGGCTCACCCAAGGCATAGCAACTTGGTTTTACCCACTCCGGTCAGAACACGGCCATATGCATTATTTACTGAATCCTCTTAAGTTCCAGCTCAGAGTACAAAAATTCTTAATTTTGCTCGCAGATTTCCTGCAGCATTTACTATTAAGCACTCACATACTTCTGAAGCAAGGTTATTTATTTTCAGCATCACTCTTTTGATGAGAGAAGGGTATATGTATGTCCTCTACTTTGCAGGTAAGAAGTGAGACTGTGCAGACACACTAAGGCCAAAAAGTCTTCATTAATTTGAGGTACCAAACCTAAGGCGTTTCTGGTGTAATTTTTCCCACAGCATTCTGCATTTCAGATAACTTTGCATCCACAAAGTGACCCACAGTCTCTACTGGCCTCTGCCACAGCAGACAACATTCAGAACCTCTGCAAAAAAAAAACCCATGCCAAATGACAAAAACATCCCAAAGACCCAAACAAACAAAAAACCCCAACAATCCCACAAAGATTTATACATGCAGTCAGAGAAACACTGTAAAGAAAACATCTTTAGTGATTTGTACAGCTTCACACAAGGCAGTTTCCTTCTACGGCAAAGGAAAACACAAAATTCAACTGCAGCAGTCAATAACCTATTTCTCGAGGAATAAAAACTTTTTTTTCCACCAATATAAATCCCCTGCATTTCTGTATCGAAGAGCAAATGGTTCTACCAGACATATCCAGTAAATCATTACCCTGAAATATTTATCTTGTGCACTGAAGACAACATGCATGCACACAAGAAATGCTCACTAACTCATGAATCTCTGAAAGATTCTTTCCTTTTCAGTACCTCTTCAGTCACAGAAGGTGAAAGTTCCCCACCTGAGAGTTTAGGAGATTAAAGAGAGAAAAAACATCCAAGTCATCATCTTTCGGCATTTTACTGCCAAGTAGTACATCCCTCAGAAACCTCACTGATGATTCAAAGCTTGACATTCTCTTGGTCCCATCAGTTCAGAACAGTATTTCACTATTTCCACAATATATTTCACTATTGATAATAGTTATGATTCTGTGTAAGTCAAAAAGTCAATCAAGTGTAACCACTTTGGTGAAACCTGTCAGCCTTCCCTATAAACATGGCTTTCAAATAAATAGAGACAATCAATCAACATTCACATATTCAATCTATTTCCAGTACAAAAACTGTAAATCAAGGAACTACATATAACATGGGTAGATATTAAGCAGGAAATATTTCAAATTCTTTAAGTAGTGGCTCTCACAGAAAAGCGAGCCATTATCTCCAGTCTTAAGGCCCAGAAGTAGCAACATTTACTTCAAGATAATTCAGAAGCGATTAAAAAGTTGTGGTTTTAAAAGACAAAATAGCATATCTGCATGGGGAATGTACTTAATATCTGTAACAACAGCTTTGGCAACAAAACTTTCAAATATGCAATAGCACCAACACAAGACCCCAAGTATCTTGCAAAATATTATGGGAGCATTGTACTTATTTGTGTTTGTTACTCTAAGAGTTCTCCTGATGTAAAGGTATCAAAAGAACAAGAAAATACAGTTCCATGTATTTTTGCATATTCAAGATAGTATGCAAACGTAGCAGCTCATTACCACAGCTTTCTTCCTATCAAGAAAGGCCAGCAAAACTGTTCTTGAGAAAACAGGAAAGCATACTTAAGTGAGATTAATTTGACACTTTCCTCCACTACAGTTTTAAGAATGACAATTTAGAATCCCACACATTAAGCACTTCTTTTAAAATGCAGATGTATGACTTAACAGAGAATACTAAAAATACAAATGGCATTTGAGTTCAAAAAGCCCAAGAGTTTTGCTGTTGCTCTTCACTGCATAACAGCTTCACATTCTCAAAATTAATTCTACACACTTTATTTTGCATTTCTTGGCCACTTAAAACTCTTATGGATGTAAACAGGAAACCTAACCAGCAAAGGCAGCAAAATATTTCAGAACAGGTTCTGATAATAGCTTGCTTTATCATCAGTCCAAACACAATACACAAAACTCTGAAAAATAACTCAGTGATAAACAAGTGTGTGAAAATATGCACAGCTGCACACCAACTTCCTATGCAAGCTATCAAAGTAAGAAAATAAATTACATGGGTATCTTACGAGATACACAAAGTTCAAAGAATACTTCCAGAGGAGAATTAATGCCTTCTGAAAACACACTGACTTTTCCTTCACATATGTAATCAGAGTCATTTTATTGTACTTACCAATATTTTGTTATCCACTTTATCCCCCTTGGTTTCCAGCTTTACTTTCTTCTTGACAGAAATTTTGATTTTCCTCCCAATAACATCCCTGACACTTTCTGAAATAAAAGAAAATACCTTTATTAAATATTTTCAGTGTAAACACAAGAAGGAAACAGATGCCACTGTCGAGTTTTCAGAAAGACTCAGAGCTATGTTGTTCAACTGCTTGCACTCATGGAAGTCTCGTGCACATGTGCCAGTACTAAACACAACCTAACACAAGGACAACTTTCTAAGTATGCCATCTACACGATAATTTGTGTCGACTGTGATAGGATTATTGATGTCACTTGCCAGGATTCCAAACACAATTTTATTTTTTTTTCCCAGCACTACTTACATATCAAAAGCATTCCCAAGACAAGCCACAGCACTGCTTAGCTATATTCTGGGAAAACACAACAAATTCCTCACTACTATTATTTGTACCTGAGAAGCTTGCTAAAGCAAATTAGCTCCTTGCATTGCACAAATTTTAGCCTCTTGTTAATATCAGGGAGGCTAAACGGATCAGGCTATGGAAGAGCAACTGTTGACACATTTTGCACTCTGTGCATGCACGTAGTGAAGCAAACCAAGCAGACTTCCAGATAGTAACACCTGACAGCTATGCAGAGGATGCTATGGAGGGCAACATTGGTCTTGGTCCAAATCCCAGTGACAACGTAGCCCCTTCACGGTGCCAACACCAAAGCTACCTTAGTTGCCATAATGCTTTAATATGTACGTGCTTACACGTGTATACACAATCCCTGCCAAGTATGACACGAACCAGCTTTTCCCTTGAACATTTGCACCCTGGCCTGAAGGGAACATACACACAGGGAACTGTGTCTAGAAAGCTTATACAACTACTGACACTGATGTAATTGAGAGATAAACAGAGGAGTTCATCTAGAAGAGCCAATTTGGCACCTTCAGTAAGTTTCACTCCCCAGCCCCCACTGAAACGGAATGAGAAAGAAATCTTATAAACACATTAACCTATTTCCAGCCCTACAACTGGCATCTGTAAAAGGCAAGTCTCCACCCTCTCCAGACACATACACTTTGCCCTCGGGCACGCTTAAGTTTAAAAGCAAAAATTAAAGATAATAGGCTATTCCTAAGGCTTTTAATTATAGCGCTCTGTATAGCGCTTTTCTGCACAATTTTCATCCAGCAGTCAGAAGACATTAGCACAAACAACACACCATTTATTAAGCCTGGATGTTTAACCCAGGCCACAGTGCTCTGCCTGCAGGGCACAAGGGTGTGCAAGTCAGAAACGTGGCTGCTCGGAGAGACTCTTCACCAGAAAGAGCTCTTTCTGCAGAATCGGCATGTTTCCCCCAGGAATTTTAATTTTCCTATGGGAAAACAAAAGCTCCTCGGTAGCAGCGGCTAGCCCAGCGAGCAGCCTGTCCCAAGCCGCGGCAGCCCGGTGGCAGGCAGCCAGCTCCCGGAGCAACCGCTTGGGCAGGAGCCAGGCTGCAAGATCCCGGAGCAGCCAGGTAAGCGGAGCCCGGGGAAAGTCCAGCCCCATGTGAACTGCTCTCCCAAGGCTTCCTCTCCCATGGGTAATGCCCATTTCTGGTCTTTCTGTCCCTGCCTGGGAACCCAGAAGCAAGCTGGCCTCAGAGTCTTTTCCATAAAGTCCTGTCTCCTTGTAGAAAGAAAGATATTTCTGCTGCTGCTGTCTCTGCTACTTTACTTCCACCCGCAGCCTCTGCCTTTTGGTTTCTCCTCTCCCACAAACAGCTCCAAGTGCCTACATCTAGCGAGGGACTTCCTCCTGAGGCACCTGCATGGAGACACTCGCTTCCCACAGAGCAGAAGTAGCAGTGACTGCTCGCCCTCAGCTCCAGCACTCTTACTCCAACAAGCCATGAGGAGAGAAGCATCATCAGGATGTCAGCTCCTCAAAAGGCTCTACCCGTCTGAAAGGGGTAAAAACACTACTTCAAAGAGCTAAGATACAGAATTCAGAGATATCTCCATGCGATTGAAGACACTTCCCTCCACATTGGTTGGCAAGTGGATTCACAAAGTAAATTTTAACACTGAGAGATGGAAACGTAACATTAAACTTCACATTTTAAAGTGATCATCCATTTCTAATGCTGGAGACTTCACACATCCAGACCTCGGAGGAGTGGATCCAGGTAAGCCAGTAGGAGAGGGTTTCTTTGAAGACTCTGACCTACGAGACCTGACAAAGGTCACACGGGAAGGGAGTAACAGAACAAAACCTGCAGCACAAACACTCCTATCCTCAGTTTAATCTCCACACTCCGATCACTCTGCATTAAAGCACATCATTTCGTCCTGCTCTCAAAACATGGTTATTACAAAAATATCTATTTAAAGGTTAAATTTTAACATGCAGACACCAAAATACTGCTAGAAATTAAACATCTACATGAACAGATCCCCACACCCCAGAACAGCCCTTGACAAATCAAGCTGAGTGGGTGCAGGGCAGCATGGCTGAGGAGTAATACTTAAGATTGCTCAAAGCTACCAGGAGGGGATGTGTGAATGCCCATCTTATTCTTCCCCGTAATATGCACCACACTTCACCTACAACGCTAGAGTGCAGATCCACGGTGAGTACAAAATACTGTCTATTAGCACCTCAAACATGCCTGGCCACTTTAAAATAGATATACTTCAAGGTTTTGACCATAGCTACTCCTAGAACCCTTCCCAGCTCATCACTTCTTAGCAGTAAGCTACAGATCTATAGTCTGTTTGTAAACCACATGGTTTGGAAACCTATAGGACTGCAAAATAGAGCTATTTTGATGTTAGAGAAAAAAAAATCTGCAGCAGCTGCAAATGTCCACCCAGATTTTACCAGTATTTTATAAATGCTAAAACCATTTGCTGACTGATGAAACTGATAGAAATGTAAGAATGTAAATTACCTAGGTGAAGTCTGAAGAATTGTATTCAATGCAACATGTACCTCGTCGCCTGCAAAATTTCTATCTGTCATTAAGACACCACTTTAAATTACTCCAATGCTGGTGAGATCTTTAGATAGCTCTTCAGGCAAAAACAAAGCAAGTTCGGCCTGAACAAGCCAGCTGAGGACCTGGAGCATCAGACCCGTTATCCCCAAATGACACTGGTTACACACACGCCGCGTTAACGATCCATGTATTGGAAGCTCCCCAAAAGCGGTGACAGCATTTTCAGGGTCCTCGCTATCACCTGTGACTTCCTAAGCGTATACCACGCAGGACGGGGGGCTCGCGTACATGGAGCCATAAAAGTTTAATTACAAATACCCTCACTCCCTCCTACGTACAGATGAAAACGAGTCTTAAACTACGCAAAACCCGGGGGGATAAATAAAGCAGCACCGAGCGGAGCCGCAGCCCGTGCCGCCAGGCTGGGGCGCTCGGAGGACGTGCCCCGGGCGGGCGGCGGTGCGGGGGGCCGGAGCAGCTTCACCGCGTCTGCCAGCGCCCGCAGCCCGCCGGCACAGAGCCCTGCGGAGGGGACACACATCGTGCCC